>OY282558.1:313101457-313701457 GCA_958295665.1 Tipula vernalis | reverse complement strand
ATTAGTTCCTGTATATTACGTGACAGTTTATTAACTTTTTCAGAACTACTTATGCCAGGTGTAGCCCTTTCAGCGGATAATGTCATGACATCTTTTAGTTTTTCTAGCTGGTGTGATCAGAGGAATATTAAGTAGACAATTTTGTTCGACTAGCCTCCTATATTGATCCCAATTAGTTTGCTTGTTTGTAAGACATTTCGGCATTTCGTTCCTTAGGACATCGGTACTCACTGTTATTATTACCGATGAGTGATCAGAAGACAGATCATAGCAATCGGCGGCCTTAGCATATGTACGTGGAATGCCCTTAGTTACACAAAAGTCAATTAAATCCGGCAGATAAATAATCCAGAGACTGTTCCTCTATAGCATCATAAAGTTGTTTAACATTTGTAGACGCATCCTGATGTTTTATTAAAACATATCCAGCCCGAAATATGATGTTAATATTAGAAATCATGTGGCTTAATATCGCTTAATTTTGTTTCGTAATCGCTCATGCCACACCATGTCAAAAGCTTTGTGATATGTCCATGAATAAAGCAGAACATTATCTTTTTTTCTTTTTTCCTCAAGAGAAAATTACGTGAACTATTCTGTATACTTGTCCTATTGTTGAGTGCTCCGACCTAAATCGTAGCTGATGATCCGGAATCAGCTTCCTCTCTAACAATACAGGCTTTAGATGGATAAGTAGTAATTGTTCAAATAATTATTCGTCCTGAAGAAGGCATTCATTGCTCATGCACTATGAAGAGAACAAGTGGGTGCTCGAGTCAGATCGTCAGTACTGTCGTACTCATGATTTAAGGAGTAAAACCTCTCTGTATTGTAAGCCATCACAAAGTCGTTGAAGCATCGTCAAGCAAAAGTTTATGAATCGATGACAATTTCCCATTTAATGAAAGATAATAACTAAGCAATACCCCAAGAAGAACCGGGAGCTATGCTTTGGCATGGCGGCGCAGATGTGGAGACGTTTCAATTTTAAAATCTCCCTTATGAATATTGACGGAGTGTGACGGTGGTAACAGCGTCAAGAATAGCTGATGGAATCGAAGACGTGTGCCGTTAAAGCGCTATAGGTGTCCCTCATTTAGAATAGCCAGGTGACTGAAAAATTCCCCGGCTTAACATTTTATGTAGCCCCACTTCGGTTGGTTCACGAACAGCGAGATGAAGTTGTGGTAATCTTTCACTAGATGGAATTCATTGTGTGTATTGGTATGACAAATATGAAAAAACTGTTAAATGTTTTGCTTAATTTATGCACCTTATTTTAATAAATGGCTGCTGTTGCGCGTTATCATAAACTCTTCTATTAAAATTTATATTGTAATGAAATTTTTTTTTTTTTTTTTTTTTTGAATTCATTTGTTGATCAAAACTGTTGTTAATCGTCATAATTTAAATATTACTGAGAGAGATAGATTGGTCGATACGAAGAACAACAAAATATTTCAATACATACAACATTTATCCAGGATTATTAAAAAATTTGAAAAATTGTTTCAAGCACAACCAAATTCAATTGCTGGCAGGCATTCATATTTTTGAAATATGTTTAATTAGTCATTGTGTATAACGTAGGAATGGTTATACATTCCACTCAAAATAACAGGGAAAAAAGGAAACCCGCACTTAGTCGGTTTCGTTCAAGGGGCACACAGGTGACAAAAATTGTGTACACGAAAAAAAATCACTGTTATGATTTTAATTGATTATTGAAGAATATTGCTGATTTTTTGATTTTTTATTTACGATTATGATTATTTTGATTATTAATATGATTATATGTGATTGTTTATTAATCATTTTGGATTATCGAGAGTAGTTAAAAAATTGGAATGATTGGACTGATTTTTTTAAATTAAGAACTGATTATTTTTCTTAAAAATTTATTATTTATAATCTTACAGGAGATTATTAAGTTATAATCTGATAGGGTAACCTATTTTTAGTTTATAATATTAAACGTCAAAATTTATCATTTTTAATAGAAACCGGTGTCAAACTAATACCAAATATTTATGTATGACAGTTTAATTATCATTCTTATCATTTATATACATACATATATTCTATTATTGTTCTTATTTTTTTTGAGCCAATAATTTAATTTAAATAACTTTTTTATATGGTTTATAAATTGAACTTAGCTAAACCGTTATAAATTTTTTTTTAAATAATCTTATATCATTAAAGTAAATCTTTGCCTTAAATATATTCCCGATAGGATGTCATTATTGATAAACAATTCAAAATTGATATTTGGTATTATCATTATAAAATGACCTGGACATTTTCAATATAATTTAAAATTGTACAATCCAGATTTGTTTGTAAATTTCAATTTTAAAAACGCTATATTTGCCGAAATATACATATACGTTAATGCAATACATATACTAATAATTCCGATTTAAATATGGACTAAGATTAAAATTCTAAACGATATTTGTACTTCACTGTTTAGATTCAATATTTATTACACTACCCCAAACCGTGCTCTCCTTCTTTTATCCCATAACCTTGATCTCGCATACGTAAATTCAAATGTTAATTATTCATGTAGGTTGTGACTAGAACAATACAAGTATAGCACGTATCACAACAATAATCGATATGTGTTAGCATCTTGAAGCTCCCATTACCCTTTTCCTATTAGAGACGGTGACTGTATGAAAGCTACATAATCATGGAGATTTTCAAATGCTGCCGGCCATCCAAAATTCTATAAAAAATTTAAACTTTTCATTATTCTAGCTATCTTTTAGGAACAAATTCCATATTATGTACTATAGCAATCTTTAATATGAAAAATCCAACAAAAGCGCTAGTTCGCTTAAATGATTGAATTTAATTTTTTCGGCCTAAATAAGCAATTAGTACAGGAAAATTAAATTCTATTTTTAAAAGCAATTGCAATTTTTTTAATAAAAAATAGTATTGATGGTATACGGTCAACTTGTAGATTGTTATAGCTAACTGAAAAAATTGGGAAATTAATACGTCAAACTGAAAGTCGGTTTTCTTTTCATTTTTCAGTGAGTTTAGCGCTTTACTACCCAAAAAATCAACTTATTATAGGATAAACTATTAGCAAATTCTTTTATTTAAAATACTTAGATGAAATGCCACTCGAATATATTTCATAAAAACCTAAAATATACATACAAAAATAATAATAACAAACCAATTTATTAATAGAAAAGAATTTATTAATATTAAATAATAATATTGATTATTGACGTTATCATTTTTTCGAAATTTTGCCTCTTTGATTCCTTAATTGCAAGTTTCGTGTTTTGAATCGCATACGCCTATCCGAACTTATCTTATTTTCTTTATTAGAAAATAACCAACACAATGTTGATTTTTTTATTGTTATCGTTTTTTCCTTCCCGTATTCCATGACTTTTACTCTACAGAACTGCGATGAACTGTTGTCTGGGTAATTTTCTGATGAAGCTAAATCTGAGAAAGTTAAAATAAATTAGTACCCGACATGAAATACTTGACAATATCTATGTACCTGTGTCTTCGTAAGTTTTAATGCTTAATGATGTCAGCTTTGCTTCTGTAATTTCTGAATTTAAATTGGTGCACGTCCTTGTCAAAATTATTTTTGCCTTTCAACATTATCATTACTGTTTTGTAGCCTGTCCCATCTGGATTTTGGTTTTGATTCTGCTGCTTTGCAATAAGCTTCCGGCAGCAATAATCCAAGCCTTTCTCGATTATTAACTTTTTTATGTTTTGTAGATATTTTTTATAACCTAAATGAATTTTAAAATCCAATTTAGGGTCTTCACAAAATTTAGTTTTAAAGTCGTCGCATTCCCGTAATTTACAATGTACATTTTTTGTACGTTTAATAACATGGTTGCCATAAATTTCCAACTCGCCGATGTCGTTGTCGTCTAATGATTGTAATACCAAGAAACTAGAATAGCCAGTTTCTTCTAATAAAATTTTCAAATAATCAGGTAGCCTGCCACCTGCTTCTTCTTCGACTACTTTCCAAAAACTCATTTCACATTTACACTTTACACTAATTTATAATAATAATATTGCATCGGTATTTTGTTCGCAATTGTTTATATGCACTTTTTCTACACTTTATTTTATAAAATATTTAAATGTTTTTATTTTATTTTATTTAAGCACGTTTTGCACTAAATTGTACTGTTTTATCAAATTTCACTCTGTAATGAACGATAATATATTATGCATAATGCAAAAGAAAAATTAACGGAATTAAAAAGTTAAAGAGAGAAAATATAAATATAAAAAGAGACAGAATGATGATTATGAATGATTATTTATAATCGGTTTTTGAGATTATCAGCAATTATTGACAAGATTATGGAGATTATTTAAATTACTATTACGATTATATCGATTAATTACCGATTATTTTAACTGTAGTGTGATTTTTGATTATTTAGAAAAAAAGAAAAGATTTTTTTTATAGACTATTGATTTTTATAAAGATTAAAACGATTACAACTGAAAATGTACACCGATTACTAGAAGCTGTGTGCCCCTTGGTTTCGTTATCAATACTAATATACTACTACGTGATAATAAAAACACATTTAAAATGGTGTAATCACGAGGGATAAAATGCCATTGGATGCGATTGTCAATGCACCATGCTTGAATTTGGTTTTGTAGGGCTTCATCCATAAATTTTTGGTAGAAATACTGAAGCTCGCGCCTTGCTCTGACTAAATTGGTGCCATTATCATAATATATATGTTGGGGTAATCCTCGGGTTGCACTGGAGCGTTTCAGGGATGCAATAAGAGCATCAGTCGTCATGTCTGTGACCATACAAACACGACTAAATATACCTTATAGGATTTAGCGCCTCGGCCCTTATACGTTTTGAGAGAAAAGGGACCAGCTAGGTCGATTCAAACTTCGATAAAAACTCTTACTGACTGGTTGATACGACAAGCAGGAAGCTGTCCCATTTGTTCTTCTGGTTTGGCGTTGAATCGTCGGCAGGTGAAGCACAAATGCATTAATTGTCTCATTAAATTTTTCACCCGTGGAATTGAAAATCGTCGTTTAACCATGGTCAGTAACAATTTGTGACTGGCATGCAGATTCCTATGATGAAGTTCACGGATGATTCTCTCAGCAATGATGTGGTCATGTGGTAGTAAAATGGGATGTTTGGCATCATGGTCCATGCCTGCGTTTTCCAAACGTCCTCTCATGCGCATCACACCATGGCTGTCGATATATTGAAGAAGAGAAAATATTTTTGAGTATTTTTGGCATTGATTTATGATTCAATAATATGTTAATTTCGACTTTATATGTTTCGTACTGAACGAATCGAAATAGGAAAAATTCAGCGACTAATACCTCGTCTACTGATAAATTAAGCCCGGATCTACGCTTTGTCTTCCTTGATTGAACATTGTTTTTGTAGCGTAGAATAAATGCTAACACGTGGGTTAATGTACGTAGACTTGAAAATCTAGAAATCAACTCCTTAATAATCTTATGATTTTGATCGGCTGTAATAAAGTTGGAAATGAATTGTAAATTTTATGAATTTTCGATTTTAGGGGATGCAGGTAGTACTAGTGGAGACTTATGTAAGAATTCTGGACCCTTGAACCATATTGCTTCGTTTACTAGGTCTTCAGGACCAATCCCTCTTGTTGATTTATCGGCCGGGTTGTCACTGCTTGGTACAAAATGCCATTGACTTCGGTTAGTGGTAGACATAATTTCCGCAACACGGTGTGCTTGGAATGGCTTAAGCATCTTTGGTGGTTTGGAATCATTGGTTCTTTTGAAAGCTTAAGCGATTCTAATGTCAGCTTCAGCATTCTGACGAGTAATATAGCACCGTTCAGCTCCAACTTTGGAATTGTAAGTGCCTTGATCAGGGCGACACGAGTTTTGGATATTAATATATTGGTTTTGACGTCTCCATCGACTGAAACTACACGAGCATAAATGGAGGCATCGGATATTCTTCAATAATAGTGGGTGATTTGCTGACCATTTTCGCATGTTGAACCCCCCGTACTTCATTAGCGAAATTACGTCCCTCGGTAATTGTAATGCCATGTCGATGTTATCACTGCCGGACATCAAATCGTCCATATACAAATCGGTAACAATATTGCTGGCTTCGGGATACAACTTTACGTATTTATCTGCCAAGAATCGAAGTGTGGCTGTGGCTAAAAATGGTGCAGGCGAGGTGATGTAGGTCACGGTGTTCAAGCGGTAATGTTTTAGTGTAGCAATCAGGCCTTCTCTCTGTATGATACGCTGATAATCTTTGTCCGGTTCGGAAATGGCAATCTGCCTGAACATCTTCTCGATATCAGCAAAAAAAAACGTATTTATGTTTGCGAAACCGGATCAGTAAGTTCACTAGATTGTCCTGTATGGTTGGACCATCCATGAATTATCATTCAGAGAATAGCCGTTACTAGACTTGGTGGAAGCATCAAATACGACGCTAACCTTCGTGGTAGAACTTGACTCATTTACCCCAACATGGTGAGGTAGGTAGAACAGCTGGTTATTTGCCTTTGATAATTCGGATTCTGGTACTAACTCCATGTGACCCACTTAAGATATTCGCGTATAAAATCGTCATAGGCTGCCTTCAGCCTATCATCCTGGCTTAGTCTTCTTTCCAGTGAGTAATATCTTCGAACGGCTTGCGAAAAGCTTTCTCCAACTCCGGGTGCATCTGGCTGAAAGGGCAATTGGACAATTATTTTGTTACCTTGCAATTTAGTTACTGAATCAAATAAATCGATGCATTGTTGTTCTTCCGTGGATAAGGAATTTTCAGGTACAATTTCTTCAACCTTCCAAAAGCGCTCGATTGCCGCTTCTATACGCTGGAACACTTCCACTGCCCTGATATGAGAAGAATTAACAATTGGTTCGATTAAATCTTGATTAGATGATTCATAATGGGATAAGTTTCCTCCAATTAACCATCCGGATGGTTTATCCTCTTTTGAATTTTCTCTTCAGATAAGGCTTGGAAGAATTGCTCACATCCCAGCAAGATTTCAACTGGTGCAGGAACATTAAATTCTGGATCAGCCAATGGTAAATTATCTTCCATCTCAAATAGTGATTCCTCGACCTTTTCTGTCGGCAATTTTGAAGCTATCGTAGGTAAAATAAAAACTTCTACGTCCATCTGGAAATTGTGATCGATGGGTGATCTGAGCTTAATTATTAACTTCCCTCTCGACACACCGGCTTACGTACGGTTGAGTGTGTTAAGTCTCTTCTTGATTGGACAGGTATTGCTTGAAATTTGGTACAGAGGTACAGCTTGTGGTGTTGCGACAAGCGGGCTGTTGACCAGTGGTACGCAAGACCCTTGCATATTATAATTGGCTTGTTGTAAGATGACATTTGGTTGCGGTATCAACCAGCGAGTTCATTCGTTTAGATAAAAATCCTAAGAACTGGTCTATTGTTGAGTAATCATCTTCAGACGTCTCGTACTTCCATAACTGCTTAGTGTCGTCATCTGACTTCTCGGATGCTGGGAATATAACCCAAGGATCCCTTTATATAGCTTGTTCTCCGAGTGACTTTAATCCTCGCACCGTTTCATCGATGGTGTCGTAAAGTTTCATTATGTTCGTGGACGACGGTTTATTAAATTTTGGTGACGACAAAAAATCACGAATGTAACTTTTAATTATACGCTTTTTTCGGTCATAATTTTTCACCGAACGTTTTAGAGCTTCTAGGTAATTCGCGTCAGCAATAAGAAAGTGGAAAATTGAAGTATACGCGGCACCACGTAGCTGACCAAGGAGATATTTAAACTTCTGCGCTGGCGAAAGATTTGTGTTTTCGTGTACTGTGGAAATAAATATATCATAGAACGAATGCCACTGTTTGACATTACCGTCGAAAATAGGAAGATTCAATTGTGGTAGCTTAAAATCGGCGCATTTAAAGTTGTCTCAGCATCATCATGGTTAGCGAGTATAGCGGTGCTTAATGATTTTCCTCGGATGAGAGCTTGTGTTTTTGATACAATAGAAAAATATTGCTCGTGTATCATATCCATCTCTGATAGAACGGTCACATCCAATTCGAACATTTGGTCCGCGATTGTAACAAATTGCTTATAAATTGTATGTGTTTTTGTTAACCGTATGGACAGCTCAACATATGTAGCGGTGTCAACCTTGAGGCTAATATAATTGGCAAACTTGGTCATTTGATCTTTAATCACACTCTTTCTTTTAATTAAGGCCCCCATTTCAAAAATAAAATTTCTTGTAAGTAGCGGAATAAAAATTTGTAATTGTGAACACGATAAATTTGCGTACGATTAATTAACTGAATAAATTTCTGAACAACGGAACAAAAATTTGTGACTGTAAACACGATAAATATGCTTACTGATAATAGATTTTACTATACTTGCGAACAACGGCACAAAAAATGTTTAATTGTGAACGCGATAACACGACAAAATAATTAAGACGCAAAATAAAATAAATTTAATTTATTGATTCTTTACCATATTAATAAGAATGGCATACGGAACATAAAACAGACTTAGGACCGGTTTTGTAGATCATATAAATCACCGTTGGTTAATGATTTCCTGGCTGCGACTGGATAGGAATAATATGGTTGACGATTCTGCTGTTGACGATTCTTCGCTTGATGATTCCCTGACTGCGACTTAATGTAAAAATTATGGTTGGTAATTCACTTGCGCACTGGTCGGAAAACACCGTTGGTAGATGATTTAAATTAATCCAAATAAATTGATGCGTTGGACCGCATCCGGCTCGAAGGACCAACAAATGTATAACCTGAATGGTTATACATTCTACTCAAATTAGCAAGGAAAAAAGGAAACCCGCACTTCAAAAACAATTATTTATTTTAACAAAAATTACAACTATGATTTTGTTAATTAAATGGGTACTTATTTAAAGTTGGGTTGGTTGTAGGTGTTTGGTTGGTGGATGGACGTGAACTGATAATTTATTTTAAAAATATTAAAAACAGAGAAAGTATGGTATATAAGCGGTACATAATTGAATATAATAATGGTAAGAGGAAATAGCTTATCTAGAAACGTCTATGCGCGTCATATAAAATTATTGGTAAATTGATAAATAATAATGATATACATAGTAGTGGTAATTAACTCATTGACGCTCAGGTAAAATGTTGGTTGGATTGCGCTACAAGAAATTGAGATTAATAAATTAGTTTAAACACATTGATTCTAAAAATTGGGTTCGATTATTTTTTAAACTTGGTAATTTCGTTAGAGTAAAAATAAATAAATGATTGATTTATGTAAGCCGATAATGGTGTCTGTCACTTCTAAATTTTATAATGAAAACAACCTGCAATTGTTTTTAAATGTAAATTAATAGAAACAAAATTACCCTTACAGTAACAATAATTTTTAATAATACTTTAATTGATCAACATCGGGTAGCTCCTTCGTCGGCTTTTTGTCAACAACTATTCCCTTCAAAGCTATCCCAAAAAAAAATTTCTAATGTATTATGAATAATCATTGTTACTATAAGGATTATTGATAAATTATAGTAACAAATAATTATAGGTGGTTTTTATTAAAAAATTAAATGAATTAAATAAACTAATTAAATTAGATACAAGTTACATAAATTTACCAAACTAAATAATTTCACAAAACTTAATAAATTTTTAATTTAATGGGAAAATTGCAGAAAGTTTGTCAATTCTATCATTAAGTGATTGTTGGTAGTTTGGTAAAAAAATCAATATTAATTATAGTCATAAATATATTCGAATCACAAAATTAAAAAGGTGTCAAGTGAGGCGTACATTTTCTCAAAATATATCTCATGAATCTATAACCGAACAGAGAACACAAACAAACGTTGGAAAATAAGAAGTACTTTATTCCGGAAATAATTGTAACAATCAAAATAACAATTTCAATAATTTTTTCTAAAAGCAATAAAACCAATTTCTAAAGTAGAAAAAATGAACTTAACCAAACTGTAAAACGAATTTAAGATCGACATCCTCGGCATAATGCTTTAAAGAAATTGAGAAGAAATTATATAATTTTTTTCAATGCTGCTTTTTTTAAATCTTTAACGTTGTTGGTACAATTTCATTTCCAACTACCATTATAAGAATAGGTGGCAACATTATTAAGAAAATTTCATGAATTTTTCGATTTTTTCTTCTCGAAAAGAATCCAAGAAAAGAAAACAGAAACTAATGTTCAAAAAAAAAATAAAAAAAAATCCACGAATCGCGTATCACCAATAAATCTTTTAAATTGCTTTCAGAAGCAAAAAAAAATGTTGTATAAAAATACTTTTACCAAGAATGTATTTATACAGATACGAAGGAAAAAGGCATTAGATGATGGAATTTTAGATTTTTCTTTGCGATGGTGGATGGGGAAAACGAAAACGAATTGAAAATGATCGAAAACATAAGAAAATGTTTTCCTTTTTTTTGTTCGTTTTAAATATAGAAAAGTGCTACTCGTGTTATATACGTTTCTTTATCTAACATTCGAAGAAACGTATTTTTATCTTTGTGGCTTAATGTACCAATGAATCCTTGAATTTGAAGAAATATTATGTATTTTTTAATGTTTTCTTAGCTTCTATACATGTATATGTATAGCTCGAAGAAGCACAGTAACAATAAAAAACCTTAAGACATTAAATAAAATTTATTTTGAAAATTTAGATTGCATTCGATATTTTCTTCGTTTCGATTTTTTTTTTTTTTTTGTTTTTTGGTTATAAAGTAAAGAAACTGGGAAATTTATAAAATATTAGTATAATACGTGTTCCAAAATGTAGAAAATGTATTGTTATTATATATTCTTGGAATAATACCCCCAAAAATCTCGGAACAAAAGAAGAGCACACAGGACGTATAGAAACATTGTGTTTTATGATGAATAAATATACGCCAGTGTACACTGGTGCTGGTAAAAAATCCATGAGTAATGCGAAGACACAGGATTAGAATACGAAATTTGAAATTATTTATTGGAATAATTTATACGTTATGTTAAGTATATGGAAAGATATTTTTCATCAAACATTCATGGGCATGCTCACACCTAGATGCGGCTCGCTCGCAAAAATATCCTATACTATGTTAAACTTCTATCTATGGTCACCCGTAAAATATTAAGTTTATCTATCAAATAGTTTTTTAAAAATATTAAGTTCGGTGTTATCATTTATATTCTTTACATACTCGTAAAGGGATTGAAACTTCTATTGTTCTTAAAAGATTTTGTAAACTGTCTCCGTATTTCTAATCTTAAAATAAAAATATTTTGAAAATTTTCGAGTTTTTCTAATTTTATTGTAATTTTAGAATTTCAGTTGAATATAATCATTAATTCGTTATAGAGGTGCGTCTATTATTATTGAAATTATTTTGTGCATATTCAATACACTGCTCTACTGTGTCCGATAAAACATAAATTCTTATTGTGAGTGTATGTAATAATTATTAGATAAAATTATTATCGAAATAGTTGTGAATCCTAAAATTAAGTTAGATTTGTCTAACTTATGAATAAAAGTGACCTTGTGAACTTCCAACAAGTGAAAAAAAATATAGAATCGCTATGCCCAACAAACCAAAAAGTAGCAGTAATCAATGTCCCTTTATCATTTCCAATACCAACAGGTAATGAATTGTTGAAATGAACCAAATAAAAACAAAAATTAACTGCCGAAATTATCAACTTTTATTACAAAATTAAATTCCAGTGCAATTCGATTAATCCTGAATAAGTTAAAACTTGTTAAATCATGAAGCTTACCTGAATTGGTAACTAAAAGTTACAGTTCATGACACCACTAATAAAGCTGTTTTCTGATGAATAGAAAAAGGACGTGACCGAGTTTTTCACCTACGCATTTGAAGAAAACAAATCATCAAGATATGTTCTCTTCGGCTTATCATCTTTGCCTATAGATACGGTGGAGAGTTATATTAAAAATACTAGACTCTCACTTACGAAAATAGCGAAAGGTTTGCCAAAGAACAGAAAATCGAATGATAGCGCTTGTATTTTGTATCTTTTCTAAATACTGTTATGTTTAATCACTTATCAAGGTATCGTAACATGGTTGTGTGCCCAAACATGTTTTATGTTTGGGCACACAACCAGCAACTGATACATAAAATCAAAATGTAGATTTTGCAGCCTCAATTACATTAATGATCAGTATTGTACAATCAAGGACGATGAAGGAAAGTTGAAATTCGCTAATTGCAATGGAAATCACGCAGCGCATTCAGCAATTTGTCCAAAGCGTAAGGAATTTCTTCGCATAAGGTGTATATGCCAACTAAATGAGTTGAATTTGATTTTCTGAGCTGATTCCGGTTCGCCGTATATTGCCATAAAACAGCACAATCGCCGTCCAAGCTCAACTGCTTTATTTAGTATGAATTAATTTTCCCCGTTTTTTTGTATATGCGTTCTCATTCGCCAATAAATTATTCCTCAGTTAAATGTATCTCGTATCCAGATGAATTTTCCAAATGTTTAATAAATTTTGATAGTTGCTTCCCATGTCCAAATTGATGTATGTTTTTATAATCTTAAATTTACATTACAAATTAACTTAAGCCGCGTTTTTTTCTTAGCTCCGGATAGCTGGTATCCGGAGCAGCTAATTTTCTGTTATAAAACTAATGTTTGACTTGTCAAATTAAACTATTTCTACATATAATTAATTTATTTAAAACTAATCTATAATTTTTAATTCAATTTTTTAACTAAAAATATATAAAAAAATATTTAGTTCTACCTATTTATCTGAAGCTGCTATCCGGAGCTGCTATCGGGAGCAAAGGGAAATTTGAAATTTTTTTGGTTTTTGTACAACCCTAATTGTGGCAAACTTCATTTTGGTTTAAAAATTTTGATGGATGTCAAATTCAAATGTCATATGGTTGTATGACATTTCTTCCAAATAAAAAATTATCGGGAGATTGATGAGGAATACGTTAAAGTAGAAGTTGCAAAAATTATTTTAAAAGCTGGAAAGCAATACGATAATCGAGATGCATCATCAAGATAAATAATATTTTGATGAAATAGACATGCCTGGCACAAAAGGCAAGTCGATTCAAACCAAAGAATTACTGTAAGTATTATACGTATACGTGCGAAGACACAGCTTAATATCACCGGAATTTGAACCCCAATTCGGCATATTATGATCCAAAACACATTCTATGAGGGATAATCCTGATCCAAAATCACATCCTGAAGAGTAAATAATTTTTGTTCACAAAGTTTAGAATTAAATAAATAAATTAATTTTATTATTTTAGATTTGAGTTGTGTACTGGAGACTGTAGCGGTTAGAATATTTCGTTCTAATATTCTAATCTCTACATGTATCAACTACATAGAAAGTTCCGCTTATACACAACTTTAGCATTGCCTGATAATTGAATTCATTCAAAACAATAATACGCGCGCTGTTAACAAAAACTTAATAATCTTTTTTCTTGTTTTTGTTACTCCATTTGACGTTGACACAAGCGCGAGTGGAGTATAATATCAATATATTTTAATAAAGTTAATTGATGTTATCATTTAATCTATTAATTATCAAAACTACTAATAAATCTAATTATACAAAATAATATACAAAAGTGATTAAATATCGTGTTTATTATTGATTGTGGCCCATTATATGCGGCGTAACATAAAGCATTCAATATAACCAAGCCAAGGACACGATAAGTGGTGACTCTAAGAGGAAAAACACGCAGCCTTGTACGGGTATTCCGATTGTACGGTTTCTAATCCAGTGCATTATTAAATTATCTTGGCGCGGATTACCGTGCCAAGAAAAAGGTACGTCACATTTCCATCGAATAAACGTGAAAACTTTTCGAATTTTACTGCCGTCATATTTTTTTCCTTTACAAATTTAGTTGAAAAGACAATAACAACGGAAATAGTGCGAAGTCATAAAATCTACAACGGGTATAAAATTAACTGCACATTAAAAAAAAAACGTGAATTAAACCGTTCGTTTCAAAATATTTATTGGAGAGCACGCGGTAAAATCGACAGAACGACCACTCTACGAGTAGAATTGTTTCTCATCTATACAACACTCGATACAACAATACATCATTCAACTGTATATTTAACTTTATTATATCGCATAATATATATCAACACATAACCTGCAATATCATCGTTAAATTTAATCCACACTACATCAAATAACACACAAATATAGTATACACAAACATTGAAGTATACATACTCATGGTATCATACAAACAAGAAAGACAGCAGCTGCAGTCAACAACATCAGCAGATCACAAAATTGTTAAATGAAAGCTAAGAACTTTTGATTATTTTTTACTAACATTAGAATTACGTTAATTAAATTTATAAATTCAAACTAACAATTGCTAAATTTTAATTTTTCTCTATTATTTTCTTTATTATATTTCATTTTCTCTTTAACTTATATTGTTTGTAAATTTTTCCACCATCACTTCGCTCTGTTGTCGTCACGTACACTATAAAATTTTATTTTCAAAATATTCGCATTAATTCATAACCTAGAATTTTGTTTTGGGTTCGCAGTGTAAAGTTATATTGGGTTTTACTTCATTTTGAATTTTAGAATAATTCTCAATCCGTTTCTACATTACGGGATTATATATTTGTAGTTAATACGGCATTTAACCTATTTTATAATTAAAAGTGACAATTCAAAATGACTAACGGCAATGATACTGACATGACAACGGACGATCATAAGCCCGGCCCATCAGCGGAAGTTGCAGCCTCAGGTCAGGGAGTACGCTTACCTCCATTTTGGACTAATAATCCAAAATCATGGTTTATAACAGCGGAAATCCAATTTTCGGTCAACAGAATCAATAAAGATGAGGCAAAATTTGGTCAGATTCCTCCAACCGAGGCTTGCGAGATAAAACAAGACATATTAGAAAACCCGCCGACGACTGATAAATATCTGGCTTTGAAGACACCCCTCATTGAATGAAATAAACAAACTGAGGAAAAACGGCTTGAAACTCTTTTGGACAAATAAGCGATCGGGAACAGACGGCCATCCGAGGTTTTGCGTCAAATTATAAATTTGGCAGGCACTAATTTCACACCAGGCTTCGTAAAATCACTCTGGATTCGCAAATTACCGGTGTATGTTCGTATAGCGTTTGTGCCAGAACAAGAGACAGCTACCTCGGATGAGCTAGCCAAAACGGCAGACAAACTCAAAGAGGCCGTAAATGCATCACATAGCATCAATTCAGTCCAACGTCCGTCAAAACACACACAGGAGACGAAAGTCCATGGCTCGTATACGGAACGCAACGCAAGCCACTCATTCTCTGCAAGTACATCCAGCTTAGAGACACGTTTGGCAAAAGTAGAAGAAATGCTCGCCAAAATCGGGAGCAACAATAGAAGTCGTTCACGAGGTCAACGATCTCAATCTCAATCTAGATATCGCCGTCAATCAAGATCGAGCCAAGGACGGCGGCAGTCAGGTATTTGTTGGTACCACCACAAGTTTGGTTCCAACGGACAAAAATACACAAAACCGTGTAATTTCAGACCGGCCATTGCCGTAGCGACGATTGACAATAATAACAAAGCCCTAAATGCCTAAAACTTACGGTTGCGGCGGCAGACCGTAAGACACAAACATACCATAATCGTCTTTTCATTTACGACCCCGCCAATAAACTCACATTCTTAGTCGATACAGGGGCGGATCTCTCTTTCATACCATTCCGCGACTTTCTTACATATTATTCGAAGATAAGCACATGACTAGTCTTATCGGCTGCCATTAGCACCACAATCAATACCTACGGCAGCAAATTGCTCCAGGTAAACATTGGACTTAAGCGTACATTCACACACGCTTTCATCTTAGCAGATGTAAACCGTCCAATCATTGGCGCCGACTTTCTCAATAAATTTCGTCTCCTTGTCGTTTCAAAACATAAGAGGCTGATTGATCCAGCGACACAGCTGTCAATCAACGCTTCCACAGTCCGAGTTAACACACCAACTCCGATTCATTTTACTGTCGATAACGGATATGGCACGCTCTTGAAGAAATTTCCTTCATTACCAGCGGCGCCAAATTACAATCTACCCGTAAAACATTCCATGGTACATCACCTTGTCATGAGTGGTCATTTGCCCGTTTTAAATCCACGAAGACAAGATCCAGTAAGTCACAAAGCTGCATTTGCAGAATTTCAACACATGGTAGAATTAGGGATTTGTCAACCCTCGGCATCCCGGGTATCGTGTCGGTTACACATGGTAAAAATGAAAGATCTTGACTGGAGACCATGTGGGGATTATCGTAGACTAAACATGGTCACAACACCAGATCGATATCCGACTCCTCACATACAAAATTTGTCTATGCACTTACATGGTTGTAAAATTTTCTCCAAGATCGACCTTGTTAGAGCTTATCATTTAATTCCTGTCACCCCTGATGACGTCCATAAAACGGCAATCACTACTCCATTTGGTCTTTACGAATTCAACCGAATGCCATTTGGCCTCAGAAATGCCGCTCAGACGTTTCAGCGATTCATAAACGAGATTTTTAGAGATCTAGACTTTGTTTTTGTCTACATCGACGATATACTCGTGGCATCGCACACTGAGGAACAACACAAACATCATTTGGAACAACTTTTCAAAAAATTAACAGAGTTTGATGTATCCATCAAGAGTTCAAAATGTATTTTCGGTGTAAACACTCTTGACTTTCTTAGCCCTAAAATTACTCCTAATGGTATTCTGCCTTCTGCGGCATGAATTAATGCCATTACGGAATTCCCAGGCTTCCAATTCAATTAAACAAATCCAGCAATTTATCGGTATGGTAAATTACTACCACCGATTCATACCAAAAGTTTCTGAAACACTTGCACCAATTCAGTAGCACTTGACCGCATTTCTCAAGATGCCTAAGACAACCAAGAATTTTTCTTGGCCTGATGAATGCCAAAATGCATTCATAGAATTGAAAAACAAGTTAGCTAATATCACTTTATTAGCGCATCCTCTGAATGACACAAAATTTAGCATCACTACTGACGTATCAAACACCGCCGTTGGTGCAGTTCTGCAACAGTACAGTGAAGGATGTTGGGAGCCTCTAGGATTTTTTTCAAAGAAATTATCCGATGCCGAAAAGAAATACTCAGCATTCGACAGGTAATTACTTGCAATTTATCTCGCAATCAAGCATTTTACTTTGTCGAAGGTCGGAACTTCACCATTTATACCAACCACAAGCCTCTGACAAGAGCAATTCAGGGAAAAACTGAACGTAATCCACGTCAATCACGTCATTTGGATTATGTATCTCAATTTACCACGGATATTCAACACATTCACGGTAAAAATAATGTGGTAGCAGATACACTATCTCGCACATCAGATCACGAAACTGCTGCAGTCGAGACTCAGGTCACAAAAAGCAGACTTAGAGCTTCAGAATTTGCTTTCTGCGAAACGTCAACAGGCAACAATCGGCCGTATATTGCAGAGCAATTACGTCGAACCATCTTCGACACTCTGCACAACACTAACATCCAAGGGACTCTCTTTTTTTAGTAATATTTTAAACCAATTAAATTTATTGCAAGTCCCGGTACAGAATTGGCCTATCTAGGATGGTATAACGCCGCAGTTATACGTCTGGTCAATTTAAAGGGGTTAAAGCAAGATTAAAAAGGCTAAAGTTTGAGAAGGGGAAATAGGTGAAGATTGTTACTCGGATTGCTGTAAAATTTACTACCTAGCGGCAGCGGAATTACCTTGTACAAAATTTTATTTTGCGGTTATGTAACATGTCAAAGTTGTTTAACGAACAGCAAGCAAACAGCAAATTTAAGTTTGTAAGTTATATTCGAAGGAGTATACAAATTGTGATTTAATAAAACTGAATCTTAGAATAAAATAAATTAGCCTTACTGGAAATCGTGGAAGATAAAAATTTTTAAGAAGCATAAATACATGTTGGATTATTTTTAATATATTCAGTGGTTATTCAAATATATGTATAGGTACATCTATTCATATCGGCTTCGAATGATTTGTTTCTCTTGTCCTTTAATGATTTTTCCACTTCGAGAATATTTTACCATAAGCTCCTCAAGCAAATAGTTCTGCTTAATAATATTTTTCCATGTCTCCAGAATTTCTGCGATATTAAGCTGTGTCTTCACATATACGTAGAATACGTACAGTAATTCTTTGTTTTGAATCGGCTTGACTTTTGTGCCAGGCATGTCCATTTCATAAAAATATTATTTATTTTCATCTTCTTCACCTTCCGACAATGACGCATTTCGATTTTCCTTTTGCTTTCCAGCTTTTAAAAATCTTTTTGCAGCTTCTATATTAACGTATTCCTCAACAATCTGATAGCGGCACATGTGTATAATAGCAAAACTTTCAATAGAAATTTCCCATGTGCTTCCGATAGCTTGCTATCCGGAGCTAATAAAAAAATGCGCTTTAAATCAGCTTCCACTTTTGCGAAATTAAGTATATCAGCGCCATCTAATAGAGAAAGGTTTCTTTATTTGGTTGACATAATTTGTAATCAAATAAAGTTTGAGAATCTCAGATAATTATACGAATATGTCAAAACGAATAAATATGTAGTTATTTTCGCAGTGTTTGTTTACAAAGTGAAATTAGTTCTAATATTGTGATATTGAAACAATCAATAAATCAATTTAATTGAGAATCGATTAGTTTTACTATCTCAATATTATTGTGATTTTCGGCAAATAATTTTCCTACAGATATACTTAATGGCTGTATAGCTACAGCCATACAGCCATTAATTATGTCTGTACATATATAATGATATTTTGCACCTGGAACGCGTGTAGCGTAAGTAAAAAAAACATGAACTGATACACTTCCTTGACCATTTCAGTGTTGACGTAATGCTCATCACTGAAACCCATATTCAACCTGGTATGGGTTTTTACATCCCTTCATACTATAATATTTATATTAGGTGTATAACTTAGTTTTTTGGATTTTCTAAGGGAGGGCGTAACTTTTGTATTAAACGTTATTTTAAAATACCGCCTCCTGCGTTTTGAAGTGTTGAAATTCCACATTAAAATTTAGTGCGTCATAATTCGCGAAAGCGTAAACAACAAATTTTTTGACATGTCGAATTTCGTACCGACAAAACAGCATTTGCGGGAAGCATTACTTTTTTGCTTTAATCAAAGGAAAAAGTCTGCTGAAAGTTTTCGTTTGCTTTAAGAAACTTATGGTGCACATTCACCAGCTCAACAGACTTGCGAAAACTGGTTTAAACGGTTCAAAAGTGGCGATTTTGATATCAGTGACAAAAAACGTTCTGGTCAACCAAAAAAATTCGAGGATGAAGAATTGGAAACATTATTGAAGGAAAACCTAGCTCAAACAGAAAAAGAACTTCCAGACTGAAGTCAACACGGAAAATCGCTTGATGGTTTGCAATTCTTTGCTTACAACCCACCGAAAATGGCATTTTTTGTCTCAAATTGTGACTGGCGATGAAAAATAGATTTTCTATAATAACCTTAAACGCAAAAAATCATGGATTCACCCAGGCGAACCATCCACATAAACAGCAAAATGAAACAATCATGGGAGTAAGGCTAGGTTGTGCATTTGGTAGAATCAGAAAGGAGTGGTGTACTATGAGCTGCTTAAACCGAACGAAACTATTACTGGTGAACGTTATCAACAACAATTTATAGATTTGAACCATGCATTGAACGAAAAACGTCCGATTCCAGCCAACAAACATCGTAAAGTAATTTTGCTGCACGACAATGCTCGACCGCATGTCGCTAAACAAGTAAAAAATACGCTGGAGGAACTGAAATGGGAAATTCTACCGCATGCTCCTTATTCACCATATTGTGTCCCGTCAGATTACTATTTGTTCCGATCCATGAAATGCGCTCTTCAAGACCAGCGCTTCAGAAACCACGAAGAAATAAAAAAATGGCTCGGCGAAGGGATCGCATCAAAAGACAAACAATTTTTTTTCGATGGAATCCATAAATTGCCAGAAAGATGGTCGAAAGTCATAGATAACGATGGAATATATTTTGATTAAAATAAAATTTACCATTTCATAGAAATAAACGCGTCTTTTTGTGTGAAAAATTCAAAAAACTAAGTTATACACCTAATATTAATGATCGAACCGACCTAGCTTATAGGGGTGTTGCTATAGCCATTAAAAATTCAACTAGCCACACTCTAATTCCAAGCTTCGTAATGCAGAACATCGAGAGTATATCCTGCACCACGGGTCTTTAAAGGTCACATGTTGTTAAATCACTAATTCAATTCATGGTAATTTTTGACAAGATCTCAACGGACTGACCAACCTAAATAAAGGAGGACGTGTTCTATGTGACTTCCTGAATAGGTCGGATGGTGTGCTGCATTTCCCAGGTTCACTTTTATTTAATCAGCGCCCCGGTTCCCATAAGCAATGTCACATTAACAAACGAACTAAATTATGAATTGTGCTTAGCTTATATGCGTACCTCGCATACCAATCCACTAATTAAATTAATATAAACTCAAAGCCCTTTGTTTAAACTCCAAATATGTGACTTTGCTATCGATAACGTTACAACCTTCATTAATTATGCAATTGTTTTAACTGTAACCCACAGTAAATTCATCATCCAGATATACCTACAAGTAACTGTCGCAACATTTGCAAAAGAAACGGCAGTACTCTTATCACTTGAAGGCCTCAGTAAAGCTACAGAAGTTTTGCAGGAGGGCATTAAAATATATTACTCAAGATGGATGAAGAAATGGCGAATTAAAGCAAATCGAGCAATCGAGAAATTTTGTTTGACATGGCACGTTAAAAACATCAAACAGAAGTATAAAGCATAGAAAACGAAATGTTACAACGCGAAGCGGTTACTAAAAGGAAGCAATTGGGAATGAAACTGACAAAAATATATTGGTACATCGGCAGAAAATAAATTACTGCTCTATAAAATGGTAAGAAAACCTATCTGGGCATCCTTCAATGGTTCCAGTCAAACTTTTCAAAGATGGATAATTCATCTAAACGATCTGGTGCACAGTAAAAAAAAAACATTGAATTTTACACACTTTTGACAGTGGGCAAATTTGCCTATCATTTTCATGTAATTTTACAAGCTTTGAAAAATTACAATCGAGTTGTTAAAATTCAATATAATGTCACGTAATTTTACAAAGAAAATATAATACGTTAATAAGAGGAAAAGGCCGTAATATATCATTAATGAGAATGTGAAAGTACATAATTTTTATGTCAAATTACATAATTCATCGTGTGAATGCAAATTCTTTGTCTGTAAAATTCCACTCTGAAAGTGTGTACTTCTGCATGCCAAGCTAGTAAAATTAGACAATTTTATTTAAAAGCACAGGCCTTAAAATGTAAATGAAACAAAAATTAAAATTCATATAAAATTATATTTATAAAATATACAGTATGTATACAAAAATTCATTTATACTATTATCTTATTAAACATTAATATCAATTCATCACTAAAAGTTAAACAAACTATAGTCTAATTTCTTAACAAATTTCTTTAATAAAATTTAAAACTTTTGCTTTATTATTAATTTTTTTTTTTTTTGATCGAGAGTATTCTGTATTGAGATTCAAGCATGTCCTCTGCAACACCTCGAACGTTTGTGAAACGTGCGTGGGATATTCCAAATTAAAAACAAAATATGATCCAATCAATTGAAATATGGCCCTTTTTGTTGAACAGCACTGGTAATTTACAATTTGATTTTCGATGAAAAAGTAGAATATATTTTCTTTTTTCTCATTGTCGTCTGAAAACAAAAAAAAAATAGTACAACTGATAATATATATATTCAAAAAATTCACTAAAAATCTTAAATAAACAATAGCTAATCAATAACTTTATTGTGAGAAAATGTTTCTTTATTTTATCTAAACTGAAACCTTCAAACCTTGATTTTTCTGCATAGCGTATAGATTCAACCAGAAAATAAGAATGAAAATTAACAGATTTTTTAACTGCAGAACTCATAAGAAAAGGTCAGTACTAAAACTTAACTTGCATCTATTACCTATGACACAGGATACATGCCATTCCTTTTCTAATATCAGACGACCCATAACATATAATTAAGGTGTAGTAGATAAAAGATGAAAATCGGACGAGTTGGAATACTATGACTTTAACATAGCTGGTATACTGAATCTGTACCATTAGGCAACAAAACAAACCGAAAAATCTATACTAATCCTACAGAACCAAAAATTATACTTTGTACTTATTAAATACTTATCATAATCTGCTTACATATAATAGAAAAGCAAGGAGTGGCATCCAGAGGTTCAATTTCGTTTTGTGTTGTTCCTGCCTGAAAAGATATAATATACAGTATAAATTAATTACATGAGAACATTTGAATTTATTTGGTATATAATTACAGGATATTGACGTATCATCAATTCTAGATTTTCTTTGAAATGTTGTGTTATTAATTCCAGAACTTTAATGTCATCGTCTGTTGAAGTACATTGAAATTGTTTTTTCTTTTTTTGGGAAAACTGATTTGTTTTTATTTTGAGATTTTCCCATCGTCAAAGGAAAGTCGTTTCTTTTATATCCATTAACCGTTCGAAATGTATAATCATGAAATAAGGTGACAACAAGTGACGCCAGCATTGTCGCAATTCAATTATTTTTGGATCTTGCATTAAAAATTTTCTTTGGTTCGTATATGTGTTTTGGAAAACGGTGATTATTTCTTCCTTTAATTCGTCGTTTGAAATTTCCATTTTAAAATGCTCCTTGAGCCATATTCGTTTTGCTTCGCTTTCCTCTTCCGAATAAATTTCAAGATCTTTGGCGTAAAAATTAGGGATACCTTCCGAAATATTTATATTCCGTTTCGTTGGTTTCATTAAACTTTTTGCTGTCCTATTTAGGTAATTATTATGATTTACCAGCTTTGTTGCTAAACCAACCGACTCATCAGAAACCAGCTCACCAGCACTATTTAAAACTCCCAGACTTTTTGGAAATAATAGGACGACGTGTTCAGCAATTTTACGGAATATAGTTTGTGGGATATAAAATGAATTTCGCCGCATATCTGTTACTATGGTATGAACAAAATCGGTATAATACCGGCCTAAAGGTTTTTGATCATTTAATAAACCAGTTAATTCATCATGCATTTTGTTGTATGGTATTTGATATCCTGCGAATAATTTTTGAGCATTCAAAATGCCAATATTATCAGATCTTTCGGAGTTAAGTGAAGAAATCCGCCCACTAGACATGGAAATTGTTGAGCTTAAAGGTGAATTTGGAAGTTCTACATACTCCAAAGTAAAAATAGTATTTGCATTTGCTGAAGTATTAATCCAGTTTATAACGTCATTACTTGTGTCAACATCAGTCGCCTTCTGCTGTTCTGCCATGCTAGCTTCGTGTTTATTTTCTAGTGAAGAGGCTAGTGTCCATTTTCCGTTTTCCGGATATAATTGAAAAATTTCGTTTTTTTCACCATACTATTGGAACACTTCTGCATCATCTATTTCAGTTCCATCGGATTCAAGAACTAGCTTGGATCCTTCAATTCCTGCAGCGTTTGCTAAAAATAAAAAATTAAATCAATACAAAGTTTTTATAGTTTTTTATGAGTGTATACCTTTTTCAATAATAGTATAATAGTATCCCAAATTTTAACGACTAACCGTGCATAATAAACTATAGTAATAAAATGTTTTAACCTCACCAAAAGTGTGGTATGGCCCATGTTAATGTGGCGTATTCGACTTGCTCAATTGTACAGGTCATGAAAGGAAAAGGAGAGGATAAATCGAAAGGAACGACTATTATGTCATTTGTATATATATTATTGATTTCATATAATCCTAATTTGTAATTAAAAACCATTGAAAACATGTTTCCATAAAAAGCTAAATTTGAAAAATTTTCATTGATTAATATGTTTTTTATTGTTAGAGCTTTAACAGTCCCATTATGGTTATTAGATATCGCCAGCGACTGGCCCAAAAAATAATCAACATTTTGAAATCTCACTTGGCTGGTTTGATATGGGAACTGTTTTGCAACTGACAAACATTTTGTTTGTGAAAATTTTTTTACTACAACATCAGAGGAAAATCTCTGGCCATATAGGGTTGATTGCAAAATTTGATGTCTTTGAGTTAATTATTTTGTTAAATTAATAAAATTTCGACTTTTAACAGCAATTTGTTTAAAATATTGATGTTTGCTTTCAAATCTAATTGTTGAAAATTTTACTAATGGTCCATACAATTTCATAAGTAATGGATAATGCTGAATATAATGATGCTTTCGAATCAGACTTTTATCTGGAAATAATAAAATTCTTAGTTCGAGATATTGATCAATTAATCCTTCTAAATAATTGATTTGGGTAAAAGTCACATGATATGATGAGACAATTTGAGTTATTTCCAAAAGCAGTGTAACCATTTCAAGAACACTGTCATTTAAATTTTTAATTTTACTATTAAGTACTAATGGTAGTAAGGTGAGTTGATAGAAATTTTGCATTGCATGGCCAACAACTTTTTTACTACTATATTTAATTTCAGGAAAACTGACATTAAATTTAAGTGATTTTGCTAATCGATTAGATGTAATATTGAAATAGTCATATGTGATCCAATCATGACTAACAAAGTAATGAATAGCTAAGCATAAATCTTGAGGTATAACACCTTCGTACAAATCATGTGCAATACAAGGTGGAAGGCCGCTGCTTACATGAAAAAAATTTAAATCATTAAAACATGAATTATTTTTAACTCCTCTGCTAGACTCCATAAATACTAAATTTGAAACATCATCGTTATACGAAAACTTGGTTCTTAAATCTCGGCGCGTTCGGTAATTAATTTTAAATTCTGGTAATGTTATGTGACAAAATCTACAAAAATATTCAGCAGAACTGAAGTTTTCGAGGAATCCTCCAATTTGATGCAAACCTAAGTTATCGCCACAAATTGCTATGATTGATCCTTTTATCGACTCTGTAGCTCCTCTAATAATTATTCCATCTTCTTCTAATATCTTCAAATCTGATATAACGTTTTCGAAAACAGAATTAAATCCAAATGTTTTTAAGTGTGATTCAGTACATAATAAACAGAGCATTATGTTATTGATTTGTGACCTGTTGTGAGCATGTAAATTTCCAAGAACAAAATAAACTCCTATCAGTTTGTGTTTTGATTTAGGTGAGCCTAATGGGTTGCACACTTCAAACGCGTCTACGTAGAACAAAAGCTCCACACGCTCTTTGTTATAAAAGAAATCGTTGTTTTTGTATAATAAGCCGTCTTTGTAATCTTGAAGTTTAGAATAATTGGATTTTCGGTTTGAAGAAATTTGCGATTTAACTTGTAGATCTTCCAAAATAAATTGTAATGTGTTTAGTATAGGGATGTAATAATAAAAACAATTCGTATGATACTTATTTAATCCCAAGTTGAGTTTAATGGGTTTAACCATGGAAGGCGATATAGCATTTTGATTTCGTCTATAAGTTGATAATGAAGTGTTTGACATCAAATTTAATTTTGGCAATATTGAAACTAACAAATCATTTCTAGAACTATTTGCATTATTAAATTTCGCGAAATGTTGATCAATAATCTTTCGAACTTGGATTGTTAACACTTCTGAGCAATATGCAAGTTTCTCAGCTATGAAAGAAATAACACGTTCAGAAATATTATGTTCACTTTTCAGTTTCAATAACATTTCGGATATTAACTTTTCAATATCTGTCTCAGAATCACTATCAACGTCTTGTAGAGTAAGTATATTAGATTGGGGATTCGGCCCTATCGTAGAATGCTCTGATAATTCTGGCATTGAGTGTTCTGGTATAACAGCTACATATCTATCAAACGAAACATCACTGACACCAGAATTATTTTTTAAAAATTTTAATTTATGTACGGTATTTATGTGATTACGAAATGTTTTTTCGTGTGTAAATTTTTTTACACATTTTGATATTGGGCATTTGATTTGATGGATCTGAGGATTTCGGAAATGTTTCATAACATGACGTAAAACGTTTTCTAAAATGTTCGAGCTAAATAAGCAGCCATTTTCAGAACAACAAAAACTGTTTTCAATTTCTGTTTTTTCTTTTGGGGTTTTTCTGTGATTTCTGTAAACATGAGAAAGGTAATTATTATGCCTATTCAAATTTTTTTCACAGTTATTGTACAGACACTTGAAAACAGCTCTTGTTTCTAATTTATGGATTCTTAAATGGGAGTTATATTTTGATAAAGACGCACACATTTTATCACAATTTACACAAATAAACATTATAGCACTAAGAAAGGGAATTCATAAATATTAAAAGGACTTTCACAATTACGAACAAGTTCTCTCCAAGTCAACAAATCCTATTTGAAAAGTTTAGTTTAATTAAATTTAGTAAACACATTTTGCATTGCAGCTAAACTTTAATAACACGAGGATTACATAACCTTAAATTTATTGAATGGGTGCTGGGTGGGATTCAATAGGGTAGGCGTTGACCGTTTATAGCCAATTATAAATTTGTTTATACTCCAACGTTGCAAGTATGTAGAAACCATCAACTGTCTCTAGTTTACCTCCTCGCGGTAGCACCTGGGCAACGTTTGTTTTGCGTTTTTAATGTATCACAACGGCTGAACTTCTAGAGGCGAGTGTAATAACACTATAAAAACAAAAGCAATGGATAAAACAAACAAGGAAACTAATACCCTAGGTGGCAGACCTGATGTTCAGGAAAATCCACTCTCTCCGGAGGTCGGTCCCATGGATTCTAGGGGGGACCAAACATTGCTACATAATTCAAATGATACCAAAAATAAGCTAAGGGATATCAACGCTCAAAAGAGTAACGAGGAAGAACTTTCATTCCGAAAGGGCTCCATTACAATCAGATCACCAATAAAAAAAATATTTGCAAACAACGCAATCTCTACTGAAAAAGTAACTTCATTATCAGAACAAATGCCGAGTGCATCAACAAATATTATAAATAGCGAGGAGCTGTTAAATAAATTTCAAAAAATGGAGAAACTAATCGCGCAGCTGAGCAATGAAGTTGCTGAACTTAAGAGAGAAAACTCTACACTAAAAGAAAAGGTTAAAAATAGCATAGCTAAGGATTCAGCACGAGTTAACAATCTTTCTTCAAACCATATTCAGCCATCAGCCAGTCAACATGAACATTCAAATAATTCCAACTGGTTGCTGCGGCAATTTCCAGTTTTTCAACAGAATAATAGATTCAGTGCTCTGAGTCAAGAGGATTATTGCACAGATGAGGAAGAACTGGAAAAAAGAAGTTTCCGGTGCTGATAACAGAAATGCTAGGAAACGCAGGCGTACAAAAACTAAAACTCCTCCAAAAAATACTACACAAATTGTGATCAATAACACTGAACAGAAAACCCCAAAAATACCACTGCCTCCACCCATTAACGTGAGCAATATCAAAAATTTCGAACTTTTTCGACAAAAAGTAATAAAAACCACTAGTGAATCAACTAATTTTAAGGCGCTTTCAAATAGTGACATTAAAATTACATTTCAAAATGAAAATGATTACAGAAATGTCAAAAAATTACTGGAAGAATTTAAAAAAGAACCCAGCAACCAATCAGAAAATATAGAATATCACACTTATCAGCTGAAGAGCGAAAAGGCTTATAGAGTAGTTATCAGAGGCTTACCATCTTCCATTAGTCACGATGTAATTAAAGCAGACTTAGAAAAAATGGGACATGAAGTCGCAGGTATTACTAACATATACAAAATGGTCACAACTAATGGTGTAAAAGACAAGAAACACTTTCCATTGTTTTACATCGACTTAAAACAAAAAGACAACAACAAAGAAGTATACAACATCAAGAAACTTGCGTACTGTATAGTTAAAATTGAGCCACCTAACAAGACAAGGGACATTCCACAATGTACGAATTGTCAACAACTTGGACATACCAAGAGTTTTTGCTATCGTCAAACCAAATGCGTTAAATGTACTGGAGATCATCACACGACAAAATGCAAAAAACAACCAGATATCGCGCCTTCATGTGCTCTTTGTCAGCAACAAGGACATACTGCAAATTATAAAGGATGCTGTGTATATCAGAACAAAATTAAAAGTCAACAGAATAATAGAACAAGAGTAGTACAGCGATTACAAACCAAAGCTGCTAAACCACAAACAACAATCACACCATCCACAGTTGGATTATCCTATGCCCAAATCACCAAGTTATCTGCTGATGAATCGAACCAAAACAACAAACATATAGAAGTTAATAACGAGTCTAATAACTTTGAAATTATTAAAAAGCTTAGTCAAATTCAACAGAAACTTGGTCACTTAACAGAAAGGGTGGCAAAACTAGAAATTAATTTCTATCCGCCTAGCAAAAAAAGTCAGCATACACACAAATGATTAACTCGTTCCTACGCATTGTAACTTGGAACGCTAATGGGCTCAATCAACGAGCCCAATAACTGGAAATATTTCTCCATACAAACAACATAGATATTGCACTTATTTCAGAAACGCACTTCTCCAACAAAAGCTTTTTTAGAATAAAGGGATTTAATTCTTACTGGACAACCCATCCTAGTGAAAGAGCCAGAGGTGGTTCAGCTGTACTAATTAAAAATATTATCAAACATAATCAACAAGAGGATATTCGAGAAAGCTACATGCAAGCAACTGTTATCTCAATCCAATATAATAGCGCAGATCTAAATATTGCGGCAGCATACTGTCCTCCACGGTATACACCAACGAAGTTACAATTTAATAACGTCTTTAATAAGCTCGGTCCAAGATTTATTATTGGAGGGGACTATAATATAAAACATACAGCTTGGGGTTCCAGGCTAATTTCTCCTGGGAAAGGAAATGCTTTGTTCAATGCCATTCATGAAAACAAATGTGAATATCTGTCTCCAAGGAGGCCAACGTATTGGCCAACGGATGCAGGAAAAATACCAGATTTGCTTGATTTCTTCATCATAAAAGGTATTTCATCCAATTACACTATAGTCGAAGGAATTAACGACTTAACATCTGATCACATTCCTGTACTGTTGTCAGTAAGCGCTATAGTCATCAAGAAAAAAAAGAAGCAAAACCTTACTAATAGATTCACGGATTGGGACCTCTTCAGAGAAAATCTGGAAGAGCTAGTTGAATTAAAAGTTAGTATTAAAAGTAATAAAGAATTGGAACAACAAACAAACAATTTCATTGAATACACTCGTATGGCCGCCAGTCTAGCTACTCCAGAATTAAAGGACAAAGCGGAGATTTAAGTCAAATACCCGGCTGAAATCAGGGAACAAATCAAGGAAAGGAGAAAGGCAAGGAGAATATGGCATCTCACCAGAAATCCCGCTGACAAAACCACCTTCAATCGAATAAGTAACAAAGTCAATAGGCTAATCAAAAGCTTCAAACAGGATTGCTTCGACAACTACTTAAGCGGGCTAGGTCCAGAAATGGATAAGGACTACTCGTTATGGAAAGCAACCAGAAAATTTAAACGACCTGTAGTTCGAGTACCACCTATAAGAAATGCTCAAGGCAATTGGGTTCGACATGACAAACAAAAAGCGGAACTCTTTGCTCAACACCTAGCAACAGTGTTTCAACCCTATGACATTCAATCCAACATTGACGTAACACCTGTCTATCAACCAAATCAGGATTTTAAAAGGGTCACGCCAATGGAAATTGCTGAAGAAATCGACAAAAATCTTAGTCAAAAAAAGGCACCAGGAATTGATGAAATATCACCGGGTCTATTCAAGGAACTTCCATGCGATGCAATTATCATGATCACATACTTATTTAATACCTGTATGAGATTGAAGTATATACCCAAATGCTTCAAAACGGCTCAAATAATTATGTTGAAGAAACCAGGTAAACCAGATGAAGAAGTAACATCATACAGACCAATTTCACTGCTTCCGACCTTATCAAAGCTGTTTGAAAAACTACTACTAAAACGTCTAAAGCCAATGGTAAACGTTCCTGATTTTCAATTTGGATTCAGGAATAACCACTCCACAATAGATCAAGTCCATCGAATAACTACGGTAATAGAGCAAGCGTTAGAAGAAAAGAAATATTGCCCCGCCGTATTTCTGGATGTATCTCAGGCCTTTGATAGGGTTTGGCACGAGGGATTGACATTCAAGATGAGCAAAATGCTACCACAAAACTATTGCCAGCTGCTTGAATCATACCTCTCTGATCGCCAATTCAGAGTCATCCATGAAGAAACATGTTCTGACTTTTATCCAACTCTAGCGGGAGTTCCGCAGGGAAGCGTATTGGGACCCCTCCTATACCTTATCTACACTGCGGACATACCTACAACGAATAAAACGTTTATCGGCACGTTCGCTGACGACACTGTAATTATGTCAGTAGACGAATCACAACCAAGGGCAGTGGAAAATCTTCAACGAGCAATGAACGACGTTACTAAATGGACAATTGACTGGAAAATAGTGCTTAATGAGCTCAAATCAACCCATGTGACATTTACGCTCCGACACAAAAATAACAGTCTACACATATACCTCAATGGGGTGCAAGTGCCGCAGGCTGAATCGGCTAAATACCTTGGTCTGCATTTAGATTCAAGGCTCAACTGGAAACATCATGTGAGACAAAAAGCTGAACAGATACGATTAAAACAACGTCAAATGTACTGGTTAATTGGGCATCATTCCAAAATGAACCTGTATTGCAAAAGACTAGTCTACCAGACTATCTTCAAACCAATATGAATGTATGGTGCGCAGCTATGGGGTTGTACTCATAAATCCAATAGAGACATTATACAACGTAGCCAAAATAAATTTCTTCGAATGGTCACCAACGCTTACCGATTTGTGACTAACAGAGAAATACACAATGATCTAAAAATACAATTGATAGACGACGTCATCCGCGAATGTGCCATTAAACATGAGAAGAGGCTTCTTAACCACACCAACGTTGAGGCCGTACAACTACTGGACAGTACAAACGAAATAAGGCGGCTCAAACGAATCAAACCACATGAGCTAACCGTATGAATATTATATCTTAAGGGAACTGGATACTGGTCCAGCAGACCCACACAAGTTTATGCTTATCTCATAAGTACTAATGTCAACCTTACTAATGAATTAATAATGTTTAAGATTGTAGTAGCCATATCAATAAAGATGTTTTTTAAAAAAAAAAAAAAAAAAAAAATTTATTGAATTGCTTACGTACCTGTTAACAAACAAGCTTATTTCACTTTCCAACTCTAAGTGTAGAGATTATATTAATTAAGAATAAATTTGTACTAATTTTAATAATTACTATTAATCACTTTTAACTTTTTTTTTAAATTTAAATATAAATATTTTTTGTTATTTCGCGTCATCTGCGTTGCATCAACTGCGTGGCAAAATGAAATTTCATCATATTTATTCGATCGTGCATTTTACTTTTGTTTAATTTACGAATTTTGCCGATCTCATATGCTCTTCTTTAAAAAAGTATATAATTTAACACACATTTTCTTGCAATATTAAATTTATTTTTAAAAATAGATGACATGACTGTAATAATATACAACAACAAATAAAATGTGCTATTTACGGTTACAATTCGAATGAAATTGTTGTAAATCAATACATAATATAATAAACCAAATTTAATTTTACATACTTACACGATTACAATTTACACTATTTTCAAGTAAATTTCAATTGTAACTGGTTAAAATTACAAACTGAATGTAATATTCAAACGAAAATCATGTAATCTTATATTTTTAATTAAATTTACATAAAAAATGTATTATTACACGAAACTTTAATAAAAAAATCTGAAATTGTGTAATTTTACGTAAAATTAGTAGTTTTGTGATCAAAAGCATGTAAAATGCACGTTGAAAATTCAATTTTTTTTTTACTGTGTGAGCTAACTTCTCACTACCAAAACGAGGGAAAGATTAAAACGTCACAAAATTGTAGGTCATTAATTGTGAATGTATGTGACATGAATTAATGTGACATTCATCACAGGTTGTTGATGGTATATGTTATTGACTGAACGGTTTAACTATTTGGTTTAATAATTCATATTTGACAGTAATTATCCACTACATTTTTCTTACCTTTATTTGCTTTTTCATCCGTACCGTAATTCTCAATCCAAATCATACTTTCATAATATCATACTTTCCTCGTCTGTTTCTTTTCCTACTAATAATTAATCTTGAAATATTGTTTTCACAGAGAGGGTTGATATAAGAGGTGGTCTTGAGCACGATTACGTTGCAATTCTCAAATGGGGCGAGGCTAACACGGTTGAATTCAACCCAACGAAATTTCCGTCGTGCATTTTCGCCGGTAAAAATCACAAATATGTACCATCTAACATTTAATAATAAAATTTTTTGAGCTGATCAAATAAACAATGCCACGTTGAGTGCAATTAGTTATCTTGGTTATTTGCGACAGTGCAAGTTTTATTTTAATTCATCGGAAATCTTAAAAATGTATAAACACAAATTTGGGTTGGGACATCGAACACCACTTTAACTGTATTTGACCTAGTCCAGAACCGAGCAAGCCGAAAGATTTCCGATTCTAACATATCCTCTAGCCTATTGGTTCCCCTTTCCGACAAACTGAGTTTGGAAGCCTTACGCGTGTTCTAAAACTAACTTATGTTGGACAGTCAGACCAACAAGAGTATTAAAGCGATACAAAACTAATAAGTATAAAACTTTGTTTTCCCTTCGGAGTACGCGTTTGTGTTCCCAGTGGCATACAATTCAAACTCAATATCAAAAACGTTGTTCTTCAAGAGTGCACTCCCAATCCCTTATAAACTCAACAATTTTTCCTTGCCTATCTTTCTTTTTTTTTGATTTTGCTTTGCGTTGTTGCTTCTTATTCATTTTAAGACACATTAAGAAAGAAATTCCTCAACGGAACTTGTATAATAAAAAGTAAGAAAAGTTTTCCTGTGTCTCTTAGATCAATCAATAGATTTGGAAAAAGGACTCATTCTAAAAAAACTACGTAACTGTAAAAATTGTGCAATCCACAAATCAAAAAAATAAAATATTTGTAAATCTTAAAACAAAATTCACACAATATTCAAATTCAAAAGAAAAAAAAAAAATACGGAAAAAAGCGATCAAAATGTCTACTTTTAGTTTTTATTTCTTTAACGTTTAAATTGCCACGATAATATTCATTTAGCAAAGTAGTTGTACACTAGTTTCTATAACGTATCCAAGAAAAAAAAACGCAGTCATTGCCGAACGAGCAAAAAAAAAAAAAAAAAAAATTCACGGAAAGAAGGAAGCAGAAAAGATTTTTTTCCCAAAATAAAAACGAGCAACAAAAAAAAAAAATTGTAACGACCAATAAGAAATCGTTCTAAGAAAATTGCGCTTAGAATGTTTTCAATTTTCATACACATTCAATAGAACGAAAATCCATTCTAAATGCGAATAAAAATGAAAATACCCATTTTCGAAGTTGTTATTACGGTTTTTTTTTCTTATACTACTTTATTTTAACTTCTAACTCATCTCCATGAATTTTTATGGATATATTTATACTTCTTATGTACATACCGTATATATGTATATAAAGAAGTTGTTTTCCTTCTTATATTTACAAAAATCCAACAAAATATTAGTAAGCAAACGAACGAAAAAAAAAAAAACTTACGAAAAAGTTTCATCTTATATACAATACATACATTCATTTATAGGGGAGAGAGCAACAAAATACTTTTGGAACTTTCTTTGAGCTTTTTTTTTCCTCTGTATACCAAAAGGAGGGTATACCACGATAAGAATCACAAAAAATAAAAAGCAAAACAAAAATATATCCCCGTTTAGAATATGATTATATTCATATACATGTTCAAGAATGTTAAAGTAACATTCTAATGTAAATAAAATTTATTCTTATGAGGACATAAAGTGCCACTGAAATCAATAAAAAGGCCAATTCAACGCTCATGCGCTTTATTTTTATTTTCTTTTATTGCGATAACGTTACACATTAAAATGGATTTTTTTTTTTTTTTGATATTATTTTATTCAGAATGTTAAATTTTTTTTTGTTCTTTCTAGCAATTCAAAGACTTTTCATCTATATATACGATACTCCACCTTCGTCTTCTTGCTCATGCTATAGAAGGAAAATTGGGCATATACAAAGTACAACCGTGTAATTTCACAAAAATTATTGTTAAGACATTAAAATAGTTCAGAGTCAAATTACGCAATGGTTTGGTGTTTTCTTTAAGTTGTTGGGATTAATAATATTCGTTTATCGATACCTGAAACTTTAGAATTTGCAAAAGTCGATTTAATTTATCATTAATACAGTGATAAAGGGTTCGAACTGAAAACATTGAAACACGAACATTTTTTGTTGTGTTTCATGCAAAAACCAAAAATCATACCTACCTGAAAATAATTCTTTTACGATGCGTTAAATAATTAAATCAAAAATGAAAATTTCAAATAAAATATTTATCTTTATTCTCTTTTTAGGGTCAAAATAAATGTTTTAAATGAAACGACAATTTTTCTAGGAAAACATATTTTATAGTCAGTATAGATAAATGATAATTATTTAAGATGATATTGAACTATTAAGCGACAATCAAATACCTAACACAATATAGGTAATTATTTTCCAATATCTTCCAATTTTTAATTTTTACCAAAGTTTTTTTTTTTTTTTTAATATGAAATATTATTTATTTATTACTTACATATAATTTAACAAAATTCAGAAATATTATACAGTGTTCGTTTAAAGAGAAAAATTTCAACTTAATTTAAATTACTACATCTGAGCAGTTCAGTTTATGAGTTGATTTAACAATTTTGGTTGTATTTGTTGAGGAAACTATATAGAAAAAACCTCAGACTATATTTAATTTAAAACTTTACTTAACTATACTTAAAACTATAACTAATCTTGGTAAAAATGACTAGCTTTTATGTTCATTGAACTTATGCTCAGTTCGATATTTTATTAGGTTTACAAATTTTATATTTTAAAATCAATCATTCAACTAGTGCAAGTACAAGCTTTTAATGAGTGGATTGTCTGAGAATCCAGCATTTATTTTAAATCTAGTACAAAGTTTGGTAACAAAATCTTTCACTAATGAAATATTATTAATTTTATGTAAATCTTGAGTAGAATAGTGTCTTGGTAAATTGTAAACTAGTTTGAGTAGTTTATTTTGAGTAATTTGTAGCTTTTTAATATGCGTATCTGCACAGCTGCTCCAGACAGGTGCACCTTACAGAAGTATAGATCTAAAAACAGACTTGTACAAAATTAATTTATTTTGGGTGGATAGCTTGGATTTTCTATTAATAAATGGGTAGAGAATTTTTATATATTTATTAACTTTGGAAATGGAGTACATGATATGTTTATTATATGTGAGTGTTTTATCTAAGATATGACAATTTTCTGCGCCTAGTAAAAAACGATGCTTGTGTTTTGTCAATATTTAACTTAATTTTCCATTTTTATAATAGTTATTTAGGATCGTAATGCCATTGTCTAATTTAGAAATGATTGTATTTAGATCAACAGAGCCAGTTGCAAGTAAAAATCGTCCGCATATAAAAGAAATTCACAATGTGGCGGGGTTGGAATATCATAGATAAATAAGTTGTACAGCGTAGGGCTCAAAACAGCCTCTTGAGGTACACCCTTTTGAATTATTTTATTATCAGAGAATTCCGTTAAAATTTTTACTGAAAAAGTTCGGTTTGTAAGATAGCTTTTTATAATCTTAATGATATATACAGGAACTTCTAAAGCTATGAGTTTGTATAATAGTTCATCATGCCATACACTGTCAAAAGCCTTTTCTACGTCTAAAAGAACTATCCCAGTCGAAATTTTGTTATTAGTGTTCTGTTTAATTATTGAAACTAGTCTTTTAACTTGATGGTTGGTTGAGTGAGATTTTCTAAATCCAAATTGTTTATTGGGTAGAAATTGTTTGACAGTGATGTGGTTTAAAAGTCTAGATTGAATGATACGCTCAACAATTTTTGATACAGAACAGAGAAGGCTAATAGGTCTGTAGTTCATAGGGTTTGAATTATCCTTATTCGGTTTAGGTACAGGTATCACTAATGCATGTTTCCAAGAGTTTGGAAAATAATTAAGAGTGAAACAGGAATTGAATAGATAGGTCAGCATTATATGAACATTGCGAGGACAATGTTTAAGAAGCATATTATTGATTTGATCGTTACCTGGACTCTTCGTAGTTTTGAGTGACTTAATTATATTTTTTATCTCATACGGCGTAGTAAACACAATTTCGCCATTTGGTTGATTATCTAGTATGTTAACGGTTCATTTCACAGTAACCTCAAATACGGAATCTGTATGTATATGCGTGCTATTTTGGACCGAACTAAAGACGTTTGCTATCGCGTTGGCTTTTTCTATATTTGTTATAATGGTATCATTACCAACTTTTAACGAAGGCAAAAAGCTATTTTTGTTTCCAATTATTTTCGTCATTTTCCAGAAAGGTTTGGAACCCGGTTTGAAACTGTTAAGTAGCTTATTCCAACGTTTGTTACGTAATAAGTTGATTTGGATATCTATCTCGGCTTTCATTTCCAAAAAAATGTATTTAACAAATGGATCACTTGTACGTTGCCATTGCCGTCGCTTTATATTCTTGACCCTAACGAGCATTTTCAAGTCATCAGGTAGTTGGAGATCTTTATAGGGTTTTATGGGAACTTTAGGTATAGCTCTGTCTCTTGCATTATAGATATTAGATACTATACTATCAAGTTGTTCATCAATTAAGTTAAATTTGTGATATTAATAACAGTATGGTTATCTAATTTAATAGAATTTTGAAGTGTTTCTTTATATATATATTCCAATTTTGCAAGGTGATAACACGTTTTCATTAGAGGTGCCTTGAGACGAGATTGACATTGAATTTCAAACCTAACCGCAACATGATCAGACATCAGCTGAGAACATGTTGATGGTTTAGAGATACTATGCAAATTATTAGATAATCTTATATCTAAAACAGAGGGTTGGCATCTTTTAGCAGCTGGGTAGAATGTGTGTGAATCGGGATAATGAACATAAATATCACGAGAGCATATTAAATCAAATAAAATATTACCCGCTCGATTTGCCCTATTACATCCCCAGAACCTGTGACGAGCATTTAAATCACCACACATAAAATAACTGTCATTTCTTGTACAGATTTTATTTAGATCCATTTTAAAATAATTAAGGTTTTCTTTAGTAAGAGATGTTCCTGAAAAATATATTGCTATTAAGTTTATACTACCCGAATAATTTACTATATTAATACCAAGACATTCTATCACTTTGGTATTAAACGACGAGAGAACAGAATGCTGGATTCCCCGCTCTATCAAAATTGCAATACCACCACCTCTAGAATCTCTATCTAATCTATAACAAATAAAATTTGACACATTTAATCTATTACTAAATTTAAGTTGGGTTTCATTTAAAATCAAAATATCTATTGAATTATCATCAACATATTGAATGGTTTCTATAAGTTTGTTTTTGATACTGCGAGCATTCCAAAAACATACCTTCAGATTATTTATTACTTCCATAACAATATTTTGAGGAAACTTCAAATATTATTTGTAATTGTTGGCTTTTTGAACGGCACATCTGAAACTTACCAATCACTTTTTGAACTATTCTTATAATTTCGTAGTGTGTGTTGATTATTGTTGTTGTTGACACAGTTTTGAGTATTCCACCAATTATTATGTCTTCCAGCTGTTAGGCCCGGGAAATTTAATTCGTTCATCAGTGGGGGTGAAGCCTTTGTTTGTCGGGCAGGTTGTGTTTGTTGAAATTTATGTTGAATGTTTTTCTTGATCTGTATAAACTCATTTTTTTTTGGGCAACTATGAAAATTGGCCGGATGATTTTCCTTACAGTTGGCACATTTATACCCAGATTGTTTTTTATCTTCTTCTAGTTGGCTGAGCGGGCAGTTTATAATTGTATGCTTATCTCCACAAAGACGACATTTAAAATCCATATGGCAGTTGCCAGTTCCATGACCAAAAAGTTGACAATTCCTGCATTGTGTTGGACCACGTCTCTGAGATTGGTAGTAATTCCAATTTACTATTATATTATAGACAGACTTACATTTTCTTAAATCGGCTACAGTTGTTTGACCTTTACTATAGAATAACAGGTACACCATTTGTTGATCAAATCTCGGTTTTTTTATATTAAACTTTTTTATCTCGTTAGGTATTGGAATAGATTCTTCTTTCAACATAGTTTTTATTTCTTCAATTTCAAAATTTGGGAGCCCGGATAGAGTTATTTTGATTAGTTTGTTATTTGGGTCTTCAAATGTATAATATTGAAACTCCGTTTGTTGTACCAATATTATTTTAGAAAATGGATGAAAATCATTCATATTATCAATTAAGAGTTTAATTCCAATTGATTGGATTTTAAGTTTATATTTGGTGATGTTGTGTATTTTCAATAAATTATAGACGTCCTTCAGTATTTTGTTTGTTATAACAATAGGAGGAATTTTAACTCTGATTGTTTTTGTGATGATTACATCTTCATCAGTATTCTCGTTCAGATTTTTATTTGATTGTTACGGTGAAAATCTGTTATTTTCCATGATGTTATCGCAATTGTTAATTGACTGAATTTGACATAGTCTGCGACACTATTTGAATATCACTTACACTATTTATTTTAGCAATTTTGCTAGAATTGCCTTGTGTATTATCACATATGAGGGAGCTTGAGCCCCTTTTGGGACGGGAACTACCAATATCTTCAGTAATTTCACACAGTTGTTTACACAAATACAATACACTGAGAGTAATGTAACTGTTATAAAAAAAAAAAAAATTTACAAAATATATTTAATTAGTTATATGTACGGCCGCAGTAAAAACTTGAATCCTTTTTTTTCATAGTAAATGATAAAGTTCAATTAGCTGTCAGGACGGTTTGGTGTTAGTTCTTTGCCAAGACACTTGACGGACAATTCATATGATGTCAAAAGTAATAACAAATATTAAATCACATCATAGTAACTCCTCTTGAAGATTAGTTTTATTTTTGTTAATAATTTCCAAAATAGTAATTAAAATATTTCGCTGAAAAGCGACGTTTTAATTTCAGATTACATCTTTTAAACAAAACGTGCATGCAATTTGAGGATTGAGTTGAGAATTACCGGAAGGCAATAGTATTGGTAAATTGTATTGGTGTAGAAAAAATAGAGAAAAACAGAGAATAAACATTTGAAAAATACAAAAAACAATTCAGTGTCATCTCATGCGTACGAAAGAAATGTTGTACATATTTTTATTTCCAGTAATTTTCTGCAAAATTTAAAACTAATAAAGTTGTTAATTGAATAATGATTAAATATAAATAAATATTAACTAAAAATAGAAAATAAACCAGACGAGTAAAATTAATAATTTTAAATTATGAAGAATCACACGACGTACATCCTCCCTTTCCTGCGCTGAAACGAGTCCCCACAGCTTAGCTGAGGCAACCCGCTTCTAAGAATTTATTATCACTGGTGGCTACACCCCCTGCGGCTTAGCTACCCGCAGCTCAGTCTGGTAGGGGTAGCTTGGTCGTGGGTGGTTGGGGTGTACCAGTGGTAATCTTGATTACCGCATCATTTGTTTGGAAAGGGTCAGTGATGACATCATGCCATCAAGGAAGGGAATTGGGGTTAGGACATTTAATAATGTAAAAGGACCCAAATTAGTGGTTCATATGCCTTGAATAAGGTCCGCGCCCGCGGTTGTTTATCGTGTTGTTTAAGGTTACATGACTACCTTAAACTACACATAAATAGAACAACGATATTTCGGGCAGCAAGCCCACGGGTTAGTACGAGACTAGTTTTGTTAATTAATTATTGCGACTGTTCGGAGGTGGCTGGTTTGGAAAGGGAGTGCAACGCCTATGGCGTCGAAGCACACGATGCTCCCGCCTCAATAGAGGCAAACCAACCAAGCTCCTTTCAGTCTAAACGGATTCTTAAGAACCCAATACTTACCAAGTGTTGTTCTCCTCAAAGCAGCCAAAACAAAAAAAAAAAAAAAAAACAAAATCACTTTAAAATTCTACTTTATTACAACTTTACTTCACTGAAAACTTTTACTGCCTTTACTTTATCCCAAAAACCCCTTTTGGTTCCACAAAAAGACTGACCTCCTTCAAAAAAATTGTACATCATTTATACCAATTTTTCTTGTGGATTCGTCATAAAAGTGCATAAAAAATGTCCAACAACGTGACATGGACAACGTGACATCGCCATCATCAAAATTTATGCACTTCGATGACAACAAAACATATTCGTAAAAACGATAATGGCAATTTTCATAGGTTTTTGTTGTTGTACTTTTTTTTGTTAAAAACCAAAGTACAAAAAAAAAATGAAATTCATCAAAACTAAGCGGTAGCTTCGAGTAACCAAGTTCATTACTCGTGCTACACTTTTGCCTTGAAAATTATTTGTTCTTATCTACATAAAAACAAGGATCGTGTTACATTATTTTTGTATTTACGTTTATTCAACTACCGTATGAGCATATACAGTAATTGGAGTGACGTAAACACAGAAAGAATGTGGAATCTTGGCACGGTCGTTTAATGAGCTAATAACCGATATCGTTTGTGATATCATTTTGAGGTTTTACCTCGAAGTGTATGCCGATTTGTCGTTTTGAAAATTATGGTTTGGATTGGTAACGGAATTGTAAATTAATTCCGTTACAGCGCTGAGTTAATACTAAGTCAAAATTACTAATTTATTGCTTATATTTTTCACATTATCCCTCTTATTCGATGTTAAACAGAAAACCTTTTGCCATGATAAACAAAAAACTAAAAAAAACGCTGATTTGACAGTGTCAAATGGGCGTTTTTTTAATTTTTTGTTTAACATGATGCAAATAAAGCATTGACCAGCGAGTCTTTAAGAAATTCTTAAGTAAGAATGCGACCATAAGAACATGCATGTTACTGTCCCGCGAAACTTAAAGAACTTTTTGTTCAGTTTCGTTAAATTTGAATTGTCATTTAACATTCTTTAAAAAGAGCGAAAATTACCACTAATACTGAAGGAAGAAACGTCAAACAGTGAAACATTGTCTATTTATGTTTTATTAATTAAAATAATGTTTTACATATGTTTCAAATATGTACATAATATACTTGATAATATATTATGTAGTGTAATGTGACAAAACAATTATTGTAAAATATAATTACGAATATTCTTTGTTTGTTTGTTCGTTTTTAAATTTGCTGAGGTCAGATCTTTCAATCCATAAGACCAGTGAGTTGAGAACAGTCCTGACTTCCAGATACCACTCAAGGGAGATTCTAGAGGGTTGAATAAAGTGTGCATAGTTGAATTTAAATTTATAAAATTAAATAATTAAATTAAACATAATTATATAAAACAAAATTAATAATTAAATTAGATTAAATGAAGTTATTAAATGAGGAGTATTATAAAGAAAATGAAAGGATTATTAATAATAGTTTTGAAATTAAATATTAATTCAAAAAAAATTTTATTTTTTAATTTTTTTTTTTTTTTTTAATTTTAAATTAAATTATAAAATATTCATAATTCTTAATAATATAATGTTTTAAAGAAAATACAAATAAAAATAAAAATAAAATGAAATGATTCCAAAATGAAAACATCATTGTGTGAAAAAGAGTTAATAAAAATTAAACGTAGTCTTAATTCACGGTTTATAATTAATTCTATTCTCAAAATCACACAATATTTTATTCTCTTCCATTCTCTGATCCTTTTAGATATTTAACAAGGACTTTCTGTATAAAAGTGGGAAATTTCATCTTATGTTGTTATACATATATGACACAATCGTTAATAATATGTTCGTTATCTTCAAAAGTGTTACAAAACCTCACATTTAGATATAGTTTCAAGTCCTAAAAGGAATTTAAATTTTTTGTTAACTGTATGACCCGAGATTAATCTGTAAATTTATCTGGTTTGACAGGATGTAAAATTAGAGTCTTAAAAGAGGAAAGATGATCATGGAGAAGGGCAAATTTGTTTATAAAAATGACCGGATGAATTACACATCGATGTATAGATTTCCTTCCACTTATTATTAATAGATCTGAGGTGTTATTCTTGAGCCTTTACGAAAATTTTCGTATTGCGAGTTAGTGTAAAAGAATAAGGAAAATCTTAGTTTTCGTAATATTTTTACACTAATTCGCAATACGAAAATTTTCGTAATGGTTCAAGAATAGCACCCTTGGAGATATTATTAAAAAGGTCTGTGGGAGTAGGTTCATTGAAAAAACTGCTTTTTTTGCTAAACCATCTGCTATTGTATTTCCATTTAAGCCACAGTGACCCGGGACCCAATGAATGACAAAATTTTTAATTTGATTATGGCCGGCAGTGTCAATAATTTGATTTTCATAGTGTCTATTTGTATCATGTAAGAGAGTCGTTTTTAAGGAAATACAAGAGCTTTGAGAGTTAGTAATAATGATAATATTAATGTTTTTGATAATTAATGATATGGTAAAATTCCAATTTTAATAGCAATGGTTTCAATATTTTTAATATCAGTATGGTTATTTAGTTGAATGGCAAATTTTCAATTTTTATCCTCAACGAAAATTCCAATTCCAGCTTTATTGTTAATTATGGAGCCATCTGTAAAAATTTTTGCAAAGTTATTATATTTATAAATTTCAGCCATAGATAACGCATATTGTTCTTAATGGAATAAAAGATTTTTGTTTGTGATTCCTTCAATATTTGTTATAATTGTGATGCACTTCTACGAAAAATGGGGCACAAAAAAAACAGCTCTTCGTTATTTCACTTTTTATTTTTTACTTTTTATTTTATTTTATACGTCCACCCTTGACGCTTGACTACTACCAATTCATCACAATTCTTTTTCTTTCTTTTTCATTTAACATTTTAAAGTGACATCTATCAGTCAACTTCCTAATTCAATTCAATATTTATCTTACTCGTAGACGCAATAGTTCAAAATTCGATTACGACAATTCGGCCATCCTGTGTTAGATGACGTCCTCGTCATCACACGACAATGCTTGATCGAGTATTTTAAATTATTAAATCCCCTTTCGATCAAACGTTCTCACGTAATTCACAACAACAAATTAATTTTCTTTAAATAATAATTCTCTTAATACAAAAACAACAACGTTAAAATTCATCAATTACTAAATTAAATCAAATGCTTATGTCTAAAGACATAAATGGTAAGTATTTTAAGGCACCGGATCACCGACTTTAACTCTCCCACCAATGAGCTCCAATCTGTCGATAGCTATTATCGCTTTGTAAGGTCTACTTGTCTGTTGTTCGCCCTCTATATCCTGCACTAAATACCTATCGTTACCAATATTCTTTATTACCTCATAAGGTCCCTTATTTGTGCGCAATAATTTTCTACTATCCCCTGTTGCAGCCTTCGGCGCATGTACCATCACAAAATCTCCACGTTTCAACTCAAGTAGCTTCTTTCAGCTTTTGTCGTAATTTTGTTTTATTTTCTCTCGATTCTTTTCAAGAAGTTCGGTTACATTATTATCTGCCTGAATCCTACCCTTCTCCAACATAATTCTATTCAACCGTTTAATCTCCTGAACTAATTGATTATCATTGAAGTTCCTAAATGGATATCGAAAGATAAGCTCAGAAGGTGTCTTCTTGGTAACACTATGCACTGTATTATTTAGGGCCACTTGGATTTCCAATAATTTGACATCCCAATCGATGCACTCTACACCCGTACTGACTTTTGCTAAACATTTGGCTACCTGCTTGTTTACGATTTCCACTTGCCCGTTAGATCTTGCGCTACCGCTTGCAACCTTAACATGCTTAATGTTCTTAGATTTGCAAACATTTTGAAACTTTATAGAAGTATATGCTGTTCCTCTATCGGTAACTATCACATCCGGTTTTCCGTAGTTACATAACGCAAACCTGCGCGTATTTCACTTTTGACATTTGTTTCGCTCAACTCCGCATCGAGTTGACAACTAATGTTGACTATATGTAGCCCTTTTTTATCACTAATGATTTTAATATGCGGCTGCTCTGTGAACTAGTGGCCTACCAACAACGGAAATCCTTGCGATTCATCTGGCACTACCTTCACTTCACACCTCGGTTAAACTCCTTCAATTTTCAAAGTACAATTAAATATACCGCAAGGTACCACTTTTCCACCACCAAAGCCTACAACAGGTGGGAATCCATTCTCAAAATAAGTGATGTCTAATTGTTTGGCATCACTTTCGCGGATTAACGTAACACTGCTTCCCAAATCGACCTAACACTTTATCGGTCTGTCCAAAATATACGCTGTCTTCATATACTTCGCGTGTGTATTGGAATTCTGTGCTCCCGTTTTTAATACTTCCGGTTTCTTTTTCTTAGGGCACTGCCTCGCAAAATGTCCTCTCTCGCTGCATATAAAGCATGTTATTTTGTTTGATTCGGTTCGCGAATTTTCTTTATTAATTTCTACCGGTTTATCTTTATTTCGCCATTCCATTTTATTCGCACTTTTTTGCACTGTATTTTGGTTTTTATTGGTTATGTTTGACTTATACGAAGCAACCACGCGATCAGCATCTTTCAGGTCGCTCAATAATTGCGCCGGAGTTTTATATCTGCGTAACGGGCCCAAACAACTATTTATCCGCGTATCTGATAAACCTTCAACAATCAACTCGATGATTTCCTCGTTATGCATTTTAGCCTTGTTACATAGTGCTAACTTTTTGAAATAATACCGTTGTATCTCCATATTGTTTCGTTTAAAGTTCTCGGCGGCACGTCTTCGTTGCACCACACTATCTGTTGATTGAAAATTTTCCAATAACAACAATCTCCATTCTTCCCAGCTACGATTTACATTTTGTACACTGTCCCGCCATTCTTTAGCTATGTCTGCCATCTTCAACAACCCATAATGACGCTTTGTTATGACGCTTTGTTTTCTCTTCAATTTTGTCTATTCATTCTTCCACGCTTTGCATCGGATCGATCCTGTTGAATGATGGTAGCACTTCTACAATTTGTGTGTACCCTTTACACGTTGAGTCTGGTAGCGAAAACTAACCTCATCGTCACTGCACGTTTCCTTAATTTTTCTTAAAATATTTCTCGACCCACTTTCTGAATCACCGGGAAACTCTTCTGGTCGCTGTATAACATTATTAGATAATTTGTTCACATCCTCTGCGCTTGCTGCCTCATCGTCATTTCCCATTTTCAAAAATATTTTTATTTTTAGGTTAGGAAAAATATAGAAACTTCGTGTTGGAAAGTTCTCCAAAACTTTCACAACCAATTATTCCACAAAATATTTGCACAATCCTATTTAATCAAAACAATTTACTACTACACGAGTTAATATCCCACTTCTGAATTTACTGTAATGCATTTTTACGAAAAAGGGGGCACAAACAAAACAGCTCTTCGTTATTCCACTTTTTATTTTTTACTTTTTATTTTATTTTATACGTCCACCCTTGACGCTTGACTACTACCAATTCATCACAATTCTTTTTCTTTCTTTTTCTTTTAACATTTTAAAGTGACATCTATCAGTAAACTTCCTAATATAATTCAATATTTATCCTAGACACAATAGTTCAAAATTCGATTACGACATAATGCTAAAATTAGTGGAAGAAGATTGTTTTTTATGAAATCGTTTAATTTTGGAAAGAAAAGAATAGTTATAATACGAGAAGTCATTAAATTTAAGAAGAGATCTGTTGCATTTAATATCGTTGCCGATTTTGGAATTATTATATAGATTTTTTGTAATATAAATTAATGATTTTTTAATAAAATTTAGATCTGAAGATGTTTCTAGGGATTCAGATAAGATAGCCGGAATCGGAGTAATTTTAAGAAGCCTAAACAAACTCTCAGACAAGCATTTTTAATAAAATAATACTCGTATATGTATATTCAAGTTTTGATTTATTGATTGCTTTAAAAATATTGATCATTGTTTCAGGATTTACACCTCCATTGAAATGAGTGAGTGTTTAAAGTAAGTTAATGGAGTTAGAAATATTTGCTTTTAGGTTGTGTAATGATTTTTTTTTTTTTTATATTTAAAATAAATTTTATTTATTTATTTTATGTAATTACAATCTAGTCTCCTGGACTAATGAGCAATTTGTTTCTGACTTAATTTACTAACTTAAATTAATCTATGGATTCTTCTCATTGGCGTTTCATAGTGTTTGGTAAACTGAAGTAAACCACATCTTTGTTGTGGATTTTAGATCAGCATAATGCTGCTTAAGCTGACAATAACACCAGCTCAAAAGGTTTGGTTCTTTTAAGTCTGCGAACTAAATTCGTGATGCTTAGGAGCTGAGTTGCCTCAATGTTCACATGTTGGCGGAGCCTTTCTTCATGTCTCCGTGCTTTTTCCTGGATTTCATTTAAGATGAGGTTCATTTTAAGGTCCCTATGAAGGTCATTGTTCCTAACATACCAAGGTGCATCAACGATGTTCCTTAATACCATATTCTGAAATCTTTGGATGATATTTACGTTGCTTTGTTTGGTACAACGCCAAAGCTGAATACCATAAGTCCAAATCGGTTTCAATATTTGCTTATAAAGTAGAAGCTTGTTGTATGTTTATAAAGAAGAGTTCCTTCCTATCAGCCAATACATTTTTCTGTATTTAAGTCTTAATTCTTCAATTTTCTTCTTGACGTGTGCTTTCCATCGTAGTTTAGCATCCAGGGTCATGCCGAGATACTTAGCTGTGTTCGCATGCGGTATTATTTCCCGATTTATGGTAATCGGAATATGTTCGATTCGTCTATTTGTAAAGTTGATGTGAACTGATTTAGCTTCATTTAGTTTTATTCTCCATCTTTTTGTCCATTTATATATTTGAGTTATAGCTGATTGTAACTTCTGTGTTGATTCTTCGTTGCTTTTTCCAACAGCTAAGATCGCTGTATCATCTGCAAAAGTTGCCACTGTGTTGTTTTCTAATGTAGGAAGATCATAAGTATATAGTAGGTATAAAACCGGCCCTAATACACTGCCCTGTGGAACTCCTGCATTGATTTCTTTCAATTCAGAAAATGTATCATCTAACTTAATCCTGAAGAACCTATCTTTCAAGTATGATTCTAGTATCTTAGCAAATTGCATTGGTAGAAGATTCCTTAACTTGTGGTTAAGTCCTTCATGCCACAGTCTATCAAACGCTTGTGCAACGTCTAGAAATACTGTTGAATAGACTTTTTTCTCCTCTAATGCTTTCTCAATTATACTGGTTATTCTGTGTACTTGATCAAATGTTGAGTGTTGGTTGCGAAAACCGAACTGATGATTTGGGATCAAGTTTTTACTCTCGATTATCGGATTTAATCTTTTTACCAGAAGCTTCTCAAAGAGTTTGGACATGACTGGCAATAGCGAAATTGGCCTATAAGACGATGTTATGTGTGGTGGTTTCCCAGGTTTTGGGATCATAATTACTTCTGCAATTTTCCATAAGCTTGGTACACATTTGATTCTAAATGCTGCATTTATAAGATTGGTGAGTTTCACCAGAGCTTTCCTTGGCAGTTCTTTTAAGATTTCTGCAGTAATAAGATCGTATCCAGGAGCTTTTTTCGTATTCATATTAGCTGTTATCTCACGCATGACTTCTTTTGGTGTTGTGGGTAGGATTTCTTTACTTTCTTGCACAGCTTGTTCAGTTATTATCTCGGCTTCCAATGTTTGGTCTTCATGTGGCTGGAATATTTTTTCGAGGTGTTCGGCAAATTCTCGAGCTTTGTCTTCATTATTTCTAGCCCATTTCTCACCTGCTATTTTTATTGGGGGAATCTGCATTATTGGTCTTTTGATTCTTTTGGTTGCTTTCCAATGAGAATAATCAGTTCTGTTATCATTAGTTAATTTTCTTAAATAGTTGCTGATTGATTCATCTTTCAATTCTTTGATCTCTGTTCTTAATTGTTGAGTGAAGTTGTTCAAATGAGTTTTATCTTGGGGGGCCCTTGTTTGTTGCCATACTCTTCTCGCTCTTCTTTTTTCTGCGAGGAGTTCCCTAATTTCCATAGGGTAATTGTTTCCCTTGATTTTCGTTTTAATTTCAGGAGTATTTTCTCAAGCTGATTGCTGTATATCTTTTACAAATTTGTGAACTTCTTTGTCTAATTGTTCTTCAGTCTTTAACGGAACCATTAAGTTAATTTTTTGTTCTAGCGATAGTCTAAAGCACGCCCAATTAGTGTGATTATTTACTAGGAATGGGTTTTTTTCTTTCTGAATGATTTTTTCACTTAACGTTAGAAGTATTGGTGAATGATCAGAGTTTAGGTCGTGGCTTTCATCTATGTACTTGTACATAACTTACAGATATGTTCTTTATTATAAAGAAATCAATCAGATCTGGTACTTTGTTTGGATCAGTTGGCCAGTAGGTTGGTTTCCCAGTTGAGAGGGCTTCACAACTGCATTTTCTGATAGCTTTTAGGAGTTCTTTACCCTTAGTCGTTGTTAATCTGGATCCCCAGTGGACATTTTTTACATTAAAGTTTCCTCCAAGTACAAATTGTTTTCCTAATTTACTGAGGAACTCGAGATAATCTTTTTCTTTCATTGAGTGCTTCGTTGGGCAGTAAATACTAGCAATACAAATAGAACTACTTTTGGATTTGACAATAACAGCAGTTGCTTGTATTTCTTCCGTTTCATATTTTAACTCCTCATAGTGATGAATACTATTTATAATTAAAACAGCACTACCTCCTTTAGCAGTGTTTCCAGGGTGAATAGTGTGATATATTTGATAATTTTTAAATTTAATGTTTGATTGTCTAGTGAAGTGTGTTTCCGTGATGAGACATACATCGATTTTTTCTGTGTCCAGGACCACTTGCAGTTCTTGTTGATGTTGCAACAGTCCATTGGCATTCCAACATAAGATTCTAAGATCTTTGGCCATTTTTCTGTTTAGGGATGGCTCCCTTAGTGCTGTACTCTAGTTTCTGTAATCGCTCATCAAATGTATTTAGTCTGCTTAAAATTAATTTAAGTGTTTGACTTATATCGTCATTTTGAGCAGTGTTTCCTGGATTTCCGTTGCTCATCATTACTTGAGCATAAGTCATTTTACCAAATTGTCCTTGCGTAGTTGCCGACACTCTACGATTTACTTCGGATCGGTTCATCTTAACCGCTTGTTTCCTGAATGAACTTGGATTTTAGCAATCATGTTCTTATTTTTGATATTTTGCAGTCCAATAGCAACGCTGCATCCTCTGTAGTTAGCCGGATGGTTTTCTCCACAGTGAACGCATTTAGGTTGAACATTTTGGGCTTTTACACAATCTTTGGTATGATGTTTACCTAAACATTTGACACACCTAGGTTCCCTGTTGCAATATTTTTGTGTATGTCCATAGGCTTGACATTGTTTACATTGTGGTAAAAGCTTAGATCTTCTTAGAGGCTGAATAACCACTTTGCACCTCAAGATGTACTTAATTTGATAAATTTTTTCGATATCTTTATCAGTATCGAAGGTCAACATAAACATGTTGAGAGGTACTTTGCCTCTCCGTTTTAGCTTAATCGATGCTTCAGTTGCCTTAAATCCTTTTGCTTTCAGGTCATTAATTATTTTATCTGGTTTACACGTAGAGTGTAAGTTTTTAGCCATGACCCTAATTGGTCTGGTTTGTTTATCTTCAAACGTGTGCCAAGCACGGTTTTCTTCATTTAACATTTTTGTCATTTTTCTGTATGTTTCAGCATTTTCTAAGTTTATTTTGATGGACTTTCCATTCATCAACTTTGCATTAAACTTATCAGTAGCAGTTATTGTTTTTATTTTCTCATAGAGTACATCGGAGTCTTTGACTTCATCTATTACTATTGGTGGTGGTGGAGGTATTTTTTTTGGTTGTTTCTGGATAGTATTTGGAACATTATCCTTTAATTGAGGTGGGGAGGGCGTATTATTCCGTCTCCTTTTTTTTCTCCCACCTTTAACTCTAATCCACTCAGTTTCTCGAGCTAGTTCTTCTTCATCCGTATGATACTCTTGTGGAGTTGTATTTTGGTTAGGAGTAGAACCGATGTCCTCCTTTGGCTTAAGAGCTTTAACTTCGTTTTCAAGCGTCTTCATACGCTCCTGCATCCAGGCAATTGTAATATTCAGTTGCTTATTTATATTGTTGGCTTCAACTAATGCATTATTAGCTTTACACAATTCATTGTGAAGCTTTTCTTCGTTTGTAGAACGAGTGATGTGGCTGCTGGCCCCAATGGAGGGACTACCGCCTCTTATCGGAGAATACGCGACATTGTTACTCCTCTGGAAGGGATGTGAATTATCCTTTCCTGTTTCACTCAAATGAGCTTGTTTATTCACCAACATGTCTTGGGATTGGTTAAAATAATTGTAGTATAGCAATGGCTGGTCTCCCCCAGAATCCATGAGACCGACCTCCGAAGAGGGTGGATTTACCTGAGCAACAGGTGAACCACCTGGGGTATTAGTTTCCTTATTTGTTCCGCTCATTGCTCATTTATAGTGTATTGCACTCGCCTCTAGTATTTCGCCGATGCTTCACATCGTTGCCCGGGTGTTACCACGTGGAGGTATACTAGACACATTTGGTGGTTTCTACATAGTTGCAGCGTTGGAATATAGAACACGAGATACATGGCTGTAGACGGTCAACCCATCCCTATTGAGACGCACCCAACACCCGTGTAATGATTTGATAATGAAAGTCGGTTAGTTAAAGTTGTACCCAGTATTTTGGTAGTTAATCTTTAATTTATATAGATATTATTAATTTTTAAATTTAGAGATTTGGAATTATTTTTATTAGTGAATAGTCTTAAAAAGTGAGATTTATCAGTGTTAATTTGTAATTCTAAAGATTGTAATTTATCCGTTAATGAGAGTAAAGTAGAATCTGTTATTAATTGTAAGTTATCATGATTATCGGCTGAAATTACAATACAAATATCATCGGCGTATTGGAAAATTTTTGTATAGGGGTTATTAATGGCATATAAAGTAGTGGTATATATATTAAAAAGGGTAGGACTCAAACAGCTACCCGGGAGTTGATGAAATTAAACATTTAAACAAAATGGTCAGTGATACTATTGTTTTTTCTAAAACCAAAATTGTAATAGTTAAGAATGTTATTGGAGGTTAAAGATCATTAATTCGTTTTAATATGAGTTTATTGAAGATTTTTAAGAAAATAAGTAACAGGCAAATAGGACGGCAGTTAATAATGTTTCTATCATCTCTTTCCTTTTTTAAAAATGGCAATTGTATATGATGTTTTCCATTTTGTAGGGTAAATCTTATTTTGGGATTAGTATTACAATTGAGGTTATTAGGGGGATTAGGAGGGGAGTCATAGGAAAAAGGAAAATTTGAATTTAAAAAATTATTTGCTAGTATGGGATCTTCTAAAATTCTGTAGTTGGATTGTTTTTTATTTTTAATTCTATTAATATTATTTTAGAGATCAGAGTTATTAGTTTTATGATTAATGGTCATCAAAAAAATGTTCCAAGACTTTTTCTTTTCTCTTCTGATTGTTAATTTAAGTGTGTATACAGATTTTTTTTCAATAGCGGTAAACATTTTTTTGTTTAAATTATAAATTAGTTTTTTGTGTTTTCTAATGTTCCATAGTCTCTGTATAAGGTCATTCCACCAAGGTTTAGGTTTGAAAGTATTTTTACTTGTGATAATAGAGGTGTTTTGAGAAATTAATTTTTCTAGATGTTCTTCAATATTACATGCATCATCAATAGAATTTAGATCAAAATCTTTCAATAATTTTGACCAGTTTGTGATTTTTTTTTTTTTTTGATAATAGTTTAGTTTAAAGTCAATAAGTATTGGAAGATGATCACTTCCTATATTAATGCTATCAATTCTCCGTGCTGCAGAATTATTTCTAAAACGATATTGTCTTGTGTGAGAGCCGTCATATCTGTAATTTTATCACCCACTCTGTTGTAGTTGAACAGGGTTGAACTATCCCAAAAACCATCATTAATGTTTATGTATCCCGCTATTAAACAGTTATCTAGATTCTGAGTAATGAGATGTTCTAATTAACAAAATTATTATAAAAAGATAAGATATTAAAATCAATGTTTTTAAATTTGAGGTTAATTTTGAAAGCTTGGAAACGGATGTAATGAAAATTTAAATCAATAATGTGAAATCTATTTGTTTGGGGACTTTTTGTTGGCTCCCATAAAGGTGACTTGTGGCTTCCCTGAAACTTGATTTATTTATTATCATATGCTCCCTAATTTGTTTCTGTTTGAGACGTGGTATTTCGATCTAATATTTTCTTGATTTTCCTTAAAAGAGTGTCCGATAAGGATGTTTCTAATTAGGTCGATTGTGGATGTGAAATTTTTAGGTATGTAGGTCGTATAGTTATCAAACTGTTTAAAGGCATCTGATTTGATACAATTATTTGCGTCTTCAAAATTACTAAAGATAATCTTAGCCACATTTTTGCTAACACTTGAGATAGTTTTGATATTTTTGAAATTGTTTATTTTAAGTGCTTTACCTAAGTTAACTATGTTTAAATTTCCTTTACGAACAAATACAATAAATGGGGCGGTATCTAATCGGTTATATAAATTAATTTTATATGCAGTAATAGGCGTCATGTTTGAGTTATTAGATGAATCAAAAGATATAGTTGAAGAAGATGCTGTAGGAACTATTGCTTTATTTGGCATATTTGCGACGTGATTTTTATTATGTTTCCTTTTAATTTCCTAATTGGGATTATTATTATATTCACTGTTTACTATTATGTAATTATTAAAAACGATTTTGGTTTTTTTTGTATTTATTTCATCTTTATAATCAGAGAAATCAGCAGAAATAAATGGTGGAGGTACAAAGTACTGCGTATTTTCTCCCCTCCTTGCTTGTGTTAGGTGGATTTATTATTTTGTGGATAGAAAAAACAATTATATGAAAGGACTTACCCGACTGATAAAAACAAACACATCAAAAATAAATTATTAAAATATTAATTTAAATGAAATACAAATTAAGTAAAATTAAAAGAAAAATTGATAAATTTAAAAAATACTTCACTGAAAAAAAGAGACGCTCACACAATAAAGTTTCGAAAAAGAATGAATTCTTTGTTTTTTGTTGTCAAATTGTATTACGAATTCACTGGGCGATCTGTCAAAACTTCCCGTGCTTAAAGACTCGCTGGTCAATGCTTAAGAGAGATAAAATGAAACGAATAAGAGGGATAATGTGATAAACTGATAAATATAAGAAGTAAATTAGTGATTTTGACTTAGTGTTAATCCAAGCGCAGGAAAGGGAGGATGTACGTCGTGTGATTTTTCTTAATTCAAAATTATTAATAAAATTATAGTTTATAAATATTTGTTTGACTTATTTTCCATTTTTAGTTAATATTTATTTATCTTTAAATCATTATTCAATTAACAACTTTATTAGTTTTTGCAGAAAATTACTGGAAATAAAAATATGTACAACCTTCCTTTCGTACGCTTGAGACGATACTAAATTGTTTTTATTTTTCAAATGTTTATTCTTACATAACACAAAAAACAACAAATTCCAAAAAAAAACAAAAAAAAGGTAAAAATATTATGAATGTGGCCGACGAAGAATGTATAAATTAAAAACAATTTATTTACTTTTTGTTTTCTATAATGACGATCACGTTAAATTTTTTTGATTGCGTATATATTTTATTTTGGATTTTTATTAACGAAGTAAAATGAATGTCTTGGTTACAACAACAATAGATAGAAAAATATGATTTCCTCATGAAAGCAGCAAACATTTGAACCGATTTCATCCGCATCGTTTAGTTTTGATACTTACCATCATGAGAAAACACACTATACACTAAAAATATTTTACGGTACACAATAAACTCATAACAAACTCAATCCTCATTTTGTGACCAAAATCGATGTAGTGAAGAATTTGTTAAAGTTACAGATCATGTCTCATGAAACAACACAAAAATGGGTAAAACAAACTAACACCAAAATTCAATTTTTGTGGCTCGTTTCGTTTTGAATCTGCCTCTTCATACGTACTGTATTCATTATATTCTTTGTTGCTGTACAAAATATTGTTCAACTATTTTTAGATCACCATTAAAACGAATGTTGGATCAAATGTTGTTGTTGCTTCACATGTAAATTTTGATCTGATCTGGATCACTATATTCGTCAAGAAATGCAGCTATTGTAAAAATGGTGCAAAGATCTTGTGGATTTGATAATTATAATGCTGATATTTTTAGACCCTTTTGTTAAGGCTAAATTATTACTATTATTAATAATTAATATATATAGTTTTCCCTAAAAAGAATACGTTTGCAATAATATTTCACATTTCACGTATATAGGTAGTCTTGAAAAATTTTCAAAATTCAAAATTAAATTTAGACATTTTCAAATGTGTTCTTCGGAATAAAAATCATGCTGAAAAATTACCTAACCGATTTTAATGTTTGATGGCGGAATTGCAAGGTAAAAAACTGTTAGTTTATATATAGCTGTTAAGCAAAATCCAAATTAATTTATTTGTAATTAAATAGAGCGTTGGTTCAAATAATGTCATTATTAAACAAAAAAATAAATAAAATTACCATTATTTTTTAAATATACGATTTTCTGAATATATCAGATCAGGATCAGAATAATTTAAATAAAAAATCAAGAAAATGGTCTACGGTGAAAAATTCATCACTCAATCGACTGTATAGCGTCCCTGCTTGAGATTCGAATATAGAAACGAATAAATTCTCCATTTTACAGAAGACTGATTAAATGATTTTCCTCCTTTTCCAGAATATGCTCCGTTTTCTAGATTATTTTCCCCTTTAGAGAATATTTTTAAAATTATTAAGCACAAATAAACGTCTTTTATAAATGATTTTAGCATATATTCAACTACTTATTTAAACAACGCAAGCGCGTGATGACCTGTGCATTGCTTCCAGGAAATGCATATCCAAATACTTCCCGTGATAATATTATTGTGAATTTATTTAATTTTATTTTGTATTTCTTGGATTGTTCACTAACGTACAATTTTCTCACGACGGGTAAGCAGTTAATCAAAATTGATTAAAATGTTTTGGAGTAAAAACAAGCATAATTAATTTTACCCGATATCCAATGGGTTTTTCTCCAATAACGTCAAAAAAAAAATTGTGAGAACACAATAACTATACATAATTAATAACACAATTTGTTACTAAATTGCAAATTATATGTACATTTTAATACCTTGAAATAATTCTTGCGTGTTTCAGTTTTCCACCCACTATAGAAGTTTTTCAAAACACTAACAAATTTACTAAAAGTGTCAAAACAATCTTTTCACCTTCAAATCGAAACTGAAACTGAATATCCAAACACCTTTTTTTAGTAAGAAAGTAATATTCTCTTTCTTTATTCTCTTTTTTTTTCTCTCACTTCAATAAACTCCGTTAGTTTTAGAGATATAGAGAATAGAGCCTGTTTTCGTTTACCTAATGCTTAAAATAGCCCACTTTGATAGTTATTATGACATACACTCTTAGATAATATTTGTGCTTGTGGTTTACCGGGGGACCCATTGTCTCTGAAAATTTTTAATAATAAATTTTCACACGGACAATTTTTTTCCATACACCAAGACGAACAAAATCAATTACATTGTTAATCGACCAAAAAATTGATACAACAAGTTCGGCTTAGAAATCGGGAAGCGTATAATTGGAATTTTGGAGATGTCCTTTATACCTACGTTTTTTTAATATTTTCAATAAAGATGGAATACCTGCTTAGATTTTACAAAAATTTATAGGAACAAATATAAACAGAAACTTTTTTTATTTCAATTCTTTCCACTAAATGTGAATCTTCTGTTGGTTATAAAAATACCTGTTTTCAAGGAGTCTACAGCGAAGGATATACCGACATGGGAAGGATTTTGTACATTTTAGGAGAAACGTGCTGGCACTTTAGAAAAAAACAATTACAGTAAAAAACAAACTGGCCGTGTTCCCGTACAATCATCAGCCGCCCGTTCATCTAATCAAAATCGCCGCAGCCACTCGGCATTGGTGTCATCCGGTTAAGTTATCTGGAGGAGGAATCGAATCGGCAAGCACTTCATCAAAGGGTTTCTGTTGGCTCATCATTGTGCTTAGATTTGGCACAGCAGAGGAAGTACCCAGCGGTTATTCTTTCTAAGATCACTGATGCTCAACCACCGCATCCGATTTCATCAAAGAAGTTTCTATCATCAAAGAAGAAAAACTGGCTGACCCTGAGAATTTATTTATGAATACAAGACGCTGATTACTTCTTGCCGCATCATTGCCGGTTCGAGCACAAAATGGAGGGTGGTTTTCGACGGATCATGCAAGACTTCATCATCAGTTTCGTAGAATGATATTTTGCATTCTGGACTAAAAATTCAGGAAGATCTCTTCGTTACTCTTTTGCGGTTCAGATTGTTTCGTTATGTTTTAACTGGCGACATTCAAAAGATTTGTCACCAACTTCAAGTTGCTGAAGTCGATCGGAATTTTCCAATTCAAATTTTTCGCATGTGTACCGTGACATATGGGACCGCCCCTGGGGCCTATTTGGCTATAAGGACACTTCATCGCTTAGCGATCGAGTGCTCCGTCAGAATTTTGATGTTGATAATATGATGTCTGTCTGTGCTAGTTTAATAAGGAGCCCCTTAATTGGAACACGTTTGTTGCTCATCGCATGGGAAATGCGGAGAGTTATGCCGAGGGAACTTTCCAGTTCTAGTATGTGGTTCAACGCCTTTTTATTTCTTTACCAAAATGAGAAAAATTAGCCTTCTCCACACCAGCAAATTGAGGATGAGGTGGAACGGCGCAGAAAATTGTTAATTTCCCGAACGGGAGAACTTATTCGAGATATTATCGACTCAATGAGCTTCTCCAACAATTTCAGCGGTATTCGACGAAAATTGTTTTCATAATGCGCTTAAAACAAGCGCAAAATACTTTTACAACGACATGAATTGGCCCATTTTTACACCAAGATACCTTCGCCAAGCTATTCGGAAGAAACCAAGGTCGAACATCTATTTCTAAGCAGGATCCAACGGGCAGCGTTCCTTGATTATTATACGGAGCTGTCAAATAATCGGGCTGTTTCACTCAGCTCTCGATTAAGAAGTTTAGCATCGTTTATTGGCGATCAGGATGTTATTCGAGGAAGAATCAAAAAGACTGATCTCCCAGTTGACGCCCGTCATCAAATACTTCTTCCCAAAAACCATCGATTTTCCAATTTATTAATCCAATATTTTCATCGTTACAGGACTTTGCATTTGGGTTCACAGACTGGTCTAACGACTATCCAGTTACAATATTGGATTATAAATAGGCTTATTTCGTGCCGCAGTATTATTCGAAGGTGTGTTTGGTGCTTTCGAATGCGCCCCAAGATACTGGCCCAGTTTATGGGTAATTTACCAAAAGATCGTCATGATTTTAACATCGTTAAGCCGGCACCATACAAACTGTAAAGTGGGAAAAAATTATAGATATCTTGGTTAGTGCATGATTACCAATAAAACTTATTTCAACCATAGAATCCCGGTCATTTTATTTATAGCGAACCGCCGACTGCACTCCCGAAATTGCCGGTCGATATCCCGGTTAGTCGCATCAAATTGCATCAATATGTCACATGGACCGTACAACAATTTTGACTGCGCTTTCAAAAGGAATATTTGTCCACGCTGCAATCTGAATCGCGCTGGAACAAGCAGCAGGAGAATCTGCGTTAAGGAATGATTGTGCTTTTTTGCGATGACTGGTCGCCACCTTTGTGCTGGTCGGTTGGACGCATCGTTAAAACAAATCGCGATGACCAAGGGATCGTTAGGGTTGTCAGAGTGTGCACGCATCGCAGTGAATATGACAGAGCTATTTATGGAGTCGCGGTGCTACCAATCGAAGACAACGCAGCAAAGTAATTGTTTTGGACTTATTTCATCCAAGGCGGGGAGGATGTTAATACATAATTTTGTATGCAACCAAATTATTACAGCCACTACGTGTTGTAAATTTCACACTTCTTTAATAATATTCATTGACAAAAGCTCGCAATAACAATAACTAAGCCGTATTACGTTAATTTATTTCTAAAAAAAAATAAATAACGAATAAAACTTATTACAAAATATGGAAGAGAAAATTGTTTCGCTTCTGTCAAAATTATTACAAAAAAAAATTATCACAAACTTCGGACACGTCTTTACTATTTTTTCTTGTCAAAATAAATTTATCGAAAAGTAAAGACGTGGCTCCTATTAAATAAAATAAACATTGTGCAGTTGTTTATTTCAGTGCTAATATTATTCGCCCGGATAGTTGTTCCGTAAATCAACAGGAAATAAGAGTGCGTCAACATTTCTGCTATATTATCCTTACATAGCAATTATCTGTAACACATGTATTGTACAAATTCACTTAAAATTCAAAATGCGGGCAATTTTCACCCGGAATATGTAGAGCGTTGCACGTACAAATGATTACCCTGTTAAAGTTAGCCGAAAGTGAAAAGTCGATAATGCAGATAATGTTATTGACATTCCAGCCGAAAATAAATCAGCCTCTAGAGTGTTATGTCTGGAGATGGATTGCATTGATGAATTTTCCGAGATTTCCCACGGGAAACTTGATCTGATTTTTTTTCCTGCGATAGCTATTGACGTCATATCAATGCAATCCATCTCCAGACATAACACTCTAGAGGCTGACTTTATTCATCCATTTCTTACTTTCCGCTGGAAATTTTTTTGAATTTTCCGAGATTTCCCACGGGAAACTTCAACTGATTTTTTTTCCTGCGATAGCTATTGACAAGTCATATCAATGCAATCCATCTCCAGACATAACACTCTAGAGGCTGATTTTTTTTATTAATTTTTTACTTTCGGCTGGAAACTTTTTTGAATTTTCCGAGATTTCCCACGGGAAACTTGAACTGATTTTTTTCCTGCGACATAACACTCTAGAGGCTGATTTTTTTTATCCATTTTTTGCTTTCGGCTGGAAACATTTTTGAATTTTCCGAGATTTTCCACGGGAAACTTGAACTGATTTTTTGTCCTGCGATAGCTATTGAAATCAATACAATCCATCTCCAGGCATAACAATCTAAAGGCTGATTTTATACAAATTTTGTAATAATTTTTGGAAAATCGAATTTTCCGAGATTTCTCACGGGAAACTTGAACAGAATTTTTTGATTCGATAGCCATTGATAAATCACATAAAAACGATTCTACTTTAAATATATACTCTAGAGGCTGATTTTATTCGAATTTTGTATATTCTTCTGATTTTCCGTTATTTTCTACGAAGCAAAGTTTTACACGTAATTTTATTTACAAAATTTTTTATTTAAATCCATGTATCCTATTTACTTACGGCTGATAATTACAAATCTTTTTATTTTCGGCTGGAATGTTAATATCATAATCTGCATTATCGACTTTTTTATTTTCGGCTGGGATTATGCAATCTGCATTACCATTTTTTTTTTGCTTTCGGCTGGACTAACATAATTTGCATTATCGACTTTTCACTATCGGCTGGCAACTTTCGGCTAACTTTAACAGTATTAAATTATTTTCATTTAAAAAACTTGCCGCAGTTTGAATCTTGGATGTGTTAAGTATTGTAGTAACGTAACGTACCTCAATATGATTTGGTACACATTTATAATTATGTACACTGTAAAAGTTTTTCTATAATTGCTTTTATTATACAGTACATTGTACAACTGTTGTGTAGAGATCACCACCGCACTGATTCATTATTTTTTTAAAATTTGGTTGGCAGTAGAGAAAATAGATTCAAGGCGACTGGTATTGTAATTTAAACATAAATAAAAATTATTCTGTAAAGCGAATACTGTTCAAGTTAGCCGAAAGTTGCCAGCCGAAACTGAAAAGTCGATAATGCAGATTATCTTAATAATAATAATAATAACAAGTAACTAATACAAAATCGTGAAAAAGTCGAAACAAATTCCTTTTTTCCCACAAGAAACTTGAACTGAATTTTTTTTCTGCGATAGCTATTGGCAAGTCACATCAATGCAATCTATCTCCAGACATAACAGTCTAGAGACTGATTTTATACAAATTTTCTAATGATTTTTGGAAAATATCATTTTCCGAGGTTTCTCACGGGAAACTTGAACTGAATTTTTTTGCTGCAATAGCTATTGACAAGTCACATCAATGCAATCAATCTACAGATATAACGCTCTAGAGGCTGATTTTATACAAATTTTCTAATGATTTTTGGAAAATCGAATTTTCCGAGATTTCCCACGGAAAACTTGAATTGAATTTTTTTTCAGCGATAGCTATTGACAAGTCACTTAAACACGTTTCAACTTCAAATATACACTCTAGATGCTGATTTTATTCCAATTTTGTGGACTCTTCTGATTTTCCGATATTTTCCACGACTAAGTTAAACAAAGTTTTCCACGTAAGACTATTTACAATTTTTTTTATTTAAATCCATGTATCCTATTTACTTTTGGGTGTCAACCACCAAATTGTTTATTTTCGGCTGGCATGTTAATTACATAATCTGCATTATCGACCTTTTACTTTCGGCTGTAAACTTTCGGCTAACTTTATCAGAGTGTAAAGCGACATATAAATCTATTTTGCCTTTTAAGTTTAAATAGTGTTGCTTTGCATTCCTACAAAATATATACATATACTTATGTTTCCAAACTAACTGTGGTAATCGATCTCAGCAGTCACTCTATGTAGATAAGGAAGCTCGGATAATTCTTAACAATATCTACCATTAAGAAAATTTAGTAAATACCCTGGTTTAACAAGCAAACCACTTTAATTTTCTCTAACAAATAAATAAAATTCTTTTCCGACTATCTATATCGACATAAATGACAATATCCAAAAACCAACAAAACAAAAAAAAAAACGAAACTAATCTACCTCACTTTAAAATCAATAAAAAACTTAATCAATTCAATTTTGATTCACTTAAAATATATTCCACAGATATGGGAGCCTGATTTTATTCCGTTCACAAAACGAAACGATCTGTAGTAGATTCCCTTCAAAAATATCATCTCCTCGTATATATAAAAAACACAAAATTTTTTTGTTTCTACTCGATTTTATTAAGTAACTTTAAGATTATCATTCCAGTTATCGTTTTTATTTTTATATATTTTATTCCTTTTATTACTTTTATGATGAGATAAAAACAAACAAAAAAAAAAAAAACTGGGAAAAAAGTAAAATTCGAAAACGAAATGAATATGGAAAAGTTAGAGATTTTCCAACTATAAAAAGGGTTTAAAGTTTTATTTTTCCATAATTTTTACCAGGATTTTTATTGTATTAATCTAAATTACAATTTAATCTTGTTATATTATATTTGCGAAAGCAAAAACAAACAGCAACATTATTATGAAAAGGAGCTGGTGTTATTATGATATTTACTTGGGGAGGTATAGAAGGTGGATTAAAATTATATGGTTGGAAAAGGACTTGAAGGTGTATTATATACCCGTTTTATTACGTATAAAAACAATTTAATAAATCTTAAGAAAATATAGGATGTTGTTGTTGTATTTAACATAAGCAAAATACTATTGCATCGTCAAACTTAATAATTCATTTTCAACATTGGTGAACTTTAAGTTACGTACGTTCTATATACGCGCAAACTTAAATTTACGCGGTGAGTTAAATAATTTTTTTTCTTTTGATTGTAATTTAAAGTACGAAATAAATTAAATAATAAAAATGTAAACAGCGCGATAAACTTTAAAACCATTATTTAAAGAATATACCAAACAAGACCTGAGAACCATACCATTTGCCATTATAATCTTAACAAAAAAAAAAAAAAAATATCCATTAACAAATGGGGGAAGAATAAAAGAGGATTCGTTTTTTTTTTTGCTTTATATAAGGCGAAAAGAAGAAAGATAATATTAAGAAAAATGATGATTGGTTTAATTGTGTAGCACGTTCTGCAGAAATTAAACAAAAAAAAAAAATATTAGATGGATAAAAAAATTAAATCTCCAGACAACAAATGGAACATATAAATTTCCTTCTTTGTGTATGCATATAAGATTTATGTAAGCGATGTTACTTGTGATTATTAATTTAAAAAAAAAAAAATGTATGTGATACGCTCTTCTGGAACCATTGCAGATTTCCTCAACATTCATTCAACGTTGTAAGCGAGATTTAATTGCGCTTAGATTTGTTTTGCTGTGTCTAGATATACATAATATTTATTTATTTCTTATTACTCAAATTTATATTTTTTTCTTAAATGGTTTAAGTTTCACGGAGCTTAGATAAAAGAAACTAAATCGTTTTATTATTCAAATTTTCTACTACGAAGATATAAACCCAGTTGAGGGTGTACACCAACAGTAGTAATATTGTTATATCGTTAAGCAAATCATTATTATTATTATGAGTGTAAGATAAGGCGATTTTCAATATTTTTGAGGGGGAATAATCAATTATTTTTATATACATATTTATGTATTGATTTTTTTTTTTTGTAATAAAGTTAAAAAGAGAATTAAACTTGGAAAACATTTTAGCCGCCTAAAAATACTTTCTTGCAAATTTCAAAAATAGATCATAACTGCTACAGCGATAACTTTACCAAGATCGTTACCGTAACCAGTATTGAGACCTTAGATTGGACAAGCGCAAAATCATTTGCTTGTTAAACGATACAAATAGACGCGTTAGTCACACTTAAACTTATTTTAGTGTAACAAGAATATTCGAACAAATAGTAAATCAATTACAACGGACATTGTGTAGGTCGTAAACAATCAAATTTAAAATAAGATGATAAACAATTTATTGTTTGATGTTCCAGTATTGTAGTCCAATTCATTTCAGTTTCTGCACTGCTATTTGTAAGTAAATATGACCGGAATGTAATAAAGAAACTTCCTAATCGCTGTTGAGAGTGCGAGTAAGATGAAAAATTCAAGTTAGTTTTCGAAAATGTCCAGAGTTGGCTGAAATAAGTTTTATTTAGGACGAATTATGTCACAAAATCTTCAAAGTACAAAGGGCCTACAAAGTATACCTGCTCCACAATATTAACGGTAGATTTAGAGCGATTCTATGGTACAATACATACAAATTATATGTACAATCCAACATCCTGTTAAAATTCCCCAAAAGTTTCCAACTGAAAGAAAAAGTCGATAATGCAGATTCCGTTATTTACATTCCATCATAAGAAACTTTGTATAAAATCAGCCGTAGAGTATTAAGCTTAGAAATGGACTCCCGTAAGAAATATGAGGAATTGCGATTTTTAAAAATTAATAAACATTTTGAATATAACAATCCTCTATCGCTGGAAAACTCAGTTTAATTATATTCGCACCCTTCAGTCAGCTGACACAGCCCACAGTTCATCAAGAACTGAACGGGTCAACAATCTGTTGGATTTATTTTTACATCACATTCTGACAAATATACTAGCTATACTGGTTCACCATAAGGGAATTTTGATCATCGGGACATTAGAACTAAGTTCCCAGCATCATGTGTGCGGCAAGGAAGTATACAAATTCCATTAATCACAGTGACGAATATAAAAAGCCAGTCGTACACAAAGAAGCACCGTCGGCTTTTAAACGATCCCACATCCGAAAATTTGGCTGAGTTCAGGCTGAATAAAAAAAAATCTGTTGTAACGCTGGCTTAAGCCAATAAAGATCATGAAATTAAAGTGAAGAAATGAAATGCGAAAAATTTTGGAATCGTTTAAGAGCGGTCGAAAATTTTGGATATTTGCTCAGAAGGTTCAGGAGAACATCTTGGGAAGCTGAAGATCCGTAATTCAGAGGAATAATTCCTCTAAAAGATGGTGATAGTTTTTTCTGCTACACAGGAGAAACCTGACCTTGGTCACTTCTAAGTTTGCCGCCAACCCAAATTTGAGTGATTCAGTTCAGATACCGACCATTCTCGTGATTGCTAAGATTTTCGGAAATTTAACCGCAACTTCTCAAGAAATGCAATAAATCTTTGTTTGGGTCCTTACCTGTATTATTTCACTTATCTGACAAATAGCCAATGCCAAATCAGTCCTTAAAAATGGCAGCAAATCGGACCTTTCCAACTGTCACCCAATAGCCATAGTCTCAGTCTTAACAGAGGTAATACAGTCAATCATTAGTTTTTAACTAATGAAATACCTAGATTATCACTACCTTATATCAAATAATTTGTTAGATTTTCGTCGTAGCCGATCGACCGCAGATTTAAATAATTATGTCACAGAGCTACGCAATAGATGTAGCCAACTATCTGGTGAGGCTCAAGTGTGTGTGTTATAAAGATTTGCTGTATAAGTTGGGAGCAGTTAAACTCCAATCTACGCTGAATTCATGGATTGAGAATTTTTTTTTCGGTCACAAAATTCAATTGGTGGTGGATGGTACGACATCTTCAGCCCACACAATTAATGCTTGTGTCCCACAGTGATCCGTTTTCTCTCCAACTCTCTTTTTATTCTTTATTAATGATTTTCTATAATTAAGTCTCAATCCTATTCATTTTTATGGTGACGACAGTACTCTCTCCTCATCTTACTGTTTCCCGTCTTCTACTAATTTCTCGCGAAACAAAGTTTTTGCTGAAAGGGTTACTATGCGATCTCGCTTAGAACATGTATATATAATAATTTTCAGGTAAGGCGAAACAGGGTTGAATTTAATCCCTAAAAGTTCCGATACAGCGTTTTCTCTCGTCAAACCGACAATTACTCTCCATCTTTAACGAAAAACGGTTCTAATGTTGACAACTTTTATTCACTGGGATGCTAAGTTTGACTATCACCAAGTAGAACTATTTACCCGAACAAATACATAGGTGAGCGCTGCATGTGTGCGATATTAACCTAATTGTTAATTTTATTTTACTGCAACTGGACTCCTAAAAATATACAAGGCGTACATATGACCGCAACTGGAGTGTAATTGGCTTATCTGGGCAGGCGCTTTTAAATTTCACCTATCAGCACTTGATCGGGCACAAACGAGGACATGCCGATTGATTACGTTATTAGCTTTTTGCATGTTCTACAAGTATTTTAACTGTATGTGCTCATCTAAGCTCTATGAACTTATGCCTGCTTTAACTAAACCTTAAAGAACTCGAAGACAACCAGTTCATCATTATAACCTTGAGGTGAAATTTATACCAGATTATGAAACGGACTAGACGAGAGGCTTTACCCTTGGTTGGTTATTTACAGAGATTTATTTTAGAATAAATATTAAAAGCAGAACATTCGACGACTGAAATCTCCTTTTAATAATCCCTTTCCTTTATTTTCCTTTTGTTAATGCAGTTTGCTCGCCGCGTATTGGCGAGGATATTAGGCAAGCAATAGGTAACCGTTGCCGTTCAAGATATATACAAAAAATAACAAAAAGTTCAAATTTCGCTTGGGAAATCTGGGAAAATTTCATTTTCCAGAAATCATTAAGTGTTATGTGCGGAGATTGATTGCATTGATTTAATTTGTCAATAGCTAAATAGTTTAGTCCATGTTTCCCGTGGAAAATCTTAGAAAATTAGATTTTCCAAAAAATCATTAGAAACTATGGTATAAGATTAGTGAAAAGTTAAACGGATTGGTTTTCCTGCGATAGCTATTGACAAATCACACCAATACAAAACAACTCTAGACAAATCAATTTAGAAGCTGATTTTGTTTTCAAAAAATAAAAATGAAGCGAGAGTAAAGTATGCTTTTTCCCGGATTTTTTTTTTGCTCCCGGGAAAAGGGAAATTTCAAACCAATTTCCCTGGGTTTCCCGGGATTCCCGAGCAATTAAAAAAAAAAAGAAATAATACATTAAATTTATTTCAAAATATAAAAATAAAATAAAATCATAAATTACGAATAGACTGTGTAGTGTGTACTATAAACATATCAACACAACATAAATTGTATATAAAACAACTTTAACGATGTTACCTTCTCTGAGCAAAAATTAAACGAGGCCTAAAATACCCTTTCACTTTCAATTGATGTAGGTTGGATGGTTATTACAGCATCCAGCAACTGCAGGTTCAACACTTCTGCAGATTTGTTGTGATGTTTCCCGTATTTCCGTTTTGTTTGACGAACGGCACAAGAGCTTGGTTTCTTCGTTCTTTAATGCGACGTGATAAAACTTCCAATAACTCTGTTGTAATATTATTTTCATTTGCACGTAAAGATTCAAACAAAAACTTTAAAATCGCATCAGCTGTAACCAAATTTGCATCACATCTTCCCAAAGCTTGCACAGCTAATTTAAATGGCTGATCGCATTGAAAATATTCAACAATATTGGGATGTAATTGTCTTGCCATTCAGTAATATTAGGGATCTCAAATCATTTAATGAATCTCGAACTGAGTCAACAATTTTTATAAATCTTTCAATCATGATGAAAATGCTATTCCATCTGGTCTTAAAATCCAAAAGCAAACTTAATTCCATTCCGTAATTTTCCTTCACATACTCTTGAAGAATTGAATTTGTTTTCGGTGACATTTTAAAAGTTTTTACAATTTTTCTTACCATCTGCAATGCACCATTAATATCGTTACGTTCACATCTCGGGGCTATATCATCGTTTGATTGATCATCATTATGAGCTTCAGAATATTCTTTTCTCCAGTACTGGAGCTATATTTATTTTCATCATTATTTTATCATAATAGGTGGGTATATTCAGACAATGATCCAAATTTTACCAACACTGCAGCACCATCTATGGTTCATGCGACTACATCTGTTGAATTTATACCAAAATCAAATAGTTTTAAATTGAACAGGTCAAGGGTTTTATCAGCTGTACAAGCTCCTTCAATTTTTACTAATCCTAAGTTATATATTGTTTGTCAAAATGGATATTTATATTTAAGTAGCGCCGATTCCGTAAACTCGTCCATTCATCTAATGTCACGCTGAATTTACCATACAATATCAGATTTTGCAATTACATAGAATTCGTGAATCAGTTTCATTATATTAGTTTTACCTTTTGCTAATCTATATTGCCTATCATGTAGTGATTGGCGAATAAATTCGCTTTTGTTTATACCGTGGATTGAAAACCCATCAAGTACCGCAACTCTTGCCACTATAGTTTGTTTCATAGAATTTGATAAAACTTTTCCTAAGTTGCTTGGGTCAGCCTCTTGTCAACATTTGTATTACGTGTATGTACATGTTGCGAACGGCTTATTAACCCGCTTGTAGACGAACCCTTGCAACTATATTATGCTAATTGATAGAAAAAGGCCGTGTGTCAATTGATTAAAAAATAGAGGATAGACAAAAAATCACGGGAATTTTTAGTTTTTTCCCGGGAAACAAAAAAATACGAAATTTCTCGGGAATTCCCACCCGAGTATTCCCGGGAAGAACCCTCTAACCGAGAGACTTTGCCACATACAAATATTTACAAAAGTCTTCAACGCTATCCATGCGTCCACAGTAATATTCGGCTAAACACTATGTCTGGTAACGACTTTAATTTTAATTTTCGGAAAAATTGAGCTAAATTTTTTTAATAAGATTCTTTCGGCTTTTATGAACAAAATATATTTTGGTAGATATATTTATAAATGATTGGACTCTTAATTTTTTCTGATTGACAAGTCGAAATTGTTGTGAATGCCATTATTTTTAATATATTTTGTCTATAAAAAGCCTAGAGAATCTTATTGATTTAATACAGACAAACTTTCTCTTTCTTTATTTTTTTCCCGCGGTAGTTATTGACAAGTCACATCATTGCAATCCATCTGCAGACAAAACACTCTAGAGGCTTACATCAATTTTCAAAATTTTTGTTAATCCGCGAATTTTCCACAATCTTCCACGAGAAAATAGAAAGATGTTTAACGGTTTAAATAGTTATACTTAAAAAATTCTTCAATGCTGTCCATGGTAACTTTTAGCTGAACGCATCGGCTAATAGCGACTAAATTTCTTATTTTCACCTGGCGTAAGACAATCTGCTCAATGGTATCGATTTTTTTTTTTTACTATCGGCTGACATTAACAGAGTTCTGCATTAACGATGTTTTACTTTCGGCTAGAAACTTTCAACTAACCTTATCAGTATTAATCCAATGATGAAGAATTAAAGCAATTATTGAGGGCACGATTGAACATAACGTATAAGTTAGTGTCAAGGAGCCAACAGTCAAGTGCAAAACGTTAAAAGCGTGCGTTTTTCTATTAATATTATTGTTAATATGATTTAATTTAAATTCCAAAAAAATGTTCTCTCTATTTCAAGTTCGACTGTCGATATTTCACTGTTTGGATTTTCTTTTTATTGAATTATTGTGGAAGCACAAATGGCCCCATTATATGTAAATGTTAAAATTAATAGAATTTACATGAACTAATAATTAATTCAAATAAAAGTAAAAATATTAGTCGTTTTTAAAATAAAATTGTAAATATAAGTTTCACTATTTTAATACAGATGGAACTGTTATTGATATTTCAAAAGTAAACAAAATTTTTAGTATAAATAAAAACAAAAATTGGAAATTTTAATTAATGGTTTAAAACAAAATCAAAATCAAAAAAGTCAGCTCAACTTAGTGTCATGACATTTATATGTATTAATATCGATACTATACTCAATAGATTTGATCTTCCGATCAATCGATGCTTTTCTAGGAAGAATTGACATCACCAGCTCCGGTCCGGCGGCAAATTATATACCATTCCTGTGAAACATACTTCACCATTTGCATTAATACCTTCCTAAACATAATTTTTTAAGTGACAATCAGTACGGCTTTAGATCTAGTAGAAGTATTGAGTCTGCATCGGTTGAATTTCTTAATAATGTTTATTCTTTACTTGAATGATAATCTTGAGGCTGGAGCTATTTTCATTGACATTAACCGAGCGTTTGATATAGTTGACCATAACTTTCTTCTCAATAAGCTAGATTCTATCGGATTTAGAGGTTTTCCACAAAAATGGTTTCCTTATTATCTGAGTAATAGGTCTTACAAGGTTAAAATACAAAGTTCCTTTAGTGTTCCTTTTACTTTTTCAATTTATATAAATGGTATTTTTAGCCTGGGTCTACGTAGACAAATAATAGCCTTTGCGAACGATATGGCTTTAAGTTATTCGGGGTCATGTTTGGATAATGTCTCTACCGATAACAAATATGATTTAAAATTGCTACGTGTTTGGTTTAAGTTAAGTTATCTGGGGACCCTTTGTTGAATTATATGACTGAATTTATCTACCACCATTCTAACTGTAATTTCCTGAATTGTAATAGTGATTGTTTTAAAATATAAATTGTCAAGTCCTTTAGATACCTCGTTCTACACCTCGATGTTGGCCTCAATTGGCAGTTGCATATTCAGCAATTAAAAAGTCAATTGGGTTCTGTTTTGCATGCAATCTATATACTGTGCTCTTATTGTTCGCAATCTATTTTATTAAGTTTTTATCATGCTTGCGTTGGCTCTCGTTTGAGTTATGGAATTCCTTTAATCACGTTACAAAACCAAATTATTCGTTCCATGTTTTTTATGAGTTGTACTGATTCCTATTGGCCAGTTTACATTGCGAATAAAATTTTTCTTCTTCAACATCTTTTTGCTATTATTATTATTATTATTATTGTTTTAATTTGACCTCCACCAATTGTTTTAGTTTTAGTTTTAGAGGTTTCCAACACTGTCGTTGACAAAGGAAACCTATCTTCTTGCAACAAATTTCAATCTTTTGTATATTAATTTTGTAATTTTGTATGGTTTAAGAGAATTAATAAATAAATAAATTTGCTCCATACATAATATGCTCAATAATATAAATTTCATATCTAAATTTAACACGAATACGCAGCAAATTATCAGGGCAAAGATAAAGAAACTACTGCATTTTGAGGCCCATTAATATTAAGTTAAAAAACGAAGGCTAACAACTTCATAACTTACTTCCTGTTTCCGAATAGCACACTATTTCATGAGATAATACTAAAATCTCGCCAACTGAAATTATCGAATAAATAAAATATCGATAACCATATTTGGTTCAGTTTTATAATTTCAAATTTTAGAACATCGCAGAACAATTTCTCGCCTAACGCATCACAAGGTCCTTTTTCGTGGCATGTTGCAAAAAAATGCCACTCTGCTTCCAAGTCGAACTCCTCTTTAAAATTGCAGAGATTGTAAAAATTCATTTTATTTTTATACTGGGCCCCTGATCCATCGGAAAAAAACAAATTTTTTTTATTTTTTGCAATTTTTCCTTTATGAAATTGACTAGGCCTTGAATGAATAATCTCACTGCTATACGATTGTGCTTTGTTGATTCAGATATAGCCACCAAGCTTGTGAATTCCAATTTATAATGGTTAACATCGCCCTTCGAATGTGATTCTTCATTGTATTTATAGTAAACGGCAAAGGGATATATCGTACACTGTGCGTTAGACCAATGAAATCCTTGAACCGCATCCTGAACTACGAATGAATAGTTCTCCGAAAAGTTGCATTAACTATACATTCATCATGGTTAAAATTGAATTTCCTATGTATCAGGTAAGTTGCTTGTTTTGTAGTTGATTGCAAAACTTATCCATAAAAGTCACTGTTGTTACGGTTACTGTTTCCATTGTGCATCTATCTACTTGTTGCCACTGCTTGAATGTTATTTCGTGACGTAGAGGAAAACAAAAGAATGTGGGTGGAGTTATTTTATATGACGGACGATATGATATTTTCACCAAATTTCATCAAAATTAAAAGGGGTCAGGCCGAATCGTTATCGTATGGAATCTCTGAAAATATATATACATATATATATATATATATATATATATATATATATATATATATATATATATATATATATATATATATATATATATATATATATATATATATATATATATATATATATATATAACAAAAAACAAAATGCTTACTTATTTAAGGGCACCGGTTGTTGGGTGTCTGTGGACTACTCCGTATGGGACGGAAGACGACAAGTGCTTTGCTCTGTTCTCCTTCTGTTCACAACCTGTTGGTCCGTTTTTTTTATTTTTTCCTACTTTTCCTTTTTGGTTGTTTTCAACCACATTTTTCCCTAACACGACTTTAACTAGATCTTGAGGGGAGCTACTCCACCACTGAATTCCTCTAACCGACTTGAGCACCAAGATTTAGCCGTGGTAGCATTCTTTGATTTGGTGTTAAAACTGAATCTAGTCACAACGAAGTTACACCTACAGCAGCAGGAAATACGGTTTGGGAGGTAGGGTTAAAACTAAAAATAAACTTCGTGGTTCTATCAGCTTTCCTCCTCATACTAATGAGATCGGGTGTGGACGCGGTGTTAATTCAAGAACCTTGAGATAACAAAAATAGTATAAGTAGCCTCCGAACTAAGGTGTACAATATCATATCCTCTAGTAAGGCAGGATGTTGTACTCCTGGGCAAAATAATTTAAATTTTTGATACTTTCAAAAATATGTGTCACTGACACATTTATCGACCAACTAAGATCAGTAATGCAAAACCTTATACATACAAGCATAAGACAATCTAAATACGTTGACTTGTAATAAAATGTTATAGTTTACTAAATTTGTTCTTTTGTATATACAGTGCTAGGGAAAAAATTTGGGCAAACATATTTTATTACAAATGGGAGTCTTTTTTTGCTACAATTACAAAACTTTTGAAAGCAATAGGCTTATTGTTTCATTTTAAATACCTGGATGACCTAATTTTTTGAAAGAAAAAAAATGTACCTGCAATTTACGGGGAAAACCCGAAAAATGTCAAAATATTCAAAATACGTTGATTGGAGTTAAAGTAATGGAATAAATTAAACACTTATTGTTTAATTTTTATTTTTTATTTTTTACTGATTTATAGAAATTCTATCTTTAATATTAATATTTTGTTGGACCGCCATTTGCATTTCTTACAGCGATACACCTGGGCGTTTTCTTGCTACTTCTACCTTCATTACAGACTAAATATTTTCTATGGGATTTAAGTCTGTACTGTACGGGGGCCAGCTCAACTCATCGATATTTTTTTCTACGAAGTTAAGTACTTTTTTACCATTAAATGAAGAGATAAAAAAAAACAAGTTTTTAACAAACTATTGTGACGGTAACTTTTCTAAATGTTTCTACAATATTCTAACTGGTAAAGTCATGAACCTTCTAAAAGTTTGGCTTCGAGATCGAATTGGATTATTTGAATTTAGAACGCGATAGTGTAAAGTTGTCAATTATTAGTATTTAGTAAGCGATAGTGTGAAGATTAAAAAGAAATTAAAAAGTGTTTTAAAAAGTGTTTTAGTGCGAAATAAAAAATATAAGTGATCAATAAAATTGTGAGAATAATTTATATAAAGTTATTTTGTCAATTATCATTAATAAATTGTGTTTTAATAATTCTTGTCTGAAATAAATAAATTCGATGGTGATAAATTGAATTGATTTTGTTTTATTAACAATACACACCAGTAATACGAACCTTGATTGACAAGGCAAAAACGTAACACTATTTATGTTTATCTCAAACATTATTTTTCTATCTAAAATTCAAAATTAATAACTCACAACTTTTGCGGCTCGGAGCATTGTCCTGTTGAAAACACGGTTATGTAGGACCTGCAGATAAGCAGCTGCTATAATTTTGGAACTAAGGAAGCACAATCGACCGGTTTCATTTCTAGAAAACCATCCCCAAACCATTACTTCTTCATTTTTTGATGGAAGTCTTAAAAGACCTTTCCAACATGCAGCTTGAATTTTGATTCATCGGAGAAAATCACATCATTCCACTTCTCTTAAGTCCAAGAAACGTGCTCCTGGGCCCACAGCAAACTTTTTTTTTTCACTCGTAATGTAAACTCAGGCTTCTGGACTGGTTTAAGTGCTTTCAAACCAGCTTTAACAAGTCTTTTTCTCACTAAGCTGGCTGAAATTTGTTTTCCCGCTGCTCGCTCAAGATCCCCTCTTATATCCGATGAAGTTTTAAAACGGTTCCGACGACATTGTAATATTAAAAATTCTAAAATATCTAAAAATTAATCAAATTCAATGAATCAGAGATGTATCACAGTAATAAAAGCAAATGGCGGTCGAACAAAATATTAATATTAAAGATAGGATTTCTATAAATCAGTAAAAAACCAAAAAAAATTTTAAAATAAGTGTTTAATTTATTCCGTTACTTTAACTCCAATCAACGTATTTTGAATATTTTGGCATTTTTCGGGTTTTCCCCATAAATTGCAGGTACATTTTTTTTTTTTTAAATTAGGTCATACATGTATTGTGTGTGTGAATATGACTCCGCCCTTTTTTGTTAAAATAAAACACATTTGCTTGTTTAGAAAATGAGACAATTATTTATTGAAAGTATGCTCCATTTGCAGCTACAACTTTCCCCCATTTTTCAGGCAGTTTACGAATTCCTTCTTAGAAAAAATCTTGGTCGTTGGAGGCGATCCAATTATTAAGCAAATTTTCGATCTCTGCGCTAGAACTGAACATATGTGTAATGCTAACCGATTACAGCTAAATGATAAAACTGCAAGCTTTTGTTATTCTACAACCAAACAAAGCCAATCACCTACAACTTCGCTACATTGATGGGATATTTTGTATCTATCTGTATTACGCTTCTACCGTTTATTTTGCTAGTAAATTCAATTCTTTTTGGTGGTCTTCTGTTCGTTGTGAAATGCTGTGCAATACGCAACTAATATATAAAATTTGTAATAATTAAATATTTCGTGCATGTGTTTTTATTAAAAGTTTTCGTGGTGACGAGTAAAAATGGATGCGGCTAGGGTAGAAAAGATTTTCATTAAGGTCATGGATGACCAAGCAAAACTAGTGCGCGAGTTAATGGACACACATAAAGAGTTACTGGAGGTTGCCACGCATAAAGGCAACTTATCAGAGATATCAGTACCACCATTTCGACAATTTGATCGTCGACACTCTACGTGGAGTATTTACTGTGTACAGTTAGAACAACATTTTGCAGCGTACCACGTGTTGGATGACCTTCAACGCCCTTCGTTTCTATTGTCTTGGGTTGGAACGAACACCTACAAGTTATTACAAAAACTTTTTGGGACGGAGAATATCGGTAACCAAACATATAAAGAGTTACTAAATAAATTAAGTGATCATTTCAAATCGGGTACTCATGTGTTGGCTGCTCGCTGCTAATTTCGGCGAACAACATTGTGGGAAGGCCAGCGGTACTCGGAATGGATAAGATGAAATCATAAGGGATGCAATTATCCTTAAGACACCTCACGATTCAGTTAGGACCGCTCTCCAGAAGAAGAATCCGACGTTATCGGATATTATTACTTACGCAGATATGTACGAAAGCACATGTAGCTCATTTAGGAATAAAGGACAAGACGAGACTCAGAAAAAAAATCAGAGTACATCAAAGCCTTAGAGGAAAATGCTGATAGACGTAACAATGAATGGAAAAAATATGTCATTTCTGGTAGATACAGGTGCTACTTGTTCTATGATTGGCACGACCGGCTACAAACAATTAAGGAAATCACCCTGTCAACCCACCAACCAAGTTCTGCCTGCATATGGAGGTACAGAGATACCCGTTCTAGGGGTACTTAATGTTGAAATTAAGTTTGGCAAAGTCAGTACAAATTTAATTTGCTCGTTACTGGTTCGGATTCTGGAGTCAACATATTGTGCATGGATGCTTTTGATCGTTTGAGACTTCAGATTAGAGCAAAAAAAATCGAGGGGGTTCGAGCTCTTGAGTCTAATTCGGAGGTGAAGAAAAGAGCAGTCGAGTTAACGTTAAAATATCCGAATGTATTTATAAATAAAATCTGATGTTGTATGACCTATAAAGCTAGTTTAAAGTTGAAGGCGAATGCCGAACCTAAGTTTTGCAAAGTCCGCCCGATTCCGTTTGCACAAATGGAAGCCGTGAAGAAAGAGGTAGACCGAATGGTGAACGACGGAATCTGGAAAGGGATTTCTATGTCTGATTAAGCAACACTCATTCTAGCCGGGGCGAAGAAGGACGGTTCAGTTCGTATATTGGGTGACTTTAAATTCACATTTAACCCTCAGATACAGGTCGAACAGTATTATATACCTCGGGCGGAGGAACTATTTCACAAGTTACGTGGAGGTCGTTATTTTTCAAATATCGACCTATCCAATGCATACTTGCAACTTCAGCTGGACGACAAATCGAAGGAAGTTGTCCAAAGGCTACCGATGCGAATCAAAGGCTACCGATGGGAATTTTCAGTTCAGCGGCAATATTTCAAAAATTTCTGAAGCAGGTGTTAGCTGGTTTGCCAGGCTGTGCAAACTATTTGGATGACATGATCGTGGCAGAAAGCAATTTAGATGAACACTTGCGAGTATTTGAATCGGTATTCCAGCGACTTCAAGAACACGGTCTGACTGTCAAACTGGATATGTTTAAATATGCAGAGACTGAAGTGGATTACTTAGGCCATATTATAGACGAAAAAGGTATCAGACCATCAGAGTCTGGATTGGACGCCATTCGCAAGATGCCGAAACGATTAATATCGGGGAACTTCAGTCGTTTATGGGTAAGGTAAATTATTACCAGAAAATCATTAAACAATTTTCAGAAGTTTCTGAGCCTTTAAACGACTTGAGGAAAAAAGATGCTGAATTCACATGGAGTTCTGTTCAACAAAAGGCTTTTGACACACTTAAAACCAGAATAATTGAGACGACGAAGCTAGTTCATTTCCATGATGATTATCCAGTGGTGCTAGCAACAGACTCATCTTATTACGGTGTCGGTGCGGTAATTTCGCATATTTACCCCGATGGGATCGAGCATCCTATAGCAATTGCATCAAAGACGATGACTGACGCACAAAAAAGGTATGGCCAAATTGAGAAAGAGGCTTTGTCCATAATATTTTGTGTCCGAAAGTTCCACCAATATAGTATCTCTACGGGCGAAAATGTATATGATCACGGACCACAAACCATTAGTGAGTCTATTTGGGCCGAGCAGCAAACTTCCTATGGTAACTGCAAATCGATTAGCGAGATAGGCGATCCTCCTTATGGGTTACCAATATGAGATTCGATAATTCAATAGTGACCTTCACAGCAATGCAAACGCTCTAAGTCGATTACCTATGGGTCCAGATAGAAATTTTGATGATAATGAGGAAGCCTATATAAAAGTGATGATTTTGTACAATGAATTTTTGCAAGATTTTCCCCCAAATTCGAATAAGATTGCTGAATAAACAGAAGTGGATCCTGTTCTAAAAAGATTATCACATTTTAATAGGACCGGTTGGCCTAAGGATTAATTAAACTTGGAACAAAGACATGTTTTCCCATTTTGAAAAAAGAATGGCACTAACAATACGTTCTCCGAGTTCGTCCGAGTTATTCTATTATAGTCTGATTATCTTCGTTTCGGCCAGGCGAGATATTGTTGTTTTCCTGGAATATACAATAGCATACGTGAAAAAGCAAGTACGTGTGACATCTGGTACAAATTAAACGTCGATCCAAAAAAGGAGTTCAGCGATTAACCATGGAATGACACCTTTCCATCCAGCATCAAACGGTGAAGCAGAACGGTTTGTAAGGACATGTAAAATCACTTTGTTCAAAGTTGCGCTGGAAGGGAAAGGCAGAGACAAGGCTGTCTTAACGTTTTTGAGTACATACAGAACTACACCGTTGTCGAAGATTAATAAATCGCCGGCGGAGTTGCTTCATGGGCGCCAACCAAAAAATCTTATGGCTGCCCTGCTACCAAAGGTGTACGTCCAGACAGAATCTACTAAATAATCAACTTTGAAGTTTCAACCTGATGACACTGTTTGGGTAAGAAATTTTTCCCGAGGTAACAAATGGGTTCGAGGTGAAATAATTAGTTGTCAGTCGATCTCCTGATCTAGAAAATAAGCCAACTTCTTCCGTTGCTCCTTTGCAAATAACTGAAGATCCGTTAGTAATTGACAAATGGAGCGAGCAATCTAAGCGACCAGCGTTAGATCAATCGGAACCAACTGAATCACCAAGAAGATCAACTAGAGCCAAACGTCCGGTTGTACGTTTTGTTCCGGGAATATGAAAGTAAAAGGGGAGGAAATGTTATAGCTATCTAATTCAACGCTCCCTCATACACATTATTATTTCATGGATAATATAAATTCTTGTTAAATTAGTTTATTTATGTATAAATATGTATTACTGGTTTAAACCGTTTATTTTGTTAGTAAATTCAATTCTTTTTTGTGGTGTTCTGTTCGTTGTGAAATGTTGTGCAATACGCAACTAATAAATGAAATTTGTAATCATTAAAAGTTTGGTGCGTGTGGTTTTATTAAAAGTTTTCGTGGTGGTTTAGCAGAGTTTTATCTGCTACTTATATTTGTAACTATACCATAAATACAATAGAAAATTACTTGAACGGATTATGGAAATTATTCAAAATCGCATTCCATATTAGATAGCTCTGCCGTTGGGCTGTCGAAATCAAAGGTCAGCTGTACCAGTTTGGTGTCAGGAAGGAAATACGGTTATAATAAACCATATCACGAAACCTCCTGCGCTACGATCAAGGCAAGTGTTATAATCTCCACGGGCAAGAAGCGTTCTATAGCGTTGCACAGTCTTAATAGAAAGATATTCAAACCAACCAAAAACGGTTATTCTCGAAGAATTGATCTCGCTATGATTGCCAGGCATATTGATTTATGCTTATCAAAATCGTATTCCATATTAGATAGCTCTGCCGTTGGGCTGTCGAAATCAAAGGCCAGAATGCACTTTTTACACCTTACTTTGCTTACCGTACATATGATCCCAATTGGAGTAAGCTGTACCAGTTTGGTGTCAGGAAGGAAATACGGTTATAATAAACCATATCACGAAACATCCCGCGCTACGATCAAGGCAAGTGTATAATCCTTACGGGCAAGAAGCGTTCTGTAGTGTTGCACGGTCTTAATAGAAAGTTATTTAAACGAACCAAAAACGGTAATTCTCGAAGATTTGATCTCGCTCTGATGGAGTGTTTTAATAAATATTTTATACCATATCATATTTTATCGTTCTCACATATTAACCCACATTTCATACTTTGTTACTTCAAAACATTTAAACACAAAATCTGTGTCAAATCTATTGTCTTTCTTATAGCTGATGCCAAATAAAACACAAAATATTTATCTATAAATCTAAAATTATACACTCGAAACTAAAATGTATGTAAATTGACTTGTTAACTTTATTGTATGTCGTAAAATACCAAAAAAAAAAAAAAAAAAACTTTATGATTCACAAGACATCATAAAACATATTATTTTTATGATTTTAAATTTATTTTTAATATCATTTTAAGACGGAAAACCCTCTAACAAATCATTAAAACCGAAAGTATCGTAATAAAAATGCTATATAACACATTTTATTAGGTTATATGTATATTTATACTGTTAAAACTGAATTTAAATTATGACTAATTAAAATAATTATTAATTTTAATTACATTTTTCTATGTGTAGCCGACTACTGTTATTGTTAATTTATTTTAAATTTTTGTTTGGTTTTGTTTGCTTGTTGTATACGTGTAGTATATTAAATACTGTGATTATAAATTTTATTACAATTTTTAATGATTTGTTTTTAAATATAAATTAATTTAACTACTCTAATATATTTTAATTTTATATCGAGATTTAGATTTTAATTATATTAACAGATTTTTAATGGTTATTAACCTGCGTAATTTACAGGGTGAATCTATTTATGTATGTACTTTATAGTAAATTGACTTTTCGTTTTTGGTACTCGCCAAAAGTTTCGCAAAATATTTTGTCATACATTTGAAATATTACTGTGTACAGTCTTCCTGTATAATAAACATATAAATTAAACTGATTTTATTGCTTTATTATGTACGGAACGGCGCAGCTGCATTATTTTATGACCGAATATAATTTTCAAGCGAATTAATGCGCAGAATTGCGCGATGAGAAATTTTCAGACCAGTAAATTGGTCGTTAAATTTTAAAATTGCAAACCTATATATAAATGACAATCATTTTATGATTTTACCCGGAGGAAATTTGTAATAAAATGTTTAATTATTTTTTTTTTAAATTTGACTTTCAAAATTATTTTTTCTTTCTTATTCTCGAATATATCTGATTTGTATGGGAAGATTTTAAAGATATGGATCTACAGATTTGGATACATTTGATTAATTTTTTTTTTATGTTTCCGTTTTCAGAAAAAAATAAAAATAAAAATTATATCCGTCCGTAAGATAAAGAGAATCAGAAGCATGGCAACAATAAGCGAATCCTCCATTCTTGGGATATACGTACTTAGATAACTTTAAAACCTTAAACCAATACTAAGTACTTAAGTAAATATTCATCGAGCCTAGAGCCAATAAACCATTTTTAATTATATACAATTATTGACTCAATAATTATCTTAAAAAAAAAAGAAAATACACGTACATAATTAAATATCAGTGACTCAACTGCCCATGTATAAAATTCGCAAGAACCATATGAATAATATGAATCGAAAATTATCTAAAATCAGTGGATAGAGCAACGTGTTAGAGATCTGGCCAGTTAATTTATTATCTCATCATCATCATAGGTTAGGTAAGATTTGGGTGGCGGTCCACTAGGACCAGGCATAGACACAAAAATGGTCCGTAGCCATACCAAGAATAATTGTTTCCTCCAACTCCTGACGTCCATCCCACAGAGGTCCGTCAGGTCTTTGAAGAGAGGTGCCCCTAGAAACTATAAAAGTTAAAACACCGCACATTCATTTCTTTTTGTCTTTGTTTTTAATTTACTTAATTTTGTCTTTTATTTATTAATTAATTTTATTGTATAATATTTAATTTAATTTATGATACATATGTTTAATGTTTTAATTATTAATCACCACCATTATTTATTACGTAATACAATTTATTTACCACCGCGCCTGTTGCCAAATCCGAGACGAGACAGATTTTTGTACATTTAATTTGGATTGTCATTTTTGTTGTTTTTTGTTTTATGTCGCGCGGTTGGTATACCTGGAAAAATAAAATGTAAAATGTGCCGCCTTGTTTTGACGTGTGACGGTGAACGCATGTACAAATGCGTGACCGCCACAAAACTTTAGTCTGTTTCGTGCTAGACGAGGGCAGGTGCAAAGAAGATGAATTACTGTCTCTTCCTCCTCTTTGTCCTCGCAACTACGACAGTAGTCATGTGAGAAGACACCAAGTCTAATTGCCTGCCTCCCTATGAGACAGTGCCCCGTAATCATTCCAACAATCACACTGATCTGACTTCGCTGAAGTGAGATCAGCTGTTTGGATCTCGCCAAGTCCAACTTTGGCCAGACCTGCCGAGTTATTACGCAAGAGGTGATACTTGACCATCTGTCATTCGTCAGCTTGCTAGCTTCTTCCTGAAGCAGTAGTTTGCATACCGCAAGAGGCATTTCAATATCCTTTCTGCTTTCTGAGAAGTGGTCCGTTGTACCACGTCGAGCCAGGTCATCGGCGTTTATATTCCCTGTACTTATGAAATGTCTTGGCACCCATAAAATGTGGATGTTGAACTGATCTGTCATCTCGTTAAGAGATGAGAGACAGTTCTGGACTACTTTCGAAGTGAGGAGGTGTAATTGAAGCGCTTTAATGGCAGCCTGACCGTTCATGTATGTATATGCGAATATTTCAAACCGATATTACATTATATCTCAACTAGTCTACGACTTCCTTTATGGCAGTTATTTCAGTTTGAAAAATGCTACAGTAGTCGGGGAGACGGAAGGAGAGATTTAACAGAAGTTCCTCGCAGAACTCAACTGCCCCGACTTTCCCGTCCCCTTTTTAAACCATCAGTAAAGAAGTTTAAAACTCCTGGTTCCAAAACTGCACCCATCATCCAGTCTTCCCTGGATGGGATCCTAGTCCGGAACTTTGTGTCAAAAGATAGTGACGGGACAGTATAGTCGGTGGTCTTGGGAATTTGTTTGTTACACAAAATAGATGAGTGCCCTGTATTGTTGCAGGTTCACATTAAGATGGATTTCAGCCATATGGCCGTACAAACTGCAAATTGTTTCCACAAGATGTCTAGTGGAGTCAAAAATAGCAGAGTCTATAGTGCCTGAGTGGATGTGCTCCTCAGTGCACCACTGACCCATAGAGCGATTGTTCTCTGATTTTTTGTCAACAGCTTTTGGTTGACAGTTTTGTCCAGAGCAGGCCACCAGACTATTACCCCATACAAGAGTTTGGGTCTGACTACTGCGGTATAAAGCCAATGTACGATGCAGGTGAAATATTATATATATTATTAAAATGAAATGATTGGCATGATCGCCATTAAATGATATATTTATTTAAATTTGATATTGACTATTTGTAGTTGATTAATTAATTATTATTATGTGAAGAAGTGCCAAGGGTGAAGAGTGGCCTACGCTTCTTAACGCAATTTCTTACGTCGACTAAAGCGCCCTTTTGGCCCTCGCCATTTACCCACCTTATATTGCAAAGTTAATTGCAACTTGGTTTCAGCGGGGTGGCTCCTTGTTTTAAGAACAAACTAATCAATTTAGTTGATCACTCAACTAGATCCAAATTTATTCTTTTCTTGTTTACAAAATTTTACAGTTTATATACTTAAATTTAATGTGTAATTTATTCTCTGATTGAAATTTACTTTACTTATTAATTTGTTTAATTGACAAAATTTATATTCAATATTAAAATATTCAATCAGCGCATTTATAATTTATTACACTAACAATTGTATTTGCACGCGTTTAATTTTATTACATTGATTACAACAATAACTTCTTTGTACACGCGCTTATTGAAATGAAATGTATGATTATATTTCAACATTGCTGATTCATATTTTACTATCACTAATTACACAAACAAATAATATACTATTTATATTTCCATTTACAAACGATTGGAATGCGTTTGTTTGTTTACTATATGAGAAATGTAATATGTCATTACACAGGGCTCCAGCCTCCATCCTTTCCCAATCTCATTTTTGAAAGAGTATAGCGCCAACGTAGCTTTCTTTACCCTTTTCAGAATATTAAGTTTCCAATTTAATTTTCTATCTAAAACGAGACCCAGAAACTTCGCTTCAACTGTAAAAGTCAAGCTAAACCTATTTAAAGTGGGAGGATCGATATGAGGAAGTTTATATTTCCTAGAGAAGAAAACCAATTCGGTTTTGTGTGGGTTTACATTCAACCCACAGCCATTGGCTTATAATGAAAGAGTGCCCAGGGCATTTTGCATAAGCTTACTAAGGGTGCCGGGATATTTACAACGGGCACCAATAGCAACAACATCCGCATAGGCAACAACCTTAAAGCCACTATCTTGCAATCTCAGCAACAGGTCATTTATGACAAAGTTCCAAAGTAGGGGCGAGAGTACGCCACTCTGTGGTGTACCTCTGCTTGCAAATCTTCTGACGGAGGATTCCCTAAAACTAGCATTTATAATCCTGCCTCTTAGCATTTGATCTATCCAGTCCTTGAGTGATTCATCCACTCGCGGATCTGAAAGTGCCCGAATTATGGCCCCTGGAAGCAAATTGCTAAAGTCCCGCTCAATATCCAAGAAGGTTACCATTGCGTAGTCCCTATATTCGAATGATATTTCAATGAAATATACAAGAGAATGAAGAGCAGTCTCTACAGATCTCCCCTTGCAATATGCATGTTGAGATTTAGACAGCTTTTCCGACATAATCGTGCCACTAATATGAGCTTCTATTTGTCTTTCTAGTGTTTTAAAAAGGAAGGAAGACTAGCTAATCGGTCTAAGGTCTTAGGGATTGCAATGTGAGCGTTTTCCCGCCTTAGGTATGAAAACAACCTTCACTTCTGTCCATTTACTAGGAATGTGACATAGTTCTGGGTTGCCTTTGAAAATTACCTCTTACCAGGAAATGGTTAGACTCGTAGTTTGTTGAATATCCGCAGGGATAATACCATCGAGTCCAGGCGACTTATATGGTTTAAAACTGTTTATCGCCCACAGGATCTTTTTTATGCTAATAGTTTGGCTTATGAGGCTACTAGCCCTTTTACCTACTGATGTGCTAGGCACAGATTCGAAACAATAAGGAAATTGAGTCTCTATCAGAAGTTCCAGCGATTCCGCACTATTAGTAGTCCATATCCCATCCGGCCGTTGAAGATAACTTGTGATGGAAGGACTAGTTGCTAGTACTTTGCGTAGCCTAGACATCTCCGAAGACTTCTGAATTTTGCCACAGTATAGTCTCCAAAAGCTGTTCTTGGCACTTCTCAAATGATAATTGTACATTTTGAGGACTTCCTTATAGGAGTCCCAGTCTACAGCAGCTTTTGTTTTCCGTGCTGTTTTGAAGAGTCTTTTGCATTTTCGATGTGTTTGTTGAATCTCCTTGGACCACCAGGGTAGCCGAGATTTACCCCTAGGCCTGCTAAGAAAACTTGAGCCCAGTATCGCTTCATTAAAAGCGCTGGACAATTCGTCCACCAAGCCATCGAGCTCTTGCGCAGGTTATGGAGATTGTGGCACCGGATCTGGTAGTGAATTACCCAGAATAGTTCTAAAGGTATCACAGTTGGTTTTCCTCCTGTTTCTATAGATTCGATTTTTTTGGAGAAGTCAAGTCCATTTCAAATTGAAAATAACTATGATCAGAAAAGAAGTGGTCCTCCGACACTCTCCAGTTTAATAGACTAATCGTCAAAAAGCTTAAGACAAGAGTAATATCCAATACCTCCTGTCTATACTAGTTATAAAGGTCGGCTTATTGCATATGTTACATATATGAAGGTTAGGACTATAAAAGTAGGTTAGTACTTTAAAGACTCCATGTACGTTGATATGTCCGTATCCGTGGAAAGAGTTTCCGCTTGGCTGGCTACCTTCGCCCACGCAGATGAGCTATCAAGCACCAAGGTATTTTATAAAGATAACTTCGGAGCCTCCGGCTTGTCCGCGTTATTCTTGTACACCTTGAGTGTGACTGCACTGAAACCATAGTTGATTAAACCATTGGTCCTTTCCAGTGCAGTCAGTGACTCCCTGTTTAAGACGATAACAGCTGACCTTTAGTCCGCTTTTGTCTCCTCGAGCTTGGCAACTTTCCAATTGTGCGTTGGCAAATCTTATTTGCCAAACCGCATGCAATTACTGGAGTATCACCTTCGGATCACTAGGCTCCGAAATCATGTACACCCTAGCTCTTGGTCTGCAGGGGATCTCCTCCGTATCAATCACAGCAAGGCTGGCTCCGGACCATACCTCTCCAAGTCCCCCCATTGCTTTCTTTGAAAGCAGCAGGGACTTCTGAGTTTCACCTGATTTCTGTGTCAGCCCGCATCGCAACAAGTCGGAGCAGGTCCTGGATTTTCCGACAGACTTTCAGGTAGGTGGTAGCTAAGGCCCTTTCCCCCTTCTTTCAATTGGCCGGCGTGATACTGCCATCCTCTTGAGATTTGTCAATAACTGTCTCCACCAGCTAATCCTTGACGACCTCATTTAAAAGATCCATAGCAGTAGCCTGGGGTTTGCTTTGCGATCTTAGGACTTTCCTCCTGAGATCTGTTTTTTTTAAGCTGGGAACCAGCTGAAGGGCCTTCCGACATTTTCTCGTTGACTTTTTTTTCCCACACAAGCGTGGCTTTATCTTTATCCTTTCTGCCTTCTGGCGAGATGTTATTGATCTTAACCAGGGCCCCTTAGGCCTTACGAATCTATAAATAATGAGAGAATACTGACCGAATAATGTGCGGGTGGATGGGTCAAATCATCATTCATCAATGAATAAAGAGTACAAACATAGTTAGATGTATTCAAATATGGCCAAATCGGACCACAGGAAAGAAATCTTAATAAGGAAATAATGAAGTTTCAATCATCTCAAATTTTATCCTTTTATTTCATCAAGGGGAACGCATTCCATAGACTCACCCTACCACGTAAAATGCCATTTCTTTTCAAAAGTGGGGTTAAGAGGGAACTATTTTTTGGCTTGGGCCTTCGGTTAAAAATATCTTCAAAATGACAGAAATTAACCTAGTTTGGTTCCCATTTTTGTTATAATAAACTTGGAATCGTAGTATTCAAAACTTTTATTTGCTAGATAGACCGTCTATTTTTATAAAAATAAACTGTTTTTGTCATTTGCGTGTAAATACCCGTTTATATCGAAAAACCTACAGGATAATTTAGGCCATATGTATAAATACACATAATACATTTTGTTAATAAAACAATTTGAACTATAAAAAGTGCATGTTTATCAGTATATGGGGCAACGAATTCATTCCGCTGTTTAACATGAGCGCCACCAAAATGTTGTGGGAATCAATAATACGTGCTACAATTCAATATCCAACTGTATTATGTTTATCATCACATATAGTGTATCAGAATGGCAGCCAAATGTATAAATCAGAAAAATAGACTGGATGTGAGTGTAGGTCTACAATTTAATAATCGACACGGTACAAGTTAACATTCGACCATTCTCCGGTGAGTCTAGTAGAAAGCAATTTAAATTTTCGACTGAAATGACGTATTTTACTAGGTAGTCACCGGTGACTTTTTCGAGCGAATTTGAAGAATATGAGCCTCCTCCCTACCACTACCACTGTAGTGAAACAATCCTAATCACAATTAACATCATCACTAAAATTACAGTCATCAGCAATAGCAAAATCATCGTCGCAATTATCAGCAATATAAGTATATATACAGACAGCCACATTCACCATACCGCCACCTTCACCATCATGATCACCTTTACCATGACAATCTACATCACTATACCCATAAGCGTCAACATCATCAATTATCACAATCAACATCACAATCACAATCATAATCAACATCACAATAAACATCACAATTACAATCACAATCACAATCAATATCACTGTCATATCAACATTACTATCACCATCCCAATCGTCATCCTTGTCGCATCACTAATCATTACAATAACCATCACCATCACAATCAATATCACCGTTATGCTCAACACCAAAATATTAATCACAATCATCATCAACATTACCTTTACCGCCACGATCACCATCATCTTAGCTTTCACAGCTAATCGACCATCATCATCATCGTAATCGCCATCCCCATTATCAATCATCATAATAATCACAATAAGAGTATCACAATCAAAATGAACATCATCATCACCATCGTAATTACTTTCACCACAATCACCACAAATCATAAATCATCATCATTATCATTACCATCACAATCAATACCACCGTCACCATCTCCATCACCATGGAGGACTATCAGTAAGGAAATGGCCTAGCTATTGGCTAATTGGCAATAAGCGATGATTGGACGATGACCTAATGCCAGAAATTTATCCAAAAACCAATTTAGATGTAGAGAATATTTTCGATTTTTATTTAGTTCATTAAATTGGCACTTTTGAAGTATATTACAAATTTTACTATAGTTTAGAAAATTATGACTTTAAAAAATATGAGCCATTGGTGGTCGCTGCAGTCGCACGGTTAGCGCAACTAAATCATAGCCCCTTTATTTAATATATTTTCTTACAACATGTCTACCACTACAGATTAGACAAATACTGTCGTTTTGTAAGTACCTGAGTTTAAAAAAGCAAAAAAAAATATGTCCGTCCGTCTGTATGGACTTCAGGATGTCTGGATGTCTGGATGACTATACCCATGGTATCTCGAGAACGGCTTGTTCGATTTAAATTTTTTTTTTCGCCAATCTGTTTCTATTTGAAAAGGTTTTGGAACCTATACATCAAGAGGATCGGGTACCTGCATACGAATTGACCCAAAAGACCTGGGTATAGAAATACTTACCAATTTGTTATGTATGCTAATTTGAATATTGAGTTGGGCATTGAGTTTGGGGTTGAGTTGAATGTTAAGTTAGGGGTCAATTTGTGGGTTGAGTTCAAGCTGAGTTATGGTTGGATTAAGATATAGTGAGCAGTTGGCCAATGTTTTACATATGCTGGTTTGAGGATTGAACTGTAAGAGAGTTTCGGTTTGGATTGAGGGTTGAGTTGGATCTCGTTTGCGGGTTGAATTAGGGTTGAGTTGGGCAATCTATATAAGTGAATGTTTGTATATATGTACAGCATATGTGTATCACATTTAAACAAATCCAAAACCTTAACCGATTTGAACCAAGCTGTACACAAATATTGGGTAAGACTTAAAAAAAGTCAATGTTATTATTTCAAACCTCAAATTGAACCTTTAACATTTCAAATTGAAAGTTTAGCTAATTATATGAATGGCCAATTAGGATGTAACTTCGCTTTGCAAATGAGATTCTAAAATAATTTTTGGATGAAGTTCTGGAATATGGCTAAGTATGATGGAACTTGCCTACCTCTCAATCGATTATGATGAAATTTGACGTTTGCCTTGGAAATTGGATTCTAAAATGATTTTTAAATCAAGTTCTGGAATATGGCCAATCCGGATTCAACTTGGCTATTTCTCAACAGAATATGATAAGTAGACTAGTATTGGGCTTCTAAAATTATTTTTAGCTGAAATTCTGGAGCTAGGATAGAACTTGTTCATTTTTAACGGATTTAAATGGAATTTTACATGTGCGACGGTAATGAGATTTTAAAGTATGATTTTAATGTAAAACGGAACTTTGTAATTCCTTAACCGAGTATAATGAAATTCGAGATTGCGAATGAGGATTTAAAATAATATTTTTAATTTCAAAACTCTGCGCTAACGTTGTTAGTTTCAATGCTTAGGCGCGTGTTCACTGCATACCATATTTTTCTTAACAAGGCTAAACTTACCACTCTGACAGCAAATACTCAGAAAACATAACCCAAAGTTTAAAGCGAAAGATGAAAGAAGGAAGTTTCTAATGGAATTTGAATATTGTTACGGAGATAATCTTAATAGTTTAGCAATTGAAATAATATGTTTAGGCTGTTTTAAAGAAACCTCAACAGCTGCATGATTCACAGAAATCCTAAATAGACAACATTGTAAAATCAATATTGACATATTTCTCACAGCCTCGTCTAAAAATAATTGTAGGGTCACATTTATTTCTATTCGTTTGAAACGTCAAAATTCATCATAATCGGTTAATAGCTAAGTTATATTCTTATTGACCATATTAAAGGATTTTATCCAAAAATTGGCCATTCACGTAATTTGTTAAGGGTTCAATTTGAAATGTAAAAGGTTCAATTTTGAATGTAGAAGGTCCAATTTGAAATGTAAAAAGTTCAGTTTGAAGTGTAAAATGATCGATAAGTGTAAAACATGTATGATGATATGTTGAAATGGTATGATGGTATGACAGTGCGGTGGTATAATGGTATTGTGGTAAGATGCTATATATGATTGATATTATTCTATGATGTTTTTTTTTTTTTTTTTTTTTGTAAGGATCCGGGGAAAAATTTCATTTACGAACCCCTGGAGAGATATTGACTCCAGGGAGTGTGGGGCTCCTTTCGACTACCCACTAAAATACCCCAGACTCCCGCCACTGTATCTCTTGCCCCTCTGGTACCACCGTCAGGTATTTCAAAGGAGGAGGATTTAGCTTGCGCTGTTACCCTCTACTTTTACGGTTCGATTCGAGCACCAGTAGGTACATCGTCACAGTCGCGGCGAAGTCGCTAACTGCGCTCCAATTGCCTTCTGTTTCTAGCATGAGCTCAACACAGTTGCTCGGGCTTACTTTAACTCGCAGCCACTCAGCCATCTGTTTCCTCGGATCGTCGAATTTTAAACAATGGAAAAAAACATGCTGAACGTCCTCAGCCAACGCAACACAATTAGGACAGTCCGGGCTGTTTTCAACACGCTTACGGTTCATCCACACAGCTAAATCCGGTATTAGCCGATACGACCATCGGCCTTTTCAGGACGTATCCCACCGAGCCTTCCACCGTTCTATTATCTCGGCTTTTGCGGTGTTGCGTAGTGAACTCCTATTCGGTACGTTTCTCTGAGCGTATAGCCTTTGCCTTTCTATAGCTAACATATCAATAGGCGGCATGCCAGCCACGACGTAAGCAGCATCGTCAGAGACCGTACGAAATGCACAGGCAACTCTTAAGGCGCATCTTCTGTATACTGCATTTAATCTGCTCCTATAGCTCAGTACATTGAGCGCCTCAGCCCAACCTGGTGCTCCAAATAGCACAATAGAGGTAATCACGTTCGATAGGAGTTTCTTGCTTTCGTAGGTTGGATCACCTACATTTGGCATTAGCCTAGAGAGCATAAAAACAGCCTCTGCTGCCTTGTTACTGACAAATTCTATGTGATCCTTGAACGAAAGTCTGGCATCCATCATCACTCCCAGATATCTGATATAGCTGACGTCGACAGAACTTCATGATCCATCATTTGGAGAGATATTGACTCCTTAGTTTTCCTGCTTGTGATAAGAAGTGCTTCTATTTTATGCTGTGCCAGCGTCAAACCTGCAGCTGACATCCAGTTTTAAACTTTCTCAAGTACCTCCATCCATATGAGTTGAATTTTCTCTATCTCCTTAGCAACAATGACTATCGCAATGTCATCAGCAAATCCTACGATCAGTGCTTCTTTAGGTAAAACGAGTCTGAGTACACCGTCATACATGATGTTCCACAGCGTCGGACCCAAAACTGAACCCAGGGGTACGCCACCTAGATTCTCATAATCGATTGGCCCTTCGTCTGTGTCATATTTCAGTACTCCATTCCTGAAATAATCCCTAACAATTATCTGTAAGTAGAGTGGGACATTCATCCATTTTAAGGCTAAGAGGATTTCTTTCCAATTAGCAGTATTAAATGCGTTCTTAACGTCGAGCGTAATCACAGCACAATATTTTTTCTTGCCATCTTTCCATCTCTTTCCCTCGATCGCACTTTGAGCAATGTTATAGACAAGTTCCACCGCATCAATGGTAGATCGGTCCTTCCTAAAGCCAAACTGCTTATCCGAGAGACCACCAATTTCTCCAAAATATGAATCAAGCCTGTTGCATATTATACGCTCAAACACCTTCCCCATCGTATCGAACAGACATATAGGGCGGTAAGCTAACGGTTGGTCGAGTGGCTTACCAGCTTTACGAATCAGGACCAGGGTTTGTAGTTTCCACTGTTTCGGGTGTATGGTCTGCCCCAGGGGTCGCGATCCACCTCCCGCTTTGACGGCTGAAATTTCCGTCGAACACTATGGCAGGTTTTGCAAAGCTGGGCTATTTCCTCGGTCCACCAGTAAACTGGGAAAAGACCTCGACCTACAAATATTCTGGTCATTGTTGCATCATAGGCTTTAATAATGCCAGTTGTTAATTGGCTTACCTTATTGTTAATAGATCCAAGCAGTTTGATATCCTTAGTCATAAGTAGAAAAGATTCTTGGTCGAAAGGCGTTGACTTTCATCCAGCAAATTTCCTAGCTTGTTCTATTGGCTCGCTTTTCCAGGTTTTAAGTTTACTTATGTTTGCTTGATGGTCGCTTTGAGTGTAACGGTCGCTGACTTCCCAGCTAACTCTTGATAAAAGACCTGCACTGACAAAGGTAAGGTCTACCACTGATCCGATTCTGACCCTGCGAAACGTGAGGACCTTTCCTACATTACAAAGCACGACATCCAGTACCGAGAATGCCCCCATCAGAACCTGCCCTTTTCGGTTTGTGCATTGACATCCCCATTCGATCGCCCAGGCATTAAAATCTCCGGCAATAATGACAGGCTTGTAATTTAGAGCATCAGCTACCAGACGATTCAGAAAGATTTCGAACTACTCAATTGGGATATTTGGTGAGGCATAGCAACTATAAATATGGATTCCTTGAACTTTCGCTCTGGTGAAGTCAACCTCGATACCTGACGCCGATTCTTGAAATATCAAACGACCACAAGACCAAACAGCCGCTCTGTTCGTAGTATCAGTCGCCTATTTAGCATAATTCATATTCCTGTATTGCTCGCTAATAATGGCAATGTCCACCCCTAGCTCGCGCACTGTCTGGGCTAAGAGATCTTGCGCTACCTCACAGTTGTTAAGGTTTAACTGCAACAAAATAATAGCTCAGGGTTTTGTGTCGATCTCTTGAAAGCTGGGTATTCTCTTGACCCTACTATGTGGTAAGATTTACCTTTACCATGAAATAGGTAACAGTTTGCTGGGTTTATGCAGGCCTTAACAAGGTGTCCCTCCTCTCCGCATTTAATGCAAGCCTTGAATTTATTCTCAGTGCTCTTACATTCTCCGGCTCTGTGTCCAAAGTTAAAGCATCGAATGCATCTAACTGGTGGTCTCATTTTCTCCCTGATTCGGCAAACTACCCATCCAATGCGAATTAGATTCGCTGCGATAGCCATCTTAGCCAGTGTGAGGGGTAGAGCCAGCACAACTGTTTTTGTACCGCAATATGCTTCTCTAAGCGATTTCACTACGCCTACATCAAGATCATTGATTTCCTCGAAGTTAGTAGTTATTGCCTAGTGGAACTCCTCTTTAATTGTGACCTCGTCAAGATCTCTGATCTCAACGAGTTGCTCGCACGGTTCAGTCAACGATTTGACCTGAACCATTACGCCCAATACAGCATCAAGTGAAGATTTAAATGCCGCAGTTTGCGTTGTTTTAGCTTCTGTTAATTGAAGAAGCATTTCACCTTTGGCCGTTTTTTTTATTCGGGCTACATTGTTTTCAAATCCTTTGAGGCCAGCGTCGTCTTTGATCTTCTTAAGGATATCAGCGTAGGTCATATCTTCACCCTTACTAATGAGGATTGCATCCGGCCGAGGCGGTTTTTCTTTACGTTTCCGGATTTTCATTCCTACCTGGAGCCAGGGAGCTTCTACCTCTGGCGTCTCCTCGAGCACATCGTCCAGTGGATTACTAGAGTGGGGACACGATGAATCTAGAGCAGCTGTTTTGACTCTTCCTAGTCTGAGTCGCCGGGCTTCCATCTTCCCTTCCTCTCTTAACAGATGCTACCTCTTCAGCCTGCTCTGTAGCGCTAGTTTCATCTTCTTTCGTACCGCAGCAGTTGCTAACCTTAGGAGATGTTTGTGTCATTTGTGCCGCCTTGCTCTGCCTTACTCTCTATCAAACCCTTTTCCTTCGGGCTATCCGTGGCATGCCTACAAAGTATTTTCAGGTTTAAGATCATGTTTTTAATCTTCTGATGCACGTTATGTTTGGTTTTCGCGAATTCGTGGAGCTCTGCAATTTTGTCACCCAATGCCTCTATAGCGTTGTCGGGTCGACTGATGGTCGATAAAGCTACAGCTTTACTCGTTGATGGTAGTGGTTTAGTGGTTGAAGATCGCTCGACTTTCGCACTTTTCCCGAAGATGCTTTCTCTCTCAGTGCGTGATTCCACAATCTCGCTTTCCCCTGTCGCAGTATCTACTGTAGCGGCCAGGTGGGCCACCAGTAAAGCATTGCAGTCCCTGGATCTTGACGGCTGGGAGCCTGCTTGCTCACTCCCTAAAGCGGCCGGTACTGGGGTTCCGAATTTCTGCACCGTAACATTGTTTTGTATGGTTGTCTTCATTGCGTATTTGAATTGTGGGTTTCTTCCCATAGCATTTCATACCTATTGCCAGGTATGAACGCGGCCGCCCCTGACATGGAGAACAGACGCTGACCAGAGAGTCGCCCAATATGAGACAGACGCTTCCGGGTTTCTGTGTACTTATAGCGGTATACGCTCGCGTTGTTTGCCATAGAAACTTCACAGGATTAAATGTAACCTTTTCAGTACATCCTCAGCTTCTACCGCTCGGTCGGGGACTGCTTATTGGTTATTCGCAGCTAACCTATATATCTATAGGCCGTTCAGCTATCCGCCACCGTGCTGAGCTAGCCCCGGGTATTCTATGATGGTATGATCGTACGATTGTATATATGATACATCGATGGTATCGATAGAATGATGGTGAGGAGGAAAGAGGGTATGATAGTATAACGGTATATTGTTACGACGGTTGAATGGTATGACGATTTCATAGCCTGACATTTTGATGGAATGATGATATGATGGTATGATGGTACGATGGTATGATGGTATGATTATAGGGACGGTATGATGGTTTGATGATATATTGGTCTGAGTTGAAATTGAGTTGAATTTGAAAGAGATATTCGGTTAAGGACTGATTTGAGTTCAAGTTTAGGGTTTAGTAGGAGTTTCATTGAGTTGTGTTCATAGACGCATGAAGCTTTCGAATCGAGTTCATTTTAAGATTGAATTGGAAAATAAGTTAGTGAGAGAGTAGAGTTGAGTAGAGGGTTGAGATTTATGTCGAACTAAGTTGAGTTGACGTAGAATTATGATTTTGTTAGCATACATTGGGATGTGAGTTGTTCGGATCGGGAGTTATTTAAGGCTTGATTTCAAAGTGGATTAAAGGTTGATTTGGTTATTTAATTGATGGCTGGGTTAGCCGGTAATTAGGTAATTGCGTTTAGGATTGTGTTGCGATTAAAAGAGATAAGCTGAAGATTGGAGTTAAGAGGTTTATTTCAGGATTGATTTGGGATTTGAATTATCGAAGACCAAAGTTTTGATTACCTTATGAGGTTTCAGCCTAATATATTTTAATATTTGTAATCTCGGAATTCCTAAAATTGAAATTGAAGGTTTTAATCAAACTTCTAATCTAGATTTTTTTTTTTTTGCTTTTAGAATTCATATGCATTCTTGAAATTATTCTTATTTTAGAGAATTTAAATTACATTAGAAATTTAATAGTGAAACAACAAATTGTTAATTTCTTTTAGTCCTAACTTTTAACCCAAATTTAGGTTATCAACTGTTGAGTGTATTTCGATCAGTTGTCAAACTGAGTAGGACAATGAAATGAAAAATAAATGGTAGTTTAGTGTGTGTACTGGCTAACAAACGAAAAGACGTGTTTTATTTTCCACTTGAGTAGGGTTAGGTCTAAGTTTATCCTAACTTTTATCTGGAATCATCCGAGTAATTTCAGCAGGTTATGGGCCCAGATCACAGCTAAATTGTTAAACAAAAATTGCTGAACACAAAAGTGGTGTTATTTTGAAAAAGAGGTTAAAATATTTTTTGAAAAATTACCTGCATTGTGGTGATAGAAAATTTATCACATGGGCATATTGAAAGTGAAAAATAAGTAATAAAGACATAAATATATTGAAATATAATTCATCATTGGTGATCAGAATCGATTGATAACGTGAATACAAAAAGTGCGAATTGGATCAGACAATTTATGAGAAGGATATCTTTGGATGAATAAAAGATAAAATCTTGTGCATGCACGTATGTATTAACGGGACAAATTGTGGAAAAATATTGAACACAATGGAAACAGACACAATTAAAATTGAAAAATTGCAGGAGGCGAAGCAATTTTTGACATGGAAATTTCAAGTAAAACTTTGATTGATTGCTTCGGAAATTTATGAAGTTGTGGATGGGACAAGTAAAAGGCCAAGTGATGCAGGCGATTCATTGAGTGCATGGATGAAAAAGGATGCACGTGCACAGCGAATGATCGGAACAACCGTGGCGAGTAACATTGTTACACACATCAGAAATTGTACAAGTGCGAAGGCAATGTGGGACAAATTAAATTCAGTGTTAGAGCGAAAGAATGAAACAAGCATGTTAATGCTTAATCAGAAATTTTTCTCAATTACAAAGGAAGCAACAGAAAATATGGTGACATTCATAGCAAAGGTGGAAGACATGGCATTACCGGATGAATACAATTCTTTTAGCAGCGCTTGGGTATCGGCAAGCAAAGCGGATCAAACATTAGACACATTGCGTGCACGCTTAGTCATGGAAGAAAATCGAAGGATAGCAAAAGGTCTGACAGAATCGAGTGAGGCTTTGTTTGCAAAACAAAAAATAAAGCACGGAACTCAAAAGCACAAACAAGGCAAAAATCAAGAAAATAATAAGCAGGTAACTGACAAAGCGAAAACATTGAAATGTTTTAAGTGCCACAAAATTGGACATTTTCGTCGGTTTTGTCCCGAGAAAGGAAATAAAAGTTTTTTCTCTTCAGCAAATACTTCAGACAAAGAAGGTGAAGCTTTTGTGTGTACGTCAGAGGGCATACGATCAGATAGTTAACTTTTGGATATAGGTGCGAGTGATCACATGTGTCACAACAGGGCTTGGTTCAGAACTTTTCGGGAACTGAAGCCAGAACGAATAATCAAAATTGCAGACGGTGGAAAACTCGAAGCACTGGGCTATGGCATGATTGAAATCTTGTCATTCGACGGAAAACGATGGAACAAGAAACAGTTATCAGATGTTTTGTACGTTCCGAAATTGCACAGAAATTTGTTTTCTGGTACGCACGCAATGGATAAAGGATTTACATTGGAATCGAACAAAGATAGACGTGAATTAAAGCAAAATGGAGATGTCGTGGCAGAGGGAGTTCGTGATGGAAATCTATTTAGAATGCAGTTCAAGGCATTGGCAACAGAGGGCACGGCAAGCGTGGCGATAAATCAGAATGGATTAAGAAGCTGGCATGAGAGATTGGGACATCAGAACGTGAACTATCTGCGAAAGTTTCTAAAGAAAAACGACATTGAATACATCGACGAACAATTTCTCTGTGAAGGATGTCTGATGGGGAAGCAGCATCGTGACAGCTTCAAAAGCAGTCAGACGAGATCGAACAACTGTGGCGAAATTGTTCACGCGGACGTGTGTGCACCTTTTCAAATAGAATCGCTCGGTGGCTCCAGGTATTTTCTTTTAATTAAGGACGATTACTCACATTTCTGATTTATTTATTGTATGAAAAATAAGTCACAAGTTTTTTAGAAAATAAAAAACTTTGTGAAGTCTGCGGAGAAGCAACATGGTCACGGTGTAAAGGTCATCAGAACTGACAACGGCACCGAATTTGTAAATTCTGATGTAAAGAGTTTTTTGAAGCAAATGGTATCAAGCATCAGCGGACGGTACCATACACGCCGGAGCAAAACGGATCAGCTGAAAGAGAGAATCGAACGGTGGTTGAGGCTGCACGGTCGATGATACATGCGAAGCAGATGGAAAAGAATACTGGGCGGAGGCGGTTAACACGGCGGTTTTTGTATTAAACAGAACGGGCACGAGCAGTATTACTGGAAAAACGCCATTTGAATTATGGTACAGCAAGCCAACCGTTTTTAATCATTTGAAGGTTTTTGGTTCGGAAGTGTATGCACACATTCCGAAGCAACAAAGACAAAAACTTGATCCAAAGGCAACAAAATGCATTTTTGTTGGATATGATGAAAACATTAAGGGCTATCGCATTTGGAATCTTGAGCCAAAGAAAATTGAATTGGCTAGAGATGTGAAGTTTGTAGAGGCAGACACTGTTGAATTTCCGATCAAACACGAGGGGAAAGTAGATAGTGGAAAAGGACACGAAATCAACACAGACAAATGCGATAAAGATGACGTCGAAGAAGTCAGCAATTTCGAGGATGCAGTGGATGAAGGCAACGCATCATCGTCAATGATCAAGGGTCGATGGTGTTCGCTAAATCAGGGGAACGTCGTCGATGAACGCTTGCGTGATCGGAGAAAAACGAAGAAACGAAATTGTGACTGCTGCGTGGAGAAAAATTGCAACAGAGCGGAAATGGCATCGGCAATACTGTCAATGACAAGTGAACCATTAAGATACCATGAAGCAGTTGGATCGAAAGAAAAAGACAACTGGATTGCGGCGATGAACGAAGAGCACCACTCGTTATTCAAAAATGAAACATGGATATTGACGCGACCACCAAAAAATCAAAAGGTCATTGACAACAAGTGGGTATATAAGATCAAGTATGACATTGATGGCAACATTAAGCGTTACAAGGCCAGGCTGGTTTCTAAAGGGTTCACTCAGGAATATGGAATTTACTACCAAGAGACGTTCAGTGCAGTGGTAAGATACACTTCAATTCGTGCTATGTTATCACTTGCAGCGGCGGATAAGATAAAACTTTGTCAATTCGATGTGAAAACAGCATTTTTATATGGTGAGCTGAGTGAGAAAGTATACATGAATCAGCCAGCTGGATACGACGATGGAAGTGGAAGGGTGTGCCAGCTTGTGAAGAGTTTGTACGGCTTGAAACAGGCATCGAGATGCTGGAATAAATGTTTCACGGGATTCATTGAAAAATTTTGTTTCAGCGCATCAAAGGCTGATCCATGCCTGTTCATACGAAAGCAGAACGACAGGAAAATTTTCTTGGCAATCTATGTAGACGACGGATTGATTGTGGTGAATGATGAAGACGATATCATTCCGGTGATTGTACATCTAAAAGCAAGATTCGATATAATAACGCTTGACGTGAATACATTCCTTGGAATGGAGATAAGAAAAATGGTAAATGGTGATATTTATCTAAGTCAAGCGGTGTATACACAAAAAATCTTGGTTAAATTTGGCATGGAAGAATGCAAAAGCGTATCGAATCCGGTCGATATAAATCAAACAGCAAGTAAGTTCGAAAACTCTGAAGTAAATAAAGATTTTCAATACAGGGAGGCTAGTGGAAGCTTAATGTATCTATGCGTTGCAACAAGACCTGACATACAATATGCAGTGGGAGTTGCAAGCCATAACCTTGAAAAACCGACGAATGCACACGTAAATGCAGTGAAAAGATTTTTCAAGTATATAAATGGAACAGCTGATTATGGAATCTACTTTGAAGGAGGTGGACAGTGTGATTTGGTTGGTTACAGTGACGATCAACTTCTGGAGTTATATTTTTGTTGAATGGTGGGCCGATCAGCTGGGAATCAACAATACAAAAGTCTGTTGCGTTATCAACAACGGAATCAGAGTACATGGCGGCAACAACGGCTGTGAAAGAACTGATCTGGCTTTACGGGTTAATTACTGAACTGGTGGGCATGAGAGATAAGCCAGTGCTTAACATGGACAACCAGAGCGCAATACGGTTGGTGAAAAAAAGAGAATTTTACAAAAGGACCAAACATATTGACGTGAGATATCATTTCATACGTGAAAGATATCAAAAGGGGTTGTTTGATCTCAATTATGTGCCAACGGACGAGCAATTGGCAGACATCTTTACCAAAGGATTGAACAAAGATCGTTTCGAGAATATTTGCAATATGATTGCAATAAAAAAGGTCGAAAGACTCAAAAATATTTAAACGAAAAAATATTGTAACGCAAAACAAACAAAAAATAGGCAACTGTATCAAAAAGTGGGAGTGTTGAGTGTATTTCGATCAGTTGTGTATTTCGTTCACTTGTCAAACTGAGTAGGATAATGAAATGAAAAACAAATGGTAGTTTAGCGTGTGTACTGGCTAACAAACGAAAAGACGTGTTTTATTTTTCACTTGAGTAGGGTTTGGTCTAAGTTTATCCTAAGTTTTATCTGGAATCATCCGAGTAATTTCAAGATCAACAATGCTATAGTACATGCTATAGAACTTTGCGCTAGGATAGGCATAGCAAAAGGCCTAAACGATGCATAGGTTTATATTGTATCAGACAGCCAATCAGCCTTAAAAGCTCTTAGGTCCTGTACCGTTGAGTCAAGGCTGGTATGGGATTGTCTGAAGGTTATTAAACAACTGGCAGGCTCAAATAAGGTAACACTTATGTGGGTGCCAGGTCATACTGGAATCGAAGGAAACGAGGCAGCTGATGGCCTCGCCCGTGAGGGTTCTGCCTCTCCATTTTTTGGACCAGAACCCTTCTGCGGTGTCCCTAAGGGACACCTTAGAGCAGCGGTAAAACGCTGGGAAGATGTTCAAAAGTCCTCCTACTGGCGCAGAATTCCAGGTTTACGGCAGGCTAAGAAATTTATATCACCTTCGTCTGTCAGGGTTAAGGAGTGTCTTGAACTTAGGAAACCTGAGTTGAGGCTGCTTACTGGCTTCCTCACAGGTCATGTCCCCTTAAGGTATCACCTTAAGAAGATGGGCCTAAGTACGACAGATGGATGCCGCTTCTGCGATCTTCAGCGGAACATGTTCTGTGCCATTGCCCAGCCATTTTCCAGCAAAGACTGCAACATCTAGGAGGGAGAACAATGAGCCCGGATAGTATGTATCTTGTACCGGCCAGTAGTATTGTCAGATTCATTAAGAGCCTGAATATTGACTGGACGGACAATTAAGTTGGGTCCAGTACAATAGATCTTTTAGGTCGCGGTGCGAGGTGGCTTATCGCCCACATGGCCCTACAGTAAATAATAATAATAATAATAAGATCAACAATGTCAAAGTCATAAAACAAAGTGTAAATTATGAGTTATTTCTAAATTATACATCTAACAGAATTCTACAGTTTTATATCTGAAATTTAACTTTGTATAATCTTATGGTACTTACTTCGTAACTAAAATCGTGTTTACTTTTAGAATAAGTATACTTCTAGTTCCGAAAAATTTCATTGGATATTTAGCACGTTGCTTTATTTAATGTTGTATTATTTTTTAATTTCTTTATTCCTGAGGTTTGCTGTTTCACCTTCCATTATTATTTTTAGCTAAAAAACTGCACTTGACTTGACAGGTTATTAGGTGGTTAGGAAACCTACTTAATATAATTTGAAATTAGGAGAAGGGTTAGCAATAAATGTATTCAAATATGACTTATACTCGTACATGAGTTTTCGCCAAATATTTGATGGCCAACACTTAAGTTAACTGTCACAATAAAGGCAGTTGAATCCTTATGGAGTGTTTTTAGAGAATCGACAAAGTTATTTGCAACATCAAATAAGTATTATTTAATTTTTATTTTTAATAGTTCAGGTTCAGAGTAAATCCATTTTTAATATACTTTAAGGGAACACCAAATTGAGTAAATTGAAGCATACAACCAAGGATTTTTCCTGAATTTTTCAAAATTGATTCTCTGAAAACATTTCATTCGTAACCAAAATATCTTCGACAATAAAATATACGCATTTAAAAATAATTCAAATAAACATCAAAGGTGGCCTCATAATGCAACCATAAAAGAGATGTTTAACAAATTGGGTGATACGCTTTAGAATTTCACAAAATTCTATTTATAAAAGTAAAGAATAAAAAAAAACACAAAATACAAAATGTACACTCGATTAAATAGCTAATAGGACATCCGACACTCTCAAAAACGAGCTCATAAAATTAAATAATAAGCACCAGAAAATACATAAAACTAAAGATCATAAAACTTTTTACGACACATTTTTATTTTATTTGATACATAAAAAATTAATGTTTCATTGTTGTTACTCTCAATTGAATTATATGCGATATACAGTTTGTATGTGTGCGTGTGTATTCCATTTTATATATTTCGTGTAATTTTTCATTCATAAAAATTGAAATTTGTCGTCTCTTAAACTGCAATCATTTCACTTTCATTCATGTCAATCTTGACAAACATTATCAATTTGTAGAACAATAAATTTTATCTTCAACCATAAAAAAAAATCAACCGGCCTCATCTAACACAAAATACCGTACATTATTGTGCACATAAAAGAAGTGTGCTAAAGTGTTTTAGTTAATGATTACAATCAAAGTGGCAATCATCACTTAAATATTTGAACTTTATTAAATTTTCTCAAACACTAACCTTAAAGAAGTCTCTCCATATCCTATTTTCCACTTTCATTGATAACCAAAACAAGAACTAAAAAAAGGAAAAAATTGTAATTTTTTTTACTGTGTAATATTAATAATCGTAATAATAAAAATAAAAATAATAATAACAATACTAGTTAAGTTAAATAAGAAAAATATAATTTTTATTTTTTATTTTAAGGGGAAAATCTTTTTTTATTTTTAATAGGAAGCAAGAAGAAAATTGCACTTAACCCAAATATAGTGTATGTATATAATACCGAACCAAATAACCAAGAGAGAGAAATATAAACACCAAGTATTATAGGAGTATTCATTATTGTTATGTTTACGATGAAACATAAACATAAAATTGATTGACAAAAAAGTTGACATTGAAATGTTGATGTCTAGAACATGTCTAGTCGTCATTTAACGTTTTTATATTGTGGATATACATTTTTATGCGGCACAGTGTAACTTTTTTGTCTTTTTATGGCTTTTTTTATGTTTTATGTCTTAACGCTGATGTAATTCATATTAATTTTATGTTTTATGGTATTTTTGATGGATTAAACTCAAAACAAAATAAAAACCCGAAAGTTAAATTCGGAAACAATCATAAAAAAAAAGGATTTTTTGATGCTTACAATTAAAATGATGATGATCATCAAATTTAACAGCGCAGAGTGTTTTTTTTATTTTTTTTTTATTTCAATTAAATTGGGTTTTATGATTTAATTTTTATGTATGTCTAATGAGGTATTAATTGCGGTGGGCCCGTTAAATTTAATATACGTCATAAAAATGATATAAATATAAGATTAAAATCAAATCTCGCTTATGAAATGGCTATATAGTCTGATTTACATAAATTGTAAATATTGTGTCGTAGAACGAAACACTTGTGAACTAATTTTGATAGCCGCTGAAATTGTAATAAAACAATTTTAGTAAGTGCTATAAAATTTTATGGTATACAGAAAGTTTTATTGGTCTGATAGTCGTGTGAATATTTTTATTTGCTCATTTAATTAACTTGATTGAGACTAAAAATCTAATATAAATTGCCCCTGACGAATTTCAAAAGTAGTGGTATAGCTCCAACTCTTTTATTAAAATGTTTTCATACAAATTTTGCCGAGTTCTAGATACAATATTCGGTGATGTTGCCATTATTGGCCAACTATAGGTTTAAATTTTTCTATCCCTGGTTCGTTAAATCTTTGTAAATACTTTTCGTATTCCGGTCATGCTGTCTAGCAAAGAATTTATCATCCTCCTAGAAACAGGGAGCTGATCATCGAGATTGCGTCCTTGGAGATTTTATTGAAATAAAAATTAGTTCGGTTACTTCAGATTGGCAGAAATGCTACATCCATGTGTTGAAACTAACACTAAACCACTCAATAAAAAAAAATGTGTTGTTAATACAAAATCGGGAGAAATGTTTATGAAATCCAAAACTTGAAAATTGTTATAAAGTTGATACAAAAATGGTGACAATTTGTTGTATAAGTGAAATACCTTTTTGTTTAAGCTATAGACTTTTTCAAATGTAGTAGTGAAATAATTGTGTTAACCTTATTGTCTGCAAAATAAACAAATTCTAACATCTGACGGTTGGACTGAAGTCATTGACGCTTCATTCATGAGAATTTTTTCTGCGTATTTTGATATTGAGAGTTGGAATCGCTCAAGGGAAAGAATACCGATTATATACTATAATTCCTATTTTGTTGTATCAATGATAAAATTACATTAAAATTGGTCCACTGCCCACTTCATGATTTCGAACATTTCCGTGGTCACAAGTCTAAAGCTAATAACTCAAAACGAGAGCAGCGAACATTCAAGCAACTATCACATATACATTTCTGCTCGTACAACTTTCGCACTCGGCTTAAATGACAGATGATGAAGATGATTATTTGATGATACCTTTTAAAAAATTTTATTTATTTCAAATGAATTTATATCCAAATTTCAAGCAACAATAAAAAATAAAAGTGCAAATGTTTTACCAAAACACATGGTTTTTTGTATTAGGCTTGATTTGTCTCGGTTTCAAACATCTCGAGAATATCATGATCGTAATCCATACTATCGACTATTGGTAAATTTTTAAAAAAACTGATGAAAATTTTGATCGATAAATGGAAGAAGGTTTAGCAGATCTTTCTTTTTTTCAACACTTACTGGTGATTAATTTTTGCTGATTCATATCCACAACTGTATATTGAACCAACTTGAGCATTGTATTGGGTCCAATATCGCGGATGGTGATTTTTTACAGAAGCTTTTTTTGCTCTTTCCATAACGGAATGGTCGACATCACATTCTAAATGAGAATAACCAAACACTTCCGGTTTAAAGGTAAATCAAATACAGCGAAGGAACAAAATAATTTTTGTTCTGGCCAGCGCATTCTCGCTGAAGAATAATAGTACATGTTTTACATTTTATGGAATGAAATTTGATGAGAAATCAAACAAACATAAGTGGATTCAATTCCACATAGCTTTCCGGTGGTTTCATTCCACATAAAGCAGTTTGGCTTGATTGTAACGCAATAATGGATTGTGAAATTATAAACACACAATTGCCGTTTGTATATAGTATATTTGTATAAGATATAGGTAACCCCTGTTGCATATCGAAGCTATAAACACGTTTTGATGAATCACGTATTGCCAATGTTTTCACGTAAGGCCGAATGTGTCGAAAGACCGAAAGTGTCGAAAGGCCGATTGTGTCGAAAGGCCGAATGTCGAATGGCCGTTTGTGTTGAAATTGATTTTAATTTTTTATCTTTACGAATGAAAATTTTCAAAATTTAATTGTTTATGAATACCAAAATTTATATTTTTAACAAAATTTTTGTATGAAAATGTTTAATCGTAAATCGCCTAAAATATTTTAAATTTTAATAATAATTTAATTAATTAAAATAAAAAAAGAAAAAGTAAAAAAATTTCCGACAAAATTTGATCACATTAATATGCTACATAGACAGGATTTATCAGCACGTATTTTCAATTTATTTAAATAATTTTACATTAAGAAATAAATCCAATGGTCTTAAATATTGATTTCAATCAATTAAGTGAAGGAAAATTTAATGAAAATTCGGCCTTTCGACCCATTCGGCCTTTAGACATTCGACTTTTCAACACTTTTGACCATTAGACATTTCATCATTCGACACATTCGGCCATACGACATTCGGCCTCTCGACATTCGGCCTTCCGACCCATTCGGCCTTTCAACACATTCGACCATACGACAATTCGGGCTTCAACATCGAACGGTTTTGTCAATATCTTTGCTTTTGAAAGCAAGGCATCTTCGTGGTGTTATACTTGGTCTTTAGTGAAATTGGATTTCTCATCATCTTCCGCTAAATCAATTAACTCGGTCTTAAAAGATCAAAGTATTAAAATCCTGTCAAAAACGACGAAAAATTTGGTTGGTCCAAAAACCATTTGTCTCGATGTTTTAAAAGCCCCTAAGTCTGAAAAAGCAAAAAAAAAAAATTACCGTCCGGCTGTCTGGATGTCAGATTTGGAATTTTTTTTTCATCAAACTGTTTCTATGGTCAAAGCGGAGATTTGAAAAGCTTTTGGAAATTGTACGTCTAGAAGGTGAGGTGTCTCCAATAAGAATTGACCCAAAATACCTGGTTACATAAAAACATTTACGATTTTTTTTATATATGCTGGTTTGATTATTGAATTATGATGAAATTTAACATGTGGCTTTGAAATGGGATTCTAAAATGATTTTTTTATAAAGTTCTGAAATATGGCCAGGTAAGATGGGGCTTGGCTATTTCAAAACCGATTATGATGAAATTTGGCAAATGCGATGAACATGGGGTTCTAAAATGAGTTTTAAATAAAGTTGTTGCCGTATTCGAGGATTCCGCTAAATTGATTGTGCGTTGAAATGAGGTTTTATTCACTCTTTTTAAAAGAGAGTGTTTATATATATATGGTATACATTATGTATGTGTGTGATATTTTAAACAAAAGCGCACGCGTTAAATGATTTGAACCAATAACTTTACAGAAATATTGCTTAAAACTTAATAAAGTTCACTTTTAATATCTCAAGCAAGCATCTTATTCTTGAGAGATGATAATCAGATCCAAATTTACTACGGAGGAATTTCTAAAACATCAAAAATTAAGTTGATTTTTGATGACGGTATGATCGCATGATGGTATGATGTTATGATGGAATAATGATATCAAGTTTTGTATATAAGAATTGTGTTATGGTAATGTTAATGGTGATGGTAGTATAATGATGATGATGGTATGGTGGTATGATGCTATGATGGTATAGTGGTATTATGGTATGTTGATGAATTTAGTTAGCCTGCTGCATTGGGGTTAAGTGAGTTGTTAGGTTGAAGAATTATTTGAGAGTTGATTTGAGGGTTTGGTTTCCGGTTAGTTTAGTAATTGCGTTTAGAATTATGTTGCTATTGAGATGGAGGTTGATTTGCATATTGAGTTGCAGCTTGAGCTAAACATTAACTTAAGAGATTCGTTTCGAGATTGTGATTTGGAAGTTGAATTAATCAAGACAGAAATTCTGACTACCTCATGGGGTTTCAGTCCTTTATATTTTTCGTTTTAGTAATGTCGCAATAGTTGTAGATATCTTTTTTTGTTAGTTTGAATTTTAGGTTCATTCCATGAAATATTTGAGAATACTTAGATCTTGATACAGGCCTATCGCCAGATGTTACAAAAAGCTCGTACATTTTCGATAAATTTAAATATCAATTGAGGTATTTTTTGATGTGCCTCGGCGAGTTTAGTGACTCTCGTAAGCCGGAAATTGGTTTATGTGATTTGTAATTTGCTGCACTACATCTGCTGGTAACTATACTTGCTTGGTTGATGTGGTCCTCCCTGGTCCTGTGTGGGTATAAAACTAGGTTTTTCGAACATTTTTGCCATCACAGTAAGAAGAAATTTCTCACATTCAAAAAGCACGTTTTACATACTGACACATTCTTATCCTCGAGCCTCAAATGATATATCCACGATTATCGCCGTTTTTTTAGCGGCGGCGGCCAATTTTAACGTTTTAGCAGCTCAGATAGACATTTTTTTAATTTAAGTGCAATAATAACACGGATAATGTATGCTTATTTATTCTTAACGATTTTTTACGATAAATATTTTATCGGTTAACTATTTTCAAAAAATTTTCACAAATTCAGTTTTAAATTTATGTTTTGTTCAGTTAAATGCACTAACCGTAACGGCACAGATACAGTCAAGCAAAATTTATTTATTTTGAAATTTGTAAAATAGTCACAAATACACTTAAGTTTTTTTATAGAGTTTTTTGGAATTTTATTAAATTTATTAAAATGTCACAACTAAAGATACTTATTTTAAATAAACTGACTGCAATAGTTATGAAAAATGTCACAAATTATAAATTTTTTCCTTTTTTATAAAATATAAAATTATTTGCCGTTTTGAAAATCTTTAATGGACCCGGTCGATATGGCATATTTTATTACGGAATATGATAAAACGGCATATTTTAAAACAGCATATGGTACAATATGGCAAAGGTACACTTCGGAATATTTTAAAATGTCATATTTCTAAACGTCACATGGTATACTACGGCATTTGGTACAATACAGCATATTTCAGAACGGCGTATGGTAATCACAATAAAAATGAAATTAATTCATATTGTACAATAAGACGAATGCCTCTATAAAAGGCAGTATTTTTCAAAATTATTTTAGTAGTTAAATTGGGACTGAAGAAGGATGCAATATGAAACCGGTCTTCCAAAAAGTATAAATTAATTATTACAATTTTAAGAAAGTTTTTAACTCTATGTTATTAAATAAAGTAGAATAAGGTTGATTATTTTTGGTTTTTGATTTTGTTTTTGTTTTGTTTTATAACTTGTAATAGCGTACGGTACTATGAAATATTTCAAATATTTCAAAATGGCATGTGGTATACTACGGCATAAAGTACTCTCTGTATGGTCTACTGCAAAACGGCGAGTAATTTTACACCATTCATTCAAAATTGAATAAAGTCGGAATCAAACTTCATTCTTGTTTATAAATTTCTAAAATTTTCGACAATTTTCGCTTATATTTGCCTAATTAACTCATTTCTAGGTATAAGGAAAAACCCAACATTAGAAATTCACGATTCTTTTTATCTAAAATAATACTCAAGTAAAAAATAAATTTTACTTTCAGTGGGTGCTTCCGTTGTACTTCGGCAGTTGCTTTTTTTTAAATAACCCTTAATGAAAGCCATAAAAACCATCATTAAACAAATGAAATAAAATATCGGCGAATTAATAACCGAATTAGCTAATTACCTTGCTAATTATTGATGTTCATAGAAAATTGGTTCCATCTATTTGCAAATAATTTTATTTAATAAAAATAACTTCTAAACGTTACGACAGACCAAAAAAGCTAAAGGGCTAATTGACGAATTCGTAATTTTAAAATTAGATTTAATTAAAAATAGATTTACATACAAATTTATTTCCATTGTAAGAATAAATTTAATTTTATTAGGTGAAGGGAAATTAAAGCAACAGAAAATTCTGATAACTGAACAAAAATTCCAATAGGTGAACTGGACTTCATCTACAAATCATTTTAAGTTCCTATTTCCATCACACGTTATTTTCGCCGAATATTTTGAATTTAACCGTAATCGGTTAGGATTGTTTTAAATACTTATAAACGAGTTGATACTAGTGATTCGAAAAAAGTCATTACTAAAATAATAAAAATTATTGAATAAATAACGATTAGTCAATAATTTTGCTAACTTTTGATGTTGGTACAAAATTGGTTCCATTTTTAAAAATAATTTCAATTGATTAAAATAAACCTAAAGGACTAATATAAATATTTTTACTTTTAAAATTCGATTTAAATAAAAATTAAAAATTATAGATATCAAACACTTTCCGATTATATCTTCAATACCAATATTTTTATTTCCGTTTTATTTATGGAGAGTAAATTTAATTTCATTAATTGAAGGAAAATTATATTAAGCGACATAAAAATTCGTATAGGGTAACTTTATTAGTTGATGATTAAAACCATTTTTGGATCCCATTTCCATCGCACTTGTTGAATATCATCATAATCGGTTGAGAAATAGCCAATTTCCATCCTTATTGGCCATATTCGAGAACTTCATCTAAAATTCATTATAGGATACCTCTTTTCCATCACATTTGGCGAGTTTCATTATAATCGGTTAAGAAATAGGCAAGTTCTATCAACATTTTTGAATCATCGCGTTCCGTCATTACTGACCAAATTCCAGGATTTCATCTAAAACTCATTTTAGAATCTGATTTCCATCATACTTGTCGAATTTCATCATAATCAGTTAATAAATAACCTAGTTCCATCAAAATTGGCGATATTCCAGAATTTCATCAAAAATTTTTTTTTTAATCTTATTTCCATCGTGTAAACATATGTTGAATTTCATCATATTCGGCTGAGAAACTGCCAAGTTCCATTGAAATTGGCCATATTCCAGAACTTCAACTAAAATCAATTTTAGAACCCCACTTCCATTGTATATATTGAATTTCATTTAATTGGCCATATTTCAGAACTTCGTCTAAAATCCATCTTAGTATTCCATTTTCATTGCAATATGCCATATTGTACCATATGGCATATTGAAATATACCGTCGTGTACCTTATGGCTCAGCATACCATATGCCGTACAGAAATATGCTTGTTTTAGAATATTTCGTAGCTGGAAATATGCCATATTGTATCTTATACCGTAGTTTGCCATATACTTTTTTGAGGTATGCCGTATTGAAATATGCCATAGTGTACCTTATGTCATTTATGTGATTTTTGACATAACTTATTATTTAAGGGCTGAAATAACAAGAGATGATGATTTATATAAGGGTACAACCCGACTTGTTACCTTTTGATTTGTGACCACAGATTTCTTCACCATTAATAAGGCTGATTAATCCAGACCACCCCATTAATCCGTATTCTTGCGGGACTAACCATCGTGTTTAAGTTGTGCACGTCGTTTTCATAAATGACATTAATGAATTTTGCAATGTCTCTCCATCGACACTAAATGCGGATGGTGTTTCTTTTGGTTATTGTGCTCGAAACAATTAATGAAAAACCATGCCCACAGTTTATTCAACTCAGTTTAGAAAGAAAAGACAGCAATAACATTAAATTAAATAGATATGATTTGTTAACAATTTTGTCATGAAGTGATACAGACTGATTTCATTCTTTCTTTTCATTTTAGTGAAATATGAGTACATAATAATTTTTTACCTAGTGGTTTTTAAAGTTAGATCTATACGATTGATCAAATTTATTGAATCTCTATATGTCTTCTGTACTGTTTAGAATATCAAGGTTTCACTGAAAGTCGAGGATATTGTATGGAGCCATATTACACATTTCATTATATCAATTTTACCCCATTTTTGAATGTATTTAACTCGCCATGTATTAAAATCAAATCTAGGAGTTGCTATCCGGATTTCCTGTGGAGTACTGCAACATGGGTCGATGAGTTCTCAAGCGACCAAAACCCTATTGGGCATTTTAGACACTGCCGAATGCTCTGCCAACTTATCAGTTTGATAGCAAAGCCAACTTCTGACCTTCGCGGTAAAGGTTCCCTTAATCGTGTTTTAATACCAGGAGTTTCTGGCAACAGTAAATGGTATTTTGTTTCCGTCAAGAATAAAAAATGCATCCTCTAAGTTGATTTGGCATCCAAGTTTTTTGAAAAAATCAGTCCGAAGAAGGACGCCATCCGTGACATCTACTATAATACAACTGGAAGTCGCGGTGAATTCTTCAGGGTGACTGACAGGGTACGAATCACCTTTTACTGTTTTAACACGTTGATGGTAAGGTTGCGCAGTTGCGAGCCAGTCACGTAGAATGTACTGTTGACTAAACTTGCCATGGCACCAGTGTCTATAACAAATTAGTATTTCTGTTTGTTTAGGATCCCATCGGCCGTTAAAGGTGAAGCATCCGTCGTCTGGATGGTGATTATTTTGAGGCATCACATTTTGGGAAGTAGCTAATAGCTCGTAGCAACGACTGCCGTTAGTTTCCCGGGGCAATGCTAGTACCGGGTTCTGATTCGGGTGTAGACGCTTGCTTGTCGTCTTCCTCTTAATTCACAGGTTTGAGGTTCCATTTTCCAATTTCGGCTGTTAACTTATTAATAGTGACTTCTGTCATCCCAATCACGGTATCGCGAGTTTTTCTTTGATTCAATCTAGTAGCCTGTCGCAGGGCCGTGATCTCAATTGCCTTGACTGTCTTGATAACCATATGTTCGAGTGCCTCCTGAGGCAGGGTGGAAAAGGCTTTCGGGTCTAACTTTTCCACGTCAAGTCCGAAAGTGGAAAGAATATCCTTGGGCTATTGTATGCAATAAAGAAGTGGCGTGTGGCTAACCTTTTACGCTAATGCGCCGTGAAACGCAAGTTTACCGCACCGTACAACCTGTTGCAGTCCACGCACTCCACCAAGTTGCAATGTCTTCTATTACGAGTTCCAACCATTTGCTTCAGCGACTAACTCCAAATAAGTGACGTACTTATTCCAAACCGAAGAACCGTCGTATGTTGCGGTTGGCCTCTCAAATTGTTGCATGAGTCGAGCCCGCTGCGGTCTGATGATGCTTATTTGTAACATTTTGTTGAGCTGGTTCATGTTATTGACTAGATTTAGCGTGTCAGCTCGATCCTTAATTTTCAACTTGTTCGCCGGTGTATAGTGTCTTGTCATCAGGGATCACCATGTCTTCCGCGAACAACTATACTGACAAAGAGTCAGATTTTCAAACAATTAAATTCTTCGCCTGAGTGAATCTACCTCCCGACGGGTAGCGGCGGTGCCTACCTTTGCCTTTTCGACAATCGTGGTATGGTGATCGTTTGCTTAAACTGGTAATATCTATTCCACATCTTACGATTGGTGTAGTAATTTGCACGTGAGTCATTTAAACATGAATCAACCGCTACACTTTTTCTAATTTACCAACAGAGGATTTTACCACCAATTATAATTAATTTAAAGAAATGTCATTGAATGTTTTCGAAGAGCTGTCAAAAATGGCTTTCGATTTTGTATAGTCTTTCTTTGTTTCGTATAAATAAGGTAATGCTGCCTAACTTTTGTGATATTTGTTTTGGTAGTTTATCATATGACCAAGATTTTCTTAGCCCTGCAACCAAGCCGTCCATTATGGGGCCGAATTAACCCAAATATTTTGGTGATTCAAACATAAACATTAAAAACATTTTAATTGAAACATTTCCCAAAAACACTGCAAGAATATCAATATCTGTAACTTCTACTAATTCTTAGATGTATGCGAATGTCGTGCTATTCCATATTCTATAGATGTTTGAAATACAATATATTGAAATAAAAACTGAACTAAACCCAAGAAAGTTTTTGGATTCTCCCAATACTTATCGAATATCAATTACTGGTAAGCCTTGCTAACGCTTTTGCTAAAAAATCGAGTTACCAAATCACTTTAAAAATGTAAACGTCTTTTATTCTGGAATTTATCAAATTATAACAGTCTGCGGCTCAATGTGTGGTCTAGCGCGTTCGAATAATATTTTGCAATACGCATTTCTTAATTAAATAATTTAAATATTTTGTTTTTGGAAATTTCATCATCATTTTGATATTATAAAAATATTTATTATGTTATTCGAATTTAATTAATGCAAAACCGTTCATTTTTATGAATATTTCCGGGCTGGATTTTAGATTTTTGTTTTTAATTTAGAAAATGTATTTAGGCAAAAATAGATTTTCACACGACATAATATCATACATAATACATAATTGTTTCAAAAATTTTCGAAAAATTATCTTACAAATTGCAATTTTTAACATTTTTTTGTTTTTGCTAATTAATTAAAAAAAAAAAAAAAATAAAATATAAAATTTTTAATTAAAAATACCAAGAGCCCATATATAGGTAGCACATATGTACCTACATATGTATAGGTGAATGCAAAACCGGCTAAAATGACATAAAATTTCATGACCTAATATTCGGTTAAATCAGTCTTATCGAAAGTAAAAAAAAAAAATCAAAAATTTTAGTAATAAAACCATGTTTGAGTCATCGTTCGACAATTTTTTCGATCAAAGAAGCTGTATCATAAAATTCTAATAAAATCTTAAAGTATTATGTTCTGTTTATGTATTATATTTTATTACACGATTTTATTGATGTGAATTCATTTTTATTTATCTCATTTGTTATTATATTTTATTATGTTATATAGAAGATATAAAATTTATATCGCTTTTTAAATGATTTGTTGTTGAGCTTTGCACAGCTTTCTTGTAAAATGTACACAAGACGTGATGAATTTTATTTGAAAAAAATTTGTTACCACGTTTCAAGGTTCTTTATGTACTAGACACTTATTTTTATTATTATTGGTTTTTTATTTATTTGAAACTGGGTTTTATTGGTTGTATTCATTCCATTTTATGGGATATTTATTGGGAGAAATTGATATTTTATGGCGTTTCTGATAAATTATTATATCACTGATAATCGAATTAGGCTATTGTATTGTTCTTATACGTTTGAACTAGAAGTGATAATAATAAAATACCGTTATAAATTTTAATTTATGGCAAATCAAGTCGTAAGCTAGGGACTTATTTTTAGAACTGGGTTTTTATTAAAACTGTATACGAATAGGTACCGCATCTTTGGATGCTATTTTACTTCAAAACATTCTTATAAACCTATAAATAGGCAAAGTAGACCAGATTATGTTTAGAATTAATTGCACTAAAAGGCTTTTTCATAATTTAAGCCCCAATTCCACTGTGAAAAATTGACTGAGCTGACTTAAAGTTGGAAGAAAACAAAAAAATAATAATCCATCAGAGAGACAAAGACAAAGTATTTTGTTATTTTTTTTTTTTATAGGAAATTTTATGGATACATTTTGACAGCAAACAAAAACATAACCAAGAAATATTAAAAAACATTAAGAATTAGTCTTAATTCGATTATTTTTACGATTCAAAATAATCTAAAAAATTTATTATTATTAATACTTATATCAGAATTATTTTATTCAAATTATTTTCGTCATAAAATACAAAATTAAAAAATCTTTCCCATAAAAACCTCAAACAATTAAAATTATCAGTGTGTGCGAGAAATATTTTTCATCGGTACACAATATTTATGAACATGTATTAGTTGGACTGCAATAAAATATTCTCGATTTGTTACTTTTCTTAATTTCGATCACAGCGCACTAACACAGACACACATTTTTTGTAAGTAAAATCTTGACTGACTCCGTTTTGTGTCTCGTTCACACAAGCACCGATTTTATATTTTTATCTCAGTTATTTTTACTGACAAACTTTGATTCACAGTGGAATTGAGGCATAAAGGGTCTTTCAATAAAGACGCTCGATTTTTAAATGTAAATAAAACAAGTTGCGTTTGAGATATTCACTAATTTTTTATTTATTTTTTTTTTTTTTTTGAAAGAATATTTTTTGGCATTTAATATGGAATATAACGTTGTTCAAATGTCCGCCGCGAATTCGCGAGGTCCAATTTTCGATGAAATTTGTCACAGAAATCTGGGCCCTGATTTCTGAATACGATTCGTATCGTCGTACGATATTAAAATGATATACGATACAAATATGAATTGTTATTTCTGAATAGTTGGTACCTATTTTCATGTTTGTAGTGTACGCAAAGGGAAAATTTTTTAACCTGAAGCAACCTTAAAATGACAGTGTAAATCTGTAAATAAACGTAAATATGCCAAGTTTTTGACATTTAAAAATATAAACATTTAAAATCGCAAAAATATATTATATTTGTAAAAATATTATACGGGATAGGATAAATAAATAAACAAGACAAATTCGCGATAAGTCCGACATTTTTAAACTCTCTGATACAATGTGAGTATTTAAATATCTTTAAACAAATTAATATAATTATATGAGCAATATCGTATGAATTTTTCAAATTATTTTTACTATTCTAGGTTCTTGAGGTTATTTAGACTTTCGAAAAGTGCAGTGAAATACGTACTGGATGAACTAAATGTCGATTTACCAAACCGCAGAAGAGGAACATCTATCCCAAATGTTTTAAAATTAGCTGCAATGTTAAGATTTTGTGCTCAAGGGAGTTACCAGAGGAGTTGTAACGGGACCCCTTTAGGAAAGATAGTCTCCGTTAGCAAAAATAATAATTAAATAAAATAATGTCGTTGTGCCACTAAGGTACGCCATTTTCTGCCACAGCTCAGTCGTTTCGAAGTTAAAATTGGTCGTAGGTTTTGTACCTTAGCCCTTCAGCACAACAATTGGCAAAATTAGATGACCACTATCACTATAATGTTACTTCTTCACTCATTTGACTCCACAGTTACCGTCTCGCTTATTCACACATTTTGTAAATGATAAAGAAAATTTAATTTGAACAAAAAACAATTTTATTTATTTGAATTAATATGGCAAAAAGGATTGATTTGAATTAATTAAAAATAAAAATAATAAAGAAAAATAGGAAAAGTTAATTAATATTCGTATGGATTATCAAATTGTAGAATCCAAAAAAAAAATTATATAAATGTAAATGACATCGACCTAGGTACTTACTGCACAACTTTTGTTATCGAAGGAACGTTGAAAGCGCTTCCACGACCTTGATTCTGCAAAGATGTTTGGTAAATATACACGAAATGATATATAATGTTCTGTTATAATAAATCAGAAAAAATTATATTAATTAACTTATAATAACAACAAAAAAGTATTAAAAATAAATAAAATAGGAAATCAAATAAATAATGAACAATATGTAAATAATACAAAAAATATATATATAAAAAAATATCGATACAACCAAAAAGAAATCCGTTGATCCACTTGCACGAGGTATATCACAAAATACCGCAATCCCCTTAATACGTTCTTGCGAAATTTGAGCGTTTATTAATAAAACTGCAGATTTTCAATAAATTTCAATAAATCCTCCTCAGAAACCAAAATTACAAATCGTTGAGTACTTGAGTAGCATAAATTAAGTCATTTTGCACGATATACGAAAAAAATGATGTTACATATTTCAGCATTGACGCCTGGTATCCGTGACAACCACCCGATAGACCGCCTAATGATGAAAGCACTAGATATTAAACGATATCTCTGCCAAACCGGCAATTCTAGCGCAAATTACTGCCAAATGGACTGTAAATGCACCTCACAACACTATACGCACTTCGCAACAATCAAATATCACACGCCCAACAACTTCAGCAACACGGGAATCACTACACTCAATATGACGCCACCTTTGCTTTAATTTTACACAAAGGCAACAATTTTTCCTTTTTAACACAAGTTCTGAAGTATGTTAGTTAATTTAGCGACACTTCTCGACAAATGTTTTATGTTTATCAATTTTTTTATATACCACAACACTCACGGGTATAGCCTTTCTAAAAGCCACTTCACAGAGACACTACTCTATCAGTCTCATTAGTTTAATTTATTCTTAATCGATAACTTTTGATTTTAAAAGCACATTAATATCGCTCACAATAGTTTTCGTGTCATTTTGATTTTACTCATTTTTACCAATTCCCGTTCCTGCATCTAATCCGATTTTTTTATTTTATTTTTTTTCGCGTTAATCAGCCAACGGTATTCTCCCACAACAGAAAAAAAATTACGTTTATTTAATTTTTCCCGCCACTAAAATTTCGGTATCATAATAGAAAAAACAATGCCTTGATTGTAATGGTGCATGTTACTTTGCTTTGCCTGCTTATTGAATGAATCTATTGACTAATTGATGTACATAAATATAATATCAGATTACAGTACCACCTCGAATATCAGTAACATTCAGCAGCGATTGAGCGAATGTTACAGAGTGTGGGCCAGGATTTGTTTGTGGGAATGACACAATCGATTATATCCGGTGTAATGAGCGAGGTGTTCAATATGCTTGAATCTAAATTGTGCTCAAAATGGATATCGTTTTGTCAAACCAACACAAACAAAGATATAGTAACAAGTGATTTTTTCAATAAAACTGGATTTCCTGGTGTTATAGGCTGCGTAGACGGAACCCATGTTAACAAAAGGGGTCCAGTTGAAAACGAATATATATATTTCAACCGGAAGGGCAAACACAGCATTAATACAATGATGGTAAGCTTAATCATTGGTACAATGTCAAGCACTTAATGGTTCTGTTATTCCCACCTAGGTATGCGATCATAAAATGAGGGTCATGGCTGTTGACTCCAGATACGGCGGTTCATCCCATGACGCTTTGGTATGGAGTTTGAGTACCTATCGTCGGTATTTGCAAGCAAACTTTATTTCTGACAATTATTGGCTACTTGGTAAATAATAGTGTTGCATGAATGATATATATATATATATATATATATATATATATATATATATATATATATATATATATATACATAGACGTTTTTGTGTAAATGTTTAAACATTTGACTGAAAATAAACATTTTCATTAATAGGTGATTGTGGTTAACCTCTGGAACCGTGGCTTATAACCCCTTTTCGAGCGGCTGACTCAGGCAGCAGAAAAGCTGTATTTAATACTTTTCATTCAAGAACAAGAAATGTTGTAAAACGAAGCATTGGATTACTAAAGACGAGATTCAGGTGCCTGCAGGGAGCCCGCGAGCTTCATTATACGCTCAAGAAAGCTTCGCAGATAATTAACGTCTGCGCATCATTAATCACATTTTTTATATTATAAAAATTATAATTTTGCCGCTTTGATTTCAAATTTTTGTTTTTTTATTTCTAAATCCTGCAGCTTCAATTTTTGGTCCGCTAAATTAGACTTTTGCTTTAATTTAATTTCGTTTTCCCTTAAAATTATTTTCCTTTCCTTTAGTTCCATTTCACTTTTTCTTAAATCATAAGACTTTTCCTTGATCCTAACCAATCGCTTTAACGTTTTGTTTGTGTCAGCTACGGCATTGGGGACGGAATCTAATTCCATTGTATTTGACTTGTTCCAGTAATAGGGAATGTTTTGATCGGATTCGGGCCATTGCTCTTGGGGTCTGCAATTCAATTATGTTCTCTTGAACATTTTTCGTATCAGGGTCATCTACATCGACTGCAGGAAGCGAAGCGATTACAGTTGGCAATTCTAAAATTGTGTCTTCTAACGATTGCATATTAATTGTTCCCTCTACAGCACGTTGTAAATCGATTATCCTCATGACAGAGTCCTCGATTGCTGAAAATGTATGCATTTTGGCCCGTCCTGCTCCCGTAGCCAAAATACTAATTTGGTTTTCTTTTAGCTTTTTTTTAACGAGGAATTTAAAGTCGGACCAAACTTTTTCCACCCCTCAGGGTTTCGTACTGGTGGCCCATTACTGTTTATCCGTGTGCTAATTTCCTCCCATAATTTTTTTTGCTATAGTACTATCGCTTCGGAAGTTGTATTGTAACCTTTCGCCAAATCGGGGTGATCCTCCATAAACGACACCAAAAGTTCGTACTGCTTTGTGGAGGTTGTTTGTTTTGTGTTGGTTACTTTTGCCCTACAATTAAAATTTGCAAACTATTAATCGAAATTTAATGTTATTCATATTTACATATAATATTTGTACAAACATTTTCGATTTTAAAGAAATACTATATTTCTTAGTTTTATAAAATACAAATACTATAAAATACAAATTTTCAAATTATTTTACTTACATATTGAAACTTGCTTGCTCTATTTATGGTGTCGTTAACTAAAATGACATCAAACGCAAATACGTTCATGATCGTATAAAAACTGTAATACGTAGATATTTTATACGAATTCGTATTCAGAAATCAGGGCCCTGGTTAAATTTGCTGGACGGCGTTCGTTATGTTGACTTTGAGGGCATTAATTGTTTGCGGTTTACTCGCATTGACCAGCGATTTAAGACAGCCCAAGGAAAACGTTTAAAGGCGTTCAATCGCACGATCTCGGTGGTCAGTTTAATTTGCCGCCGCGCAAGGTAATCATGCTCTCAAATCGTTAGTGCCGAATGTTTATCGTGGCAGCAATGGGAATATCGACTGGCGGGAGATAAACGAAAACTAAATTAAGCCGTCAAACAGATCGTCAAAAAGAGTCAATACATGTCCACATCGAAAGCAGCAAAATTGCTAAAATTTCAATGTGTTACTACTTGGCATATCGCACTGCCCAACTAATACTTTGACAAGTTGAAAAAAAATATTGATTTGAAATTAATTGAAAATGTATAGTTCAATATGCACATTGGGCTTGAGCAGAACTTATCATTAATTATTAAATAGATTTTCTATGAAATCAGTTTATTCACAGTTTTAAAACAAATTTAAAGGCCTAACATATGACATAGCCACTTATCACAGTTTAATTTTTTAACTTTAGAAAATAGTCAGTTCTTATATCAAAATGTCTTTGTTTATGCATCATCAAACAAAATTAACAAACGAAATTATTATTTTAATTTGTATTGACAAGGCTGTTGGACGAGGATACTACTTTTCCCTCAAGCGGTCATTATTCAGTTTTTCGTCGTTGTTAAAAAACGTTTTATAAAAATAACAGCTAAATATTTACCTAATTGGTCATTCAATTGTTCATTATCATTTTCAGTTAATTTTTTTTTCACGAAAACCGTTATCTAAAAAATAATCATCGTTTAACCTTAAAAACTTTCTAAAGATCAAATCAATAACAAAATAAATCAAATTTAAATATTTATACTTAAAATTAATAAAGATAAAATTCATAGTTATCGTTTTTTAACATTTTATTTTCTGCCATCTGCTTATTAATCGCGCCCTACACAACATTTTTATTGATAAAATACACCTTGTTCCTACGATTATCACAAACTAAACTGGATTATTTCCATTGAAGAGTAAAACTGCGCAAATCAATTTCCGCTGTGCTTGACTTTCAATTTAAAGTATTTCAAATTGAATTACCGTTTAAAAATGTTGCGTATTTTGGTAGAAAATGTATAATAATTCAACATATCAGAGGCATAATTTTACATTTTTATCTATATATTCCGAAAAACTATGACAAGTCATTTTGTTTTCTACCAGTTTTATATTTGTTATAAATAAACTAAGACATAATCAAATAACATAATACTCCAAATTTGTCAATTTAAAAACGAACAAACTAAATTATATCAAAAAAATTGTTTTGGTTACAGTTAGGTGAAATTTGGTGGGTTGAAATGTTTGGCTATGAAATATTAACAGTTTGTGCGTATTCATTAGAACTAGTTTTAATTGGGCGTTGCGCCCTAGACAATATGGAGATTAAATGTTCTACTTGCTTGGGAGAGAATCACATAAGATGCATCAATTCACTAGATCTAACACAATTACCCGAATTCTTATATGGAAATTGCAATTTGTAAAGATGAAAATCTTCATCTTGTGCTAATTAGTTTATGAAAATATCAACTGTCACCCTAATCATACAACTGTTCAAACATTGACGGAATATAACAACTGGTTCATGGTAAATTATAATTATTGGTACAATAAAAATTGAAAAATTGATGAAATTTTCTCAAAACACAATTAATTTTTAACTACTTTTTATTAATTTTTTATCACAAATAATACAAATTAATACCCCCTTATTAATACATAATCGTGTTAGCACTGGCTGCGGTGATAGAAGAATATTTGCAACAATATCTCTAAAAAAATTCGGCAACGAGCTTTCAAAAATATCCTTTTACCACCTGCGATCAATTTGTTTATGTTTTAGTTTTGGTCGTCTCTGTCAGGCTATGTAAAATCCATGGACTACACAGCTCTCATGAATCATATTTGTGTATAATACTACTAAACCTTTGCCGGCTTTCACAGATGGTGCCATATCGCTTAAAAACAATAAGATATTGTTTTTCGAAAATGTGAACCTAAAAAAAAAAAATTCCCAAATTTTAAAATTGATTATTTACTAACCTAAAATATGGATCGATGTCGAAGCATTGCGCAATTGAGGCCTCGTCTTATGTTCTAACAATCAGATTTGCTATGTATCTTCCTAATTTGTCGGTTGTCTTATCAATTGGAGTCCATCAATTGAAGATATTTACGAAAAATACGGGTTTCAATTTTCCAAAATAGAATATCCGCGGATAAAAACCCAAGAAGCAAAATACACCTGTTTTTCGTAGAACGAAAGAGATCAACAATCGACATGGAATTTACTCGCAATTAAAAATATTTGGTATAAAAGCATTTGGTATGATGGACCATAAGCTTCGTTCGTCTATTCTGTTTGACATTAGTTTCAGAGGTATGTCAAGCAAGTGGCTTGCTTTTATTTATTTATTTATTTAAGTAAAGAAATCGATTTTGTCATTAACATTTACGAAAAAAGATAAATAAAATACAAAAAAATTGAAAATTTAAATGTAGGATTGCAACATTAAGCCACAGTTTTAAATAAAATATTTAATATTGTTTAATTGCATATAATTCTTAATTTTCGATAATGAGGTCCTGAAGGAATTTTTTTCTTATCTTTGATTTTCTGTAATTTCCATGTACAATTTTTACGAATAAAGACCAGAAGTAGAAATTTAAGAGCAGGTTCTTTGTGTTCTGTGCAGCTGCCTGTAAACCAATTCACCAAAATGTTTATTACAGTTAGTAGCAGTTATACATTTTTCATAAGTTGATTTCAAAAGTTTTGTCCTGTACATGTTCAATTTAAAATGTGTTGCAAAAATTTCTACATGTTTTTGTGACAGCTCAAAGACAGCTTAAATACAGTTATTCGGACAGATTTAAAAAATTCTTACATTTTAGAAAACATTCAGAAAAACAAGGTAAATTTTCCTCTGGTTTAGTCATTAATTTTTATAAGATTCGCAGTGAGACCTTTTTAGTAGCTTAAAGATGACGATCCAACAAAATATTGTAAAGAAGATAAATCTATTTGCGGATTGTGATTTATAAAGCTGTCCACAAACGCCATTTTGTTAATATCGGACTCTGAATAATCGTCGATATTGTTTTCTAGTTCCTGGTTGTCATTAACTTGGTCGGTATTAGAATTTTCAATAGTCGATTTTAAAATATTTGAATCTAAAATACGTATATGAACAGTTATTGGTTTCATAGTTGACACAAGATGAATGAAAAATAAATTTATTAGAGACTATTTTCGCCATTATAAAATTAAACTCGTAGACGGCAGGATTGAAATTATTGATCCCTTTAGATCGAATCTGGGAAAAATAAATTTTCCACGACGTCTGTTTACAGTTTCGAAGTTAAAATGTACGACACATCCAAAGTTGATTCTTATAATTGGTTTAGCATTTGTATAAACCCAATATACTTTGACGAAGTCCATCTATAAAATAAATTTTATTTGTGATCTCAATATGCAGAAGTTTTAAGGATTCGGATACATCTTTTAATATTGTAAATAGCAGATTATCTGGTTCCAAAGTCAGTACAGAATAAGCCATATTTGGAGAGAATTTACATCTACTATTTAGCGAATCAAACTTGCGGTAGCTGAAGTACCCTTCATAACTTTTTTGTTTTTAAATTTGTTTTAAAGGGCAAAAGTCTTAATGCCACTTGAACAGCTCCCAAGAGACCTGTCCTAAGATACAAAGCCATTGGATGTTGTGATGTCATGATAAATCATAGTATTTCGAATTGATTTGAATAGGTGAGATATGTCGTATAATGCACATATTTTTTTGTTACGAAATATAAAATATAATTTTACTGGCTCCACTTCTAGGTTTTTATAGGCGTTGCGGTTCTTTGCACCCTGATCACTTTCGACTGCCCGGACTATTTGTAGTTACGTAGCTAATTACATATTTGTCAGCACTAAATAAACCTCTGGTCATAAATAAACAAATATACTTTGCCTTCACCAAAATCAACTATAGCCCTACTATTTCCACGGTTACTTAAATCTTGCCTAATCTTAATTTGGTCAAATAAATGAACACGTTGTTGTAAATGTCCTGGCATATCCTTGATTTTGAATGCAATTTGTTCTAGTAATTGCATATTGAAACCTGGCTGATCTTTTAGTTGGTAATGGAAGTTCCAATGAATTGCGTAGAAATTTGCAAGCCGCATGACACCTAAATTCGATACTTTGAACCAATTTTCGTTGTGTATTTGTATATTTCGTATTTTAATTTCGTTTTTCTAGCAACATATTACAAAATTCTTAAGTATTTTCCTTAATTTAAAATATTAAAAAGCCTAAATCTTCGTAAAAACTATATGGGTTAATTGTTTTCATTTCTGTGTTAAAAGTTGATAACGGTTGCTTTTTCCTTTAGCACGCAGGGATAAGTACGGAGAGCTTTTTGAACATCACCATGTAAAATTGTTGCACAATCGTTAGTTTTTGTAGTAGTAACAGTGACACTACTTTTTCGGTACTAAGGTAATATTTCCGAATAGGTATAAGCAGGTGAAAAAAATTCCCCATATACGAAAACGTTATTAATTAAATAGATTTTGACAGATGTCCACAAGTGGAAAATGGTTCAGGAATTCGAGAATAGGGCCCCTGATAATGGATGTTGGCTCAAAAAAGCGATTACGTGAATGTTTCATCTTGTTTTCAATTCTGTTTGTATTCTCTTTTCTGTGATTATAGTCATATTCCCAGTCAGTTTTTTTCAAATGGAATATCAAAAACTTTTTTGTATGCTTTCAATTCTTTTGATGTGCCCATCATAATAAGAATTCCAGATGATTACAGCATATTCCACTTGAGATCTTATATAAGCGAAACATAGTGTAAATAACGTTTGTGTATCTTCGAAGAAGGTGACTCCTAGATCGGTAATCTCTTTTAATCTTTGAACTGCATAACATTGATGTTGTATGTCGTTATGATCGGATTACTTTTTTGATGAAAATATGTACATACATTTTGCATTTCTTGATGTTTAATTGTAATGAGTTTTGGTCGCACTACTCACTTAATAATCTTGGTTATTCGATCAATGAATACAACAAAAATCCATTGTCCAATATGTGATCCTTGAGGAACACCCAAAGTCACTTTAATAACGTTGGACTTTTTATTGCCAATTATTACATATTGTAGACAGTTTGTTAAGTATGACTTCAACCAATTAATGTATTCTAATGAAAACCAAATTCAAATAGACTTTGTTTGGAGTGCTTTATGATGACATATAGAATCAAATGCCTTACTGAAATCCGTATAAGCTAAGTCTACGTGATGATGTTTTTTTATCTCCCTTATTACTTGGCTGGTGAATTCAACCAGGTTAGTAGATGTAAACCTACGAGGCATAAACCCATGCTGGTTGACAGATATATGACGTATTAGTGTTGATTTAAAAGCCTTGCTTACAACTAGTTCAAATAATTTAGGAATTGATGCTGAAATTGATATTCCTCTGTAACATGTGACGTCATCCCGTTTGCCTGAATTCAACATTGGAGTTATTCTAGAGGTTTTCCATTTTTCGGTTAAGAAATATTTGAACAGTTTGGACAACGGATTTACCAAAGTACTCGCAAATTTTTTTAATGTTGACGAGGTTACATAGATTTTGACAGATTCGACATCATCCGGCCCACATCCGTCTCCAAAACCCCTCAAAGCTGATAGAATGTCTTCATCAGATATTACTGGAGGAGTAATTGATATGTTATTTTGCTTGTTTTATTGAAGTAATCAGTGGTTGGTCGATAGACAGAGTGAAAAAATGCAGCAAACATATCCGCTATTTCTTTGGCGTTTGAGCTGCTGATATTGCTGAAGGTAATATTGGTAGGGCACGCCTCTATTTCACGTTTACACCTAAAATATTTCCAAAATTGTTTTTGAATTTATTCTAATTTTTTCTTGAATTCCTGCCAAATGAGACTTGTATTTAAATTTGAAATAGACATCAAATTCCTAGCTGTGTTGTAAGAAGGTAAGCTTATATTTTTCGAAACTTGATTTCATTATTTTAGCGTAGGAGTTCAAAGCCTTGCCTTTTACAAAGCTATTCCTTCTTACTTATTGTAAATTTGAGAGTTCCATAGGTTTGGTATTAGGTCTCACCTTTTTCTGATTTATACTAATTCGTTTTTTAAACTTAAGCTTAGCGCAATCTGGTCTGGTTTGCTGATGATTTGAGTTTAGCTTATACCGCCAATTCTCCTATAGATCTGTTTCCTATGATGAACTCTGATCTTAAAAAAATTCGTAAATGGTTTGATAAACATCGTTTTATTTTAAGTGATAAAACTAAGTATCTATGATGTTTAAAATTACGCCGTAAGTAATGATACATAAGTATAAAGTAGGTTTATAAAATTTCATTACATATTAATTAATTCAAGTTGGGCGTTGGTCAGACAGAATACCTACAATCTCCTTCGTGATTTGTGTCCTAAATTAGAGTACTGCTTAACTTGTTGGGGTTGTTACCATTTTCAGGAGAAATCGAACCAATTCATCTTACTCACAACGTGTTGGTAATTACAAAACTGTTTCGGTCTTTTAGAGCCTTGGATCTTTTTCTTAGCAGTGCCTCTGGCCAGTCCAATATATCTGCTAAGGTCATATATACGAGTGGTTTAAGGTTGGTTGATGAAATGTAGTACTAGGTAAGGGAAGTTTAGAATCTTGAGCGATTTTTGTGTACCTGTAGCGTAATCGTCGATCTCTATTTTTTCTAAAGGTCAGCCGCCCCAGTGACACAGTTGCTAGCATAATAGTTTTAAGCTCCGCAGGTCCCGGGTTCAATTCCCGGCGGGTGATGAAAAATTCACGGTTGATTCATTGTAGGATCAATGAAAGTATTCACTCATTATTCGTTGAAAAAATGATTACCAAGTTTCATCGTGAAGCGACCAAACGCCTCTATGGGATATAGTGCCGCAGCGACAACAAAAAATCAAATAAGCCATTTATTGGTGTGTGAGATTAAATACCTGGGATTTGTATTAATTGAGATGTGTAACTGGAAGCACTACTGGATGTTCACTTATATTCTCATTTTATTGTTCGCAGTAAATAAACTTATTAATAGTTTCAATGTCTATGCACGTTTCGTTCAATGTTTTCTTTAGAGTTAATTATACTTGAAGAAGTTGAAAGATTTATGTAAATGGTTGAACTCCTCCGACCTATCTTTTATTTTGAGTAGCGTTGCAAATTTTTTTCCGATACATCAACTTGCTGAGGCTCTGAAATACTACAACATCTCTGAAAAGCGTTCTTTTGGGTCCGAATTATCATTCTTTTAAAGTTGTGTTTCTGACAATCGACCTAATCATTTATATGTGTTTATAGTATATTTGTTTTATGGAAATATACCACAGGCTTTTTATTAGTTCTATAATGTAGCAGAAGAATTAGAGCTTCGCACCACCTTTATCAATAATGGGCCAAATAACTCGTTGGTTAGTTATTTGTTGGGGTTCTGACGCCTCTTTAAGAGGATTGAACGCAGCTACGTTCGCCGGGTGTTGTATTCTAATTGAGGTGGGATTTAATGCAATTAGAATAATTCCCAATTCCACACGTAGCTAGCTTACTTACAAAGTAACAGGTGTGCTGTGTCCATGGGCAAAGTAAATTATTGGAAATTTAATGTTAAAACATTTTTGAAATATACTCATAAAAAGTTTGCTTCGTCATCCATCAATTTTCGCTAATTCCAAGTTGAGTCATAACACCTGATCAGAGAAAGAAACTTCAATTTCATAAATGCTTTTTGAACCTTTCACTGCTAACACGTTTTGTGTTTGAGGACACAGCATAAAATTGGTTTCGCCCCCACATTGAAAACTCAAGTTGGATCACTCAAAATGAAAAACGGATCATGTTCGGTACAAATTTAGGAAATTTGTCAGTTTGAAGGAAAACATTATTAATTAGAGTGAGTGGTGATAATAGTTGAGTCAAAATGTTGATGATAATTTAACAGTGAACTTAAACCAGAAACTAAAAATTTAGAAGTTAACTTAAAAGAAAACCCTACAGCTACTTAAGCCTTAAAGAATTAATCTGAACAAATACCTCATAAAAACAGTATATTCGGGTATATACCGCGATTTACTTTTCTCAATAATTCAATAAAAAAATATTTTACGTTTTCTACAGCTACATTTAAAAAAAAAAAATGGTATTTATCGTAACTATTGGTCCTCAGCCGCCGCCGTAGTTTTTTGTTTCGTTCAAACCAATAAATACCACACATGATATCAAATATTTTTGGACGAAAATTGGAAAGACTCGAGGAAAGGCCGTTGGTACTATTAATAAAAAATATATATAAATTCACCCCAAACGTCTCTTCAATGCATAACCTTAACGAAAAAATGAAAATTTCGCTCAAGCAAAGATTCCGTACATCAACATTCCAAATTTGGTCTAGAAAATCTGTAAAATTATCCGGAAAATTAAATTGCCGATTCACTCGCATTTCTAATGTAAGTAAACAGAGTTAAAGTAAAACCCCGTCGGTTCATATCATAATTGTTCTCTCTAAAATTCCGTCGGTGAAAAATTTTAAACTGCAAATCAACTATTAACTATCCGACAAGGATATACATTTTTATTTCCCCATTAAGAAGTTACATTTTATATCTTATTTCCAAAAAAAATTGAAATTTAAAGATTAAATATAAACAAAAACCAAATTCAAAACCAGTAGGATTTTATATATGTGTCTGTCGAAATCGAAACTAATAAATCTTATAACGACATAACTAAGAGAACAAAAAAAAAAAAAAAAAACTGAAAATGGTTAAATTCTTTTCGAGCGCAGGAAAAATGTTAAATTATTATCTTAATTTATAAACAAGTTTATAGGTTGGTAGGTAATTTGGTAAATAAAATGAAATAAATTAAATTGTTCCCGTCTGCGTCTCTATTTGTGTAAACGTATATATGTATACCTCGTTTACAAAAGGAGTGAATTAACATTTTAAAGTTTTTTAATGAGGTATCTGTAATTTTAAATACATAAATGTTGAAAGTTTTATGTTTATGATGAAGGATTAATTTTTAAATCGAGTGCGAAAGAGAATCCTATATAATAATTTGTTATGGATTAAGTTAACCGACGGGTTTAGTATTGCTGGAACAAATTAAAAACTGTACAGTAACAACATTAATGCAAATCGATAATTTAAAGTTCAGCAATCTTGCAATATCCGTATTGATGTCATACAATTTAATATTCGACTTACATCGTATATATTGTATGTACATAAATGTATAAAACATTTTACGTTCAGAACAAGCAGTGTGACTAAAATGCAAAATGTTTTTAATTTATTTCGAACACAAAGTACAATGTCGTATATAACGTGGCTGCTTGAATCTCCTTATCCATGACACATCTTATATATTTGTACAAAACATACACATACATATAAAATTACCCTTTTTTTAAGTAAAGATTTCTATCGTAATTAAAACGATGAAAAACTTTCTTAATTTTAACTTTAAAATAAGAAAAACATCTTCCCTACAAATTTTTTTTTTATTAAAAATTACATATGTGTAATTTTGATTAAAACTTTTACCGGGTATATGTATCTACTCGTATGTATGTATGTACGTAAAACCCTTTAATACAAGAATTTAGACTTTTAGAGGATACAGGAGACAAAAATGTAACCAGCAAAAAAATTATGTTGCTCTTTGTTATAGGCATAAACATATTCATATATAGGAATAGAAAATGCCAACAGTATATGTTAATTACAAAAAATTTTAATTAGATTTTTGTTTTTGTTTTTGTGCTTTTTATTCAGATAAATGGAATATGTTGTAATAATAAGATAAGTATGTACCTGTATAACTTTTGGAAATATGAGCCAACTTATTCTTGTTTTTGTAGAAAACATATACCTAAGGTATGTTATGTAAAAATTATATACCGCATATCTATCTACATATATCGACTAATTTTCGTTATGCTGGCGACCGTTTTGTTTATATTAATAAATATGGCAACAATATTTACACAATAAAAAAATACCTTAATTAGCCTTAACTCGTTTGTTTTACCTAAGTCATCATTCATAAATAATGTAAAATTATTGTAAGATATAAATAGTACCTTGAGATTATTGTTGTTTACGAACTTTGATAAGATGTGCTGTAGTATAATATTTTAGTTTTGTGGGAATTCTACAAATTTGTTGTAAATTAAATGTAAATATAATTTTTCAAAGAACCGTGGGATTATTTAAGTTTTGTGTTTTTTACGAGTTTAGATTTTATTTATGAATAAACAGTGGTAGCAAAAAGATTAATAATTGTGATGATGTCAATTATGATATACCTCCTCGTGTGTTTTTGCAAGTACCTATCATCCTTATATGAAATAATATTTCTCGCTTTATAAAATTTATTAATTTTTAATTTTAAAATAATATCTTCTTTGATAATATATAAATTAACTAAAAAGCAAATATGTACGTACATATATAATACACTACGAGTATGTATAAAAAATGTTTATACTGTCTCTAGACTTTATTTATCCTTGCATAAAAAACTAAATAAAACACATAACTTTATCGTCCAACAATTTACCTTCTGACCTTAAAAACGATAAATAATTTTGCTGCATGTATAATTTCTTACTTGTTTATATACATATGTAGGTAAGCAGCATAAAATACGTTCATTCAGGTGGAGTAATACATTTTAAGACAAAAACAACTTAAGTTGTTCAAGGCAACAAACATTTTTTTTTGTTTTTGTTTAGTTTCACATGAGGTACACCACACTATCTTTTCGGGTTCAATTAAAATGTGCAAAGTTAGGGGTTCCAAATACTTTAGGAAACAAATAATATGACTGATAGCCATGTATTTAAAAAATATAAATAACCTCAACGAGAATTTATGCTGCACTCTCACAGGGAGAGCAATAGGTACGTATGTTACATAAGTGCCGCATAATTTTCAATCAAATTATTATTGATGTCAGGCAACGAAGGAAAACTTATGTAAACAACTAGTTAGATATTCAATTACTATAATAATCTAGTTTGAATTTGAAATCCATTGATGTTATGCTCTCAGTAATTAACGAATTCCATTACTCCTGGCCATGTTATCCAATAAGATCCATTAAAATATAGTTAAGAAAAGAGGCATTTACACAGCAATAACAAATCATATTTAAAACTAACAAAAGGAACTGAAAAAAATTAAAACGTTTTTTCCGATTTTTTTATTGGCAAAACATGAGTAAGATGGTTCTCGATGTTAATACTAGAAACCCTGTTAAAGTTAGCCGAAAGTAAAAAGTCGATAATGCAGATTATGTTATTAACATTCCGGCCGAAAAACAACAATTTGGTGGTTGACAGCCAAAAGTAAATAGGAAACATGTATTGCAATAAAAACTTTTATAAATAGTCTTACGTGGAAAACTTTGTTTAACCTAGTTTAACCTAGTCCAAGACGGAATCACAAAATTGGAATAAAATAAGCCTCTAGAGTGTACATCTCAAGTTGAATCGTTTTTATGTGATTTAATGATTTTTGGAAAATCGAATTTTCCGAGATTTCCCACCGTAAACTTAAACTAATTTTTTTTTGCGATAGCTATTGACAAATCACATCAATGCAATCCATCTCCAGACATAACAACTTTAGATGCTGATTTTAAACAAATTTTCTAATGATTTTTGGAAAAACCAATTTTCCGAGATTTCCCACGGGAAACTTAAACTGAATTTTTTTCCTGCGATAGCTATTGGCAAGTCACATTAATACAACCCATCTCGAGACATAAAACTCTAAAGGCTGATTTTATACAAATTTTCTAATGATTTTGGGAAAATCGAATTTTCAGAAATTTCCCACGTGAAACTTAACTGAATTTTTCCCTGCTATAGCTACGGACAAATCACATAACACTATAGAGGCTGAATATATACAAATTTTCAAATGATTTTTGGAAATCCGAATTTTTCGAGATTTTCCACGGGAAAATTGAATTGAACATTTTTCCTGCAATAGCTATTGACATCTCCGGACATAACACTCTAGGGTCTGATTTTATTCATCTATTTCTTATTTACGGCTGGAAACTTTTTTTGATTTTTCCAAAATTTCCCACGGGAAACATGAACTGATTTTTTTTCCTGCGATAGCTATTGACAAGTCCTAAAGTTTCTAGGAGCACCCCTCTTTAAGGACCTGACAGGCCTCTGTAGGATGGACGTCAGGAGTATCGAGCACTTTGTTAACAGCTCAAAATGGTTCCAATTAGTTGGAGGAAACAATTATTCGTGGTATGGCTACGGACCATTTTCGTGTCTATGCCTGGTCCTAGTGGACCGCCACTCAAACCTAACCTAACCGATTGACAAGTAACATCAATGCAATTAATCTCCAAACATAAAATTCTAGAGGCTGATTTTATACAAATTTTCTAATGATTTTTGGAAAATCGAATTTTCCGAGATTTCCCACGGGAAACTTGAACTGAATTTTTCTCCTGCGATAGCTATGGACAAGTCAAATCAATGCAATCCATCTCCAGACATAACACTGTAGAGGCGGATTTTATACAAATTTTCTAATGATTTTTGGAAAATCGAATTTTCCGAGATTTCCCACCCCCCATTTATTATACCAATGTGACCAGTTCAAGCAAATGGGCATCACGGAGAGGAGAAAGTTTATAAATCAAAGTTCACGAAGTTACAATTGCCTAAGTGACACTCATGCCGTACAAGCTTGTCAATCGAAACGTTCCTGTCAATTATGTCGCAAACGTCACAATAGTTTACTTCATTTGCCGAATATATCAAAACCAAACCAAGGAGAATCACAATAACATACTTTCGTTCAGTCAGCACATATCGCGTACGTTCCGGTACCCACCAATAGTTTATCATCGACTAAAACCAATTCGCCAATAAGCCAACCCCCAATAAATACGTCTGTACTTAAACCGATTTCACCACTTAACAATCCAATAGGTACAACTAATATACCATTAATTGAAAATATGCCAAAGTTGAATCCAAATCCGAAGCACCTTCCATCAATTAACAATGTATCTTTAATTATCACTTAACCAACCAATCTACAATCAACAAAACCTTTACCCGCCAACCCAACTCCAATTAAAGCACCAACCATTACAAACCATGCTGCAATCAACATACCATACAATACCAATGAGTTGCAGCTGAACCATAAATTACCATTAGACAACCAGTATCGACAACACCTTACCAATAGTTGTGAAACGATAGTACCTACCACACCAGAAATCAATCGATGTTGATCGCTGTTACCAACCGCACTGGTCCATGTGAAAGATAAAGCAGGACAATTGCATTGTTGACGTATATTATTGGATTCCGCATCCGAAGCGTCGTTCATAACTTCAGCCTGTGTCAAACGTCTGGGTTTACCTACTGAACGAGCTAATGTTAAAATTCTTGGAGTTGGCGCTTTATCAGCTGGAACTTCCCGTGGAAGTATCCGCGTGAATATTTATTTATTCCCGGTGCAATCCAGATTTGAATATTTTCGTCAATGCATTCATATTACTAAAAGTCGCCATGCCGTTACCATCAAGCAGTTTTTGTCCATCTAGTTGGACCCATCTGAAATTCCTAGAACTTGCGGATCCACATTTCAATGAGACCAATAGCATTGATATTTTAATCGGGTCCAACCATTTTTTGGATATCATCCAGGATGGCAAAATATATGGGAATAAAGGATTACCAATCGCGCAAAATACTATTTTTGGCTGGGTCATTGCCGGTAATATATATCCAGATCAAGTTCAAGGCACCTCAACCATTAGTCTAGTATCAGAGATCGATATCAACCAATCGTTACAACGATTCCGGGAAACCGAAGAGGTAGCATCAGCCAATACTTTAACCAACGATGAAGAGCTGTGTGAGAAGCATTTTGAGGAGTTCCACACCCGCGCACTGGATGGGAGGTTCATAGTCCACCTTCCATTCAGACCTACCAAATGCGAACTAGGAAATTCCTATAATAAGGCACTAAGGCGATTTTTTCCAATTAAGGATCGATTACAGCGGGATCCGAAGCTACGAGAAGAATATATCGCCTTCATGCGAGAATACAAACTATTAGGGCATTTGAAAGGCATACCATCGGAGCAAGTTACCATAGATTCGAGGGTTTCATTTTACCTACCACACCACGCCGTTATAAAGCAATCAAGTACTACTACCAAGGTGCGCGTGGTATTCAATGCTTCCGCCGAGACTTCCAACAAATGTTCGTTGAATGACAATTTGTTAGTAGGACCCACCGGGCAAGATTCCCTATATGCTATTCTCCTCAGATTCCGCAAACATCAAATAGTTTTTACGGCAGACATTGAGAAATTGTACCGCCAGATCGCTATGCCCCCAGCTGACACTGAGTACCAAAGAATTGTGTGGCGGAAGAATCCAGCAGCACCCATTGAACATTATCGCCTTTTAACCGTAACATACGGAACCGCATCCGCTCCATACCTAGAAACCAAAACGCAGATTAAATTAGCCGATGAATTTTGAGAGCAGTACGCAATCGCCTCCAAAATTGTTCGTGAGGACCTATATATTAATGACTTAATGTCGGGGGCTAAGACGGAAGAGGAAGCCATACAGTTAAAAGACCAAGTTATTACCATACTAAAATCTGGATGTTTTCATCTTAGGAAGTGGCCCACGAATTGTCAAGCATTACTAAACACAATTCCATTGGAGAATCAAGAAGTGGTTCCAATTCAAGTTCGAGAAGAAAATCGATCAATAAAAATATTAGGACTAGAGTGAAATCCGCAAACCGATAACTTCCACTTTAAAGTGTTTATTTTAGTGCATCCCACCATGACCAAAAGAGGGATGTTATCCGAAGCAGCCAAGGTTTTCGATCCCATTGGGTGGCTATCTCCTTCTACAGTAATGATCAAGATTCTCTTCCAATCGCTATGGCTATTAAACCTCCAGTGGGATGACCCTCTACCTACCCACATTACCAAGAGATGGACAGCAGTAAGAGACGAGTTACCGAAATTAGAGAAAATTGCAATACCCGTTGGCTATATACTGAAGGATCAGAGTTTCAATTGCATGGTTTTTCCGACGCAGAATCAGTTTGGGAAGTACGAAACGACCATCGTAACGGCGAAAACCAAAGTCGCGCCCATTAAAACGGTATCAGTTCCAAGATTGGAATTCTGTGCGGCGCTTCTATTAACCAAGCTGATGAAAATGGTGGTAAAATCTTTACAATGCCCTGCGACCGAAGTATTTACCTAGACCGACTCTACGACCGTGTTATGGTGGTTATTAACGCATCCCCGATCCTGGAAGTTATATGCAGCAAACCGCACCTCGGAAATTTTGGAGACTACATTCCGATCTACATGGCGATATGTTCCGACACAAGAAAACCCAGCAGATTGCGCTAACCGCGGAATTTTACCATCGAGCTTGGTCATCTTTGAATTATCGTGGAAGGGACCTAGTTTGCTTCGTGAAGAGAAGGAATTGTGGCCTGACCAACCAAAATTGCAACATTCCGTTGATAGTTCCGAAAGCAAAACCTCTACAGTGGCCAATTACTACATGATGTCGAAAATAAGTTCTTTACAAATTTGGCTCAACGACATTTCAAACTTTCAAAATCATTAAGGATTATTGCTAGACCATTTCAATTTTATTCCAATCTACGAAGAGCCATAAACGGTGAACCAAAGGAAGAACTTCTATCAACGACCAATTTTAAACTGGCATCAGAACGAGTTATCAAGTGGGCACAAATAAAAGCGTTCACAGCCGAAATTAAGAAACAATTTTTTGCTCTGTAAACATCAGAAAAGATTACCTAACCTAAAAAAAATAGAATAAATATATGTGAACTAAAATAAAGGAATACAATTATTGTGCATAGAAGTCCCGATTATACTTACCGTGTATAATTTTTGAAGAATATACTTACCGTGTATATACCTACAACAAGCCGCGCGGAATTAGTCGCCAAACGACAATTACCACCTGTATTTTGAGTACAATCAAAGGTACAACAAACGTAATTACGTTGTACCTAAAAGTAATTACACATCTCCAGTCATAACACGCTAGAGGATGATTGTATACTAATTTTATCATGATTTTTGAATAATAGAATTTTCCGAGATTTCCCACGGGAAACTTAAACAATTTTTTTTTCCGCTATAGCTATTGACAAATTACATTAATGCAATTCATCTCCAGACATAACACTCTAGAGGCTGATTTTATACAAATTTTCTAATGATTTTTGGAAAACCGTATTTTCCGAGATTTCACACGGGGAACATGAATTTATTTTTTTTGCCTGCGATAGCTATTGGCAAGTTCTAAATTTTCTAGGGGCACCCATCTTCAAGGACCTGCCCTCCCTCCGAGATTTCACACGGGAAACTTAAACTGAATTTTGTTGCTGCGATAGCTATTGACAAGTCACCTCAATATAATCCTATCCAGACATAACACTTTAGAGGCTGATTTTATAGAAATTTTCTAATGATTTTTGGAGAATCGAATTTTTCGAGATTTCCTACGGGCAACTTGCACTGAAATTTTCTCCTGCGATAGCTATTGAGAAGTCACATCAATGCAATTCATCTCCAGACATAACACTCTAGAGGCTGATTTTATACAAATTTTCTAATGATTTTTGGAAAATCGAATTCTCCGAGATTTCCCACGTGAAACTTAAACATCAATGCAATTCATCTCCCTATATGACACTCTAGAGGCTGATTTTATTCATCCATTTTTTACTTTCGGCTGGAAACTCTTGAATTTTTGAACTTGAACTAAATTTTTTCCTGCGATAGCTATTGACAAATCGAATTTTCCGAGATTTCCCACGGGAAATTTGAACAGAATTTTATTATTCGATAGCTATTGACAAATCACATAAAAACGATTCAACTTCAGATATACAGTTTAGCGGCTGATTTTATTACAATTTTATGAATTCTTCTGATTTTCTGATATTTTCCACGATTAGGTTAAACAAAGTTTACCACGTAAGACTATTTACAAAAAATTTTATTTCAATCCATGTATCCTATTTACTTTCGGCTGAAAACTAAATTTTTTTGTATTTTCGGCTGGAATGTTAACAACATAATCTTCATTATCGACTTTTTAGTTTCGACCTGGATTACATAATCTACATTACCATTTCTTTATTTTCGGTGGACTAACACAATCTGCATTACCGACCTTTAACTTTCAGCTACCTTTAACATTATCTTTAACAGTTTATCACTAATAGCACCTTTTAATACTTTGGATTTACGCGATATTTGTTAACTCACGATTATGGAAAATTATATATATTTTTGCACGATTGTATTTTAGATGCGTAGGTATGATTTTACAGTATACGTGTAAATATTGGTTTTGATTTAATGATTATTAAACAAATTATATTTTCATAAATTTGTAATCAATCTTGTGCATAGATAATTTTAGTTTAAATTTATATATATATAAGATATATAAAAAAAATGTGTGATACTTAAGATATCGTTATGAGGACTCCAGGTTGAGGTTATTTCCATGCGGTCTCTCGGTTATATAGTTTTATTTTGTGAGTAATGGTGTAGCTTTTCGAAGATCCGGCTCGAAGGACCATAAATGTACCGAAATAGTTGCGGCACAGAAGGTGTTAACCGATTTGGTGGTCTTGTGTGGTCGTAGTTTTGGCGCCCTTTTTAAATCACTCTCTTTATTTAAAATATTGATTTTTATTTTTTATTTTTTTTTGGTTTATAATTTTAATGCATGCTCTACGACAGCTGGTTGAACAACTTAAAAAAATTAACAATTTTTTATATAGCTAAATTTTTTAGATTGGTAGTGTTTTATGGCACAATATTTATTCTGCAGTTGTCGTAATAGTGATGTAAAGATAAATCATCGAACGCACTCATTTTTATGATCTGAAGTTGATATTTACAATGTGAACAATTTCAAAACGTCAAAACGATTGCGCTTGATATCAACAAATTAATAAGCATATTTATTTGTTAATTTTAAAATTAAATAACTTAGAACTAATAACTTTTAATCTTTTCAGAATTTGACGGGCGTTATACTAATAAGAATTAAGCTAGGTATTGATTTTAAATTATACTTAAAAATTTTTCTAATTTTCATTTGTGTAATTCTACACTCTAAAGACGGGTAGTAAAATCGCACAAAAAAATGTGTTATGTAACCCAAAAAAATGACTAATAAGCACGTCGTTGTTGTATATTTTCTACTATGATGTGTGATTTCACAAATTTTCGTGTTTTCTCATTATTGGTGTGATTTTAGGCTTTAATGGTGTTGAATTCCTCGTTTGCAGTATGTTTTCCTTTGCATTTTTTATTCAAACAAAATCAGTGTTTTATACAGTGTTTGTTTGTGTTTATAAACGTAAAAATCGTGTTGTTACTGTTGTTTACTCGTTTTGAAATCGACGCTATTCGAGCGGACCATATACGTCATAAGTTGACGTGAAGTTGAAAAAGCCGCATATGCTGCAGTTTAGGTACAAAAATAAAAAAATAATTAAATTCCCACGAATGCACCATGGGCAGGGCAGGGGCGGCATCATGAAATCCGCGACCGGTCAAATTTTGACGGTAATCAATGGTTTACCGTGAATAAGTGGTATCATAAATATCGCTTACCGGTAAATTATCTTCAAAATTTGTTCGATTGGATAGTAATTGACGGTAAATGTTTTTCTCATAATAAATCTTTGTGAGGCATTTTATTTCGGTCGAATCGTTTTTTAATTTGCGGAAATTTAAAATAAATTAGTGATATGACTCAGTGATGTATTGAATTAATTAAAAAAGTAAAACTAAAAATAGCAAAAGAAAACGCCAGTGTAAAGTAAGTAGAAAAATTATATTTAAATTAAGTTTTTACTGAAAAAGCTTTTCGTAACAACATAACCTAGATTTTTTACAATAGAAAAGCCAAACAATTAACAAACCCTACACAAAAAAAATTGTTGGGTAATTTTATGGAAAATCATCCTGAATTTGCTAAGCGGCTTCTAAATGACCAATCAAGGACGAAATAAGAAGACCATTTTGTGGAAAACCCTTACAAATGTGTTAAATTCTAATGGCCCACCAACCAAAACGGAAAATGAGTGGAAAAAGGAAACATAGTATTGCGTCCTTAAGTAATGAGCACGTAAATAACTATTTTCTTTTACGATTTCTAGGTTTGGCAAGATTAAAAATGGGCAGTTAAACGGAAACTGAACCACAATAAACAAGAATTAAAAAAAACAGGTGGTGGACCATGCCAAATTAAGGAATTAACTGCGGAGGAGGAAATAATATCTCGTTCTGCGGGGCTAGAGCCTACAGTGAATGGGCTCAACTCCAAGCGTTTTGGTGCAAATAGGATCGAGAAAAACCCATACTATACAATTAGGGTGCACACCACTAACGTTTGGAAATTGTGATGAAATTATCGACATGCTTGATATTTCAAAAGGACTGGATGAAAATCAAGGCATTGATACGGCCGAATTTGAAATTTCCACTGAAAACGGCGACAGAGGCACACAAGATGCTCCAATAAATAAGTTTACCCTATTAAAAAAATCATTGAGCGTAAATCAAGAGCTCCTTACTTCATTCAAAAATATTGAAAATTTCTTAGGAAATATTCAAGAGCAAAATAAGGCAATTTTTGATTTAAAAAAACAAAATCTTGCTATACTTAAAGATGCAAATATCCTAAAAAAAAAAGTTATTAGAACTAAGGCGAATGGAAAACCAAAATTCTTTTATGTAAATATTTCTATTTAAGTTTTATTATAACTTTTACATTAAATAATTTATGATACACAAAAAGAATTATCTGTGATTTACATTATTACTAGGAAGTTTTTATTATTAGGCTTATTAAATAAAGTATATACACAAAAATGAAATATTTATGAAATAAAGATGAATTTAATATGATTATAATAATTATTTATTTTAATTTAATAGTATATCCCGTATGCTATTCCTTTTTCTCTCAGCTATCGCTCGAAGTCTTGCGCTTGCATTTGACGAGTTTGCTACGTCTATCAGGGCCGTCGGTAATATGTCAATGCTTGCGATGTTTTAAATGTTATGAATTCGGCACAAAATATCCGTTCCATTTCATCCAAAGTTTCGGATAATACCGTGGAGACAGTACCTACTTTGTGCCATTCCTATACAGTGTAATCATTACCGATCACACTTTGGTAGCTCCCACTTCTCAAAATCTCCAATGTTGCACAGAGTTTTAGACGTGGCGGTAATGCAGCTGAAGTTTTTCCCCACTTCAGCGCTAATTTTTCCTCTAGAAAAATAAAAGTTTGTTTTGTAAGCCTAAATCTCTGTTTAAATCTAAATAGAATAAGTAAAAATAAATAATATATACAATTTTAGAACAAATACTATTTATGTGTCCACTTACATAAAATCTTCAAGTGATAAAGGATTGCTTTGGTCCCTCAAACGTCTCCATACCACTCTTGTATTCCTTGTGTGCGAAGCTTTCTCTTCATCTGACGAATCCGCAGCAATGATATGTTCTAACAAATTCCTGTAATTTAGATGTACATTGTAATCAACCACAGTTCCTAAAAAATTAGTACGGAGAAATAAAAAATAATTCGACTTGCTCTATAATCTCAACGGTCAATACTATTCAATTCAAAAATGAACATAACCAAAAAATTATTGTGTTAAAAATACATGTTAAAGCCACTGAACTAAAATTAGATCAAATTTGCTCATTAAAACTACCGTGCGGAATTTATGATACGGTTTCTCTACCGAACGGATCTGTAACCGGTGAGAAACGACAAGCGACAATATTCATTGAGGATTTCATAGCACCGCCCCAGCTTTCGTTGGTAAGTAAAATTAATTTTAAGTACGTTTTATTGAATTACTAATTTTATAAAAATGTTTAAATTTCAGAAACTCCAGAAGAAACACGGATTAATTTTATTTGATTTCTCCAGAAGAAACACTGATTTATTTATTAAAAAAGAAAATATTGGGAAAAATGTATACGATTTTTGTGATTTTTAACATTACAAATGGTGAGTTTTTAGTTTTTAAAGGTGGTAATTTACACTAAGAATGTGTATTTTACATGAAGTTTGAAAGTATTTACCTCTTAAGTTATGTTTTTCACTTCGTTGCTTTAAAGGTAATTCACTTTAAAATAGCGTGACTTCACACTTGAAGTTTTTACATATTTTTTTGATTCACACGAAAATGAGAACTAACTACTTTTAATGTAGGTTACCTCTTTCCTACTTTAAAAATGGTTAAATCACATCAAAATTTCTAAGAGTGTATGTTATGATGACATATAGTATAAGTTGAAAGATAAGTTTTATTTTAATATTATTATTAATTCTTAACCCTAAATTGGTTTTTCATGTGTTTGCAGGGCTGAGCTGAATAGTAGTGGCAAGTCCTCAACAGACTACTAGACTTATATTTAAGTAAAGGCTACTAAAGAAATTTTCGAAAAATTAATAACATTTATTAATGGGTAATCACTGCTAGCAGTGAATATTGAATATCATTGAAGAAACAAAAGTATAATTAGTATATTATAGGTTAGTGAATTTGATATTTGGCCATAAATCAAATATCACCATTCAAAATATGTCAATGTTTTGAGATTAAATAATCTTTGGTTTGTATTTTTCTTTAACAAAACTATAGACATCTGAGGTATAACAGTAAAACAAAAGATAACAGTATCAAGTAATTTTTCTGCTAGTTATTCTGGAATATGGACAATTAGGAAGGAACCTGGTTGTTAATTCGTATTTAGAGGAAGTGCTGAATTATGGTAAGTTAGGAAGGAACTTGGCTATATTTATTAGCCGACTATGCTGGAAACCCGATTGTACAATGAAAATGGGACTCTAAAATGATTTTAAGAATAAGTTCTGGAATATGGCTAATTAGGAAGATATCTGGTTATTTCTATCCCGATTGTGATGAAATTCGATAAATAAGATTTAGAACCCCTTTTTCCTTCGTGCTTGTAGAATTTTATCAAAATCGATTAAGAAAAGGTCAAGTTTATTCCTAATTGGCCATATTCCAATACTTTATCTAAAACTGATTTAAGAACCCCATTTCCATTGTGCATGCTAAATTTCATAATAATCGGTAAAGAAATCACCCCCAAGTGACAATTTCAGCTCGAAATATTCTCTTGAAGCGCTTCTAGAGCTATATTATGTGGCATTTAGCTTTTAATTTGACTCTAGCAGGGCTGCTAAAGCTTATTTAGAGTTGTTATATGGCTTGTTTAGCTACTTTTACAGCAATAATTTTCCTTTAGAAGACCATACGTTACAGTTAGTTTTTTTAGAGCTGCTACTTTTATTTTAAAAGCATATGAAAGTCTTATAAGGCCCTTGTTATAATGCTTAATGCTCTTGTCGTGCACAATTTTTGAGCGTTTATTAAAGCTGATTCCATTAGAAAAGGCAATACAAATAAATAATTGCTTTATATCTGAAACATTATAAAATATTTTAGATAAGTGCGCTTTAGAACTAGCTAATTATTTATAATAAATATTATGTACATGAGAATTATTATAAAATTGTTTAATATGAACATACATATTTTATTTTCGTTCAGAACAATATGTAATATTAAATACAAATAGAAAATATTAAAAATTATGTTTGTTTTAGAATATGTTTTTAATGCGGTTTATTTTTATGGTAAACGTTAGCAATGTAATTAACAAAATTTGAATGGGCCTCGAAATTATAAAAGTTTTAATTAAATAAATTTACAAAAAAAAAAAAGTGAAAATTAATTTTTGGATTTTCTGTGTAGTTACAATATTTCATTATTATTATAATTAATTAATAATCAATTTTGCAAATTATTTATTGGTCAAATCGCTCACCAAGAATGAATAAACATAATCGATGGCAATATTTTTAATTATTTTGAATATTGTGTTTGCTATGCGTCATTTTTGTTTTCTATGGCGATCTTTACTTTTTTTACTTTTATGACGCGATCACCCATTTTGTTACAAAAACGAAGCTGATTACTAATTAGAATGATATAGAGTTAATGTTTTCGTATGATTCTCTTACAGAACAACTAGCTCTAATAATAAGTCAGTTTATACACCACAATAAAACTACTAAAGAGTAAAATTTTGGTTTAAGAGCACGTAGCTGTTTTTTGATTTATTTTTGTCCTTTATGTGATATTTTATACGCGTTTCATAAATAAATTCAGCTAGACGCTCTATTTTGGATTTCATAGGTTTTACTATAGAGCAAAATTTATTGTTTTGATTAAATAACGGTTAATTATGTCAGTTTTCAAAATCGAGACAGTGTTCTTCCAAACTGGTTGATTATTCGCGTCATTTGAAACGAGGTAAGCAAGTATTTATTTTATTTTGGAATTATTGTTTTACTAACATTACTATATGTTATATTATGTACTTATATTACAGATGTGATTATATTAAAATATAATATATAATATTAAAACGAGTGGAGATATGTCTTTTAAAATAACTTAAGAATTATCAAAAAAAGGTTTTGTGTTGGCTATTATACCAGAAGCATTAGAAGAGAATGGTGGCGTTTGGTATCCACCTTTAAGTTGGAGTTCAAAAAAGCGTAATTGCAATATTAAAAATCCTTACGCACAACCTGATAAAAAATTATGGCTGGCTAGACCATGTCGCGTAAAAAAAAATAAAATAAAAATGTATAGCATCGCAGAACAGATTGAGGAGGAACTCCTATCAAGAAACGTTAACAGAGGATGATCACTGTGAGAGTGATGACAGTACCATCACGCCCACCAACAATAGGATTAAGCACCTTAATGCCACACGTTCCCCTCAACTAAACTTTGATATGATAGATGAAACTATGAATGCAGTATCAATTCCTGTGGCTACTTCAAAAACAACTGGTATAAATGAAACTGTGAGTGATGAGCCGATAATAGGTGGAGTGGCCCATACCTATAGAATTAATAGCAGTATCACACAACCGTATGGTACGTTATTTATCGCGACAATAACCATTTATCCTATAGCAATAATAGTAACGCTCTCTTTACAGAAATACTGGATTCAATTATACTTCCGACAAATACAGTCTTGGCAGAAAATTTAAACATGGAAACAATAAGCAGTGGATAATCAGATGGCGTTACTTCACCGACCACCGATGTAACCCATATCATGGTTCAATTATTAGACTTCCAAAGGAAAATCTTGAGCAACCAAGATGAGAACAAAAACAGCATAAATGTTTCGTTTTCAAAATAATTTACCCAAATTGAAAATTTAGTCAAAGTCGGGGTCATGGAATTAAGTGTTAACAATAATGATACAACCCGAAATACACAATCTACAATAGAAAATTTTAAAAAAATTTCCACCATCAAAAAAGCTAATTCGCTTGAGACTCTTCTAACATCGGAAGAAAACATGGCTCTTTAAGATGCCTGATGTTTTACATAAACAACAATAACCCAATTTTCTGTTGTTTAAGGTTGCCCAAATGGGGTACGTAGAAGGGAAATTGGCAGAAGAAGCAGTAAAGGCTGGACATGCTGTTACGAGCTTGTTGACTCGATATTCTATCGATCGTTTTTGGTACAGTGCTCGTGGACGGGTGCATTAAAAGAGCAAAGAGGATGGCAAAGTTAAATTTTTATCTATTAAAAATATTATAAGATGCTTTGCCAAAATAATAATAGCTACAGATCCAACGTTTTCTGTGGCTGCAACACAACAATTTTTCAAAAGTTTGCTGCGCAATGCTACGATATTCCACATTCAAGAAAAGTGCCAAAAAAGAACGCAGAAAGAAAATCAAAAGAAACTTTGCGGTTCAAATTTGCTGTATTTTATTTTTTTGAGCCAACTTGAAGAGAACAATTAAAAAAAATAAAATCATTCACTTTCCCAGCGAATCTAGAAGCGACAACAAGCGATCTGCTAAGCGACCAAAAAAAACGAACAAAGGCGATTAAGGTGATTATCTTATAAAACTAAATTTGTAAACTTATGAAAAAAAAATGGAGGTGTGGCCAACACACGACTTTCTTTTACGAACAGAGAATTTTGAGCAATTTTATTTTTTTTAATTTTTGAATTTTTAATTTTTTTTTTTTTAATTTTTAATTTTTTAATTTTATTTGTTTTGAATTTTTGGAAACATTTTGTTTCAAGTAGTTTTTTGTAAACCTTATACTTTTTAAGATATTTGCAAAATAAATTTTCTGGACCAAGGGAGTGGCCACTTCCGGTTAGCCGATTTGGAGTAAAATTCACCGGGACCTCCCAATTTATCAAAAAAGCTTAAATCTGAAGTTTCAGTTCGATTGGTTAAACCATCTGGGCTGTAGAGAGGACACAGACAGACTGACAGACAGACACCATTTCGAAACCCACTTTTTCGGACTCAGGGGACCTCAAAACAAATAAATCTCTAAAAATCTCAAGGTCCAAAATTTTCATGATTACTATACTTTATTTTACTAGAGTAAAAGAAAGTAAAAAACCTTAAAGAATTGTGAAATACATACAATATATTTGTGAATTTTGATTGATTGATTGTTGCGATGCGATCAAGCATTAAGCAAGTCTCTTGTATTATAAATGCGAATACCACACCACTATACCAATGTTACACAACACGACACCATTCTTTTATGAAGCCAAACCCATAAAGAAAGGCGCCACATCGGTAACCACATAAGTCTAATTAGTTGTGATATCCGCCCCTGGTCAGGCCGCCGTCGTACACCTTTTTACATATAAGAAGATCGAGGGATGGGAAAGGAATGTTAGCAACAAAGACAAGACTCAACCCGGTTCCAGACACCTAGGTAGTTGATAGTTAGTAAATTTGTTAGTAATAATATTTTTTAGTAATTTATTTAACACAAGACAATACAATTTTTAAAGTTCATCTCTACTGCTCCAAACCTGTAAGAAGACAGTGACAGAGACAATGACAATGACAACACAAATTTCCTGTACCGCAAACTCTTTTTTCTGAAAAGCTGTAAACAACTATTATTATTCCCCTCCACCAATTTTTCCATCGGCGGTTGTGAGAGGGGGGGCGAGATTTCGTTCCATCATCATGTTCCCATGCGGTCACCCAAATTTGTACTAACTGTAGGTAGTGTTGCTTGACTTTGTTGTTGAAATCGTTGCGTCTCTGCTGTCCCTGCTACTCGCCCCCACATACAATATATTTGTGAATTAAATAAAAATAAAACCCGCATTGAATTTATTCAGAGATTAAAATTTCTACACAAATATCTGCGATTCATCATTTTTTACATGGTCCTTCGAGCTGGATATCGGTGGCTAATGGTAATGTTCATCGAGTAGAGTCGGCGATTTCTTGTAAAATTTAATTCAACAGCGAGTAAAGGATTTAAGTAAAACGGTAATTTTTTTTTTTTTGTTGTTGTACCTAAGTGATAAAGAAAAATTTTAGAAAAAACGATTAGAGTGAAATAAAAACCAACAAGCGTCCTAAAAGAAAGACGCGCGGGCATTTTAGGCGGATAAATTTAGACAATTTTAGTGGTGTCCTAACAATTTTTACGATAAATACGGTGTAAAACGATTTGATATAAAACAATTAAGTTACATAAGGAAAATCTATTTAAGTGTTATATAAACTATACATTTTGGTGCGCTTTATCTATAAAGCTACACTTATAAGTAGATACATACATTCTATAATTACAATTGAATTTTGCAACAATGGCGGACGCTCGATGCCTCAACCGTATTGCAAAGCGAATCGGACATATTGGAACATTCGTTGCCAATTTTAGTACCGGAGATAATATTGATAATGTTCGCATTAATATTCAATTATTGGAAGAAGAATGGTCTGAATTCAAGTCATTGGAAGGCAGAATTAAATTCGATGTTGAAAACAGCAAGACCATGGACGGAATAGAAGACAATTACTTGTTGCTGAAAACCAAACTGCTTAAACTTCAGAGTGAGGTAAGTGAGCAAAACGGAGATTACACGATACAAGATCTACTCGTTAGCCAAAAAAACTTCTTAGAAGAAGCAAAGTGCAATAAACGGAATGGTGAAGACGAAATTCGATTACCACGTATGAATATATTCCCATATTTTCGGGAGTTTATTCTGAGTTTCCTTCATTCAGGGATTTATTTCAGGCTTCGGTAGGAAGAAAAGTAAACGTAAGCGGAGCTCAAAAGCTCCAATATTTGAAAGGTTTGTTAAGTGGTGATGCGGCTGCTTTAGTGAGGCACATTGAAATCACAGATGCGAATTACGAAGAAGCTTGGGCCATAATAAAGGAACGTTATGATAATAAGCGATATGTAGTAACTAATTTGTTGAAACGTATATTACAGTATATTACAACCATCAGCTATTGCACTGCATCACATGTCCGATATAATAGAAGAACTGTTGAGAGGTCTGAAAGTAGTGGGGCCACAAGCTGAAACCAGGGATCCATGGTTAATTTCAATTTTGGTTAATAAACTAGATGCAGCATCTAAACAAGCTTGGGCCCTTGAAATATGTGATGAAGATTTTCCGACGCTGGAGCTATTTAAACGTTTTCTGAAGAGACGCGGCAATGCCTTAGGTGATTACGAAGTGAAGCGGCCTAATCAAACAACAAAATTGCAAGCACAAAAGGTAAGACTAATGCATGTTACACCTAAGGCTGCGATCTGCCGTAAATATAATTCCGATCACGATTTACACAGCTGCGAGAGGTTTCTGGAATTGGATGTAACAGATAGACGAGGATTTATTGCAGAACACAAATTATGTTTCAATTGTTTGAGGCCCAATCATCAAGCCGCTGTATGTAAGTCTCGCTTTAGATGTGCCAAATGTAGAGCAAAGCACCACACAACATTACATAAACACGTGACGGAATGTACTACAACTGGTAATGAAGCGGCATCTAATTCAACCATGCAGCCCTCTGAAAATTATCAAACTTCGATGACCATAACAAACGAAGACAGTAAAATAAACGCGAATACTTCAGTATCAAATCATTTTCAGGCATTACTTCCCACAGCCGTTGTTAAAATTTGAGACCATTTGGGAAATTACCAGAAATGCAGAATATTGTTGGACTCAGGGGCACAAGCGTCTTTTATTTTAGAAAGATGTATGCAACGGTTGCAGCTTCCAAGGAAGATTTCGAATATTTCCATAAAAGGCTTGACATCTGATGTAACACAAACAAAGGGTAAAACTTCAATCAATTTATCATCATGCTACGATCGTCAACAAATGGAAATTGAAGTTTTGATTTTAAATAAATTACCTACTCGATTGCCAAGCCAATACTTCGACATAAATAGCTATGGCAAAATAAATAATTTGAAACTTGCAGATCCCGATTATAACAAACCCAACCACATAGACGTCATGATTGCAGCTGACAAATTTTTCAATGTATTACGAGAAGGTCGCATTCAAAACTGTGATACAACACTAGTGGCACAAAACACTATGTTTGGATGGGTATTAGGCGGCGATTTACAACATGATGCTACAAATTTCGCACAAGCAAATTTCCTGAGCTACAATTTTCATGTGAACGTGAATAATGATGAAATGCTGCGATCATTTTGGGAATTGGAAGAAATTCCAAACTGCGAGCCATTCACAGAAATGGAAAGCAAATGCGAAGCTCATTTTAAATCTAATTTCAGGCGCGATAATGAGGGTAGATGCATCGTTAAAATCCCATTCAGAGAAACGACACCAAAATTAGGAAACTCCTTTCGCATTGCGGAAAGGCGCTTCTACAACTTGGAACGGAAATTGAACGCCAGTCAGATACTAAAATTCGAATACGTTAAAGTAATGCGAGAATACAAAGAGATGGGGCATATGCGCGAAATATCAGATGACGAAAAATATAGCGACAGCAGAACCTGTTTTTATCTACCACATCATTGCGTCGTAAAGGAATCCAGCAAAACAACAAAGATTCGTGTGGTATTCGATGGGTCTTGTAAGTTCAGTAATGGTTTGTCTATAAACGATAACATACTTGTTGGGCCTACAATACAACCACCAATTTGGTCAACATTGATAAGATTTCGATATCACAAAATCGCTCTAGCTGCGGATATCGAGAAAATGTATAGACAGGTGATGGTTGCAGAAGAGGATCAAAATTATCAAAGAATCGTATGGCGCGAACAGGACAGTGAAGAATTGAAACATTTTTTGCTCACCACAGTAACATTTGGATTAGCCAGCTCAGCCTTCCTTGCCATAAGAGCGCTTCATCAATCTGCGTTTGATATGGAAAGCCAATTCCCAGATGTAGCTGAGGTAATTAGAAACGATTTTTATGTTGATGATCTACTTACTGGAACAGATTCCATTGAAAAGGCCAAAGAGCTGAAACGGGATATTCAAAACGTTTTAGAAGAATCAAAATTCAGCTTAAGAAAGTGGATGTCGAATGCAAAGGGTTTTGCAGATGTAACGAACACACACGAAACTGTTCTGAAAATTTAAGAAGCTGAAGCAAATACAAGCATTCTAGGGATATAATAGAATTCCACAAAGGATACATTCTCATTCAACGTTAAACTACCTGAACCTTCAGTATTAACTAAAAGAACATTAATTTCCAGTGCATTCAAAGTATTTGATCCATTAGGTTGGGTATCACCATCTACGATAATCGCAAAAATGTTGTTCCAAACGCTGTGGTTGCGAAAACTAGATTGGGATGATGAATTGCCAGAAGATATCGCGAGGATATGGAACCAACTAAGAGAAGAATTCGGCGAATTTCAAAGGCTAAATATCCAGAGACATGTAGCCAGCAAAGAAGCAGAGCTACACGGTTTTTCAGACGCAAGCGAGCAAGCTTATTCAGCATAAGCTGTCAATTCAAGTTTCTTTAGTAACTTCAAAAACTAAAGTGGCTCCAATAAAGCAAGTCAGTCTTCCCAGATTGGAGTTATGTGGAGCTTACCTATTAGCGAAGTTGTTGGTTGCGGTTAAAGGTACGATGTCATCAACGACTAAGATATATGCATGAACCGATTCAGCGATAGTTCTGGCATGGTTGTCGAATCACCCAGTAAAATGGAAAAGTTTCATCGGCAACCGAACTTCGGAAATATTAAATTTAGTGCCTAGACAACATTGGAGCCATATTAAATCCGACCAAAATCCAGCTGATCATGCTTCCAGGGGAGTGTTTCCATCGAAACTTTTAAATTTGCAACAGTGGTGGAAAGGTCCTGCTTGGTTACAGTTGAAGAGTGACTGTTGGCCAACTTGCGATGACGAATGCAGCCGTACAAATTTGGAAAGAAGAAAAAAAGTATCAGCCGCCACTCATGTACTTCACTGCCAAAATCCAGAAGACATCATTGATAAACTTATCCACAAAACCTTTTTTTTAATAAATTGATAAGAATTTTAAGTTTCGTTAACGGATTTGCAGTAAATGTCAGAGCTAAGGCAGTCGAGAGGAAATGTACACCCCTTACCGTCAAGGAACTAGCAAATGCAACCAATCAAGTAATAAAACACGTACAAAACGCTGAATTTCATGATCAAATAAGAATATTAAAGGCGAATAATGAATTAAATATGAAAAGTAATCTCTCGCCACTCACACCATTCATAGACGAGAATGGGATTCTTAGAGTAGGAGGAAAATTAGAAAAATCAATGAGCGAATATGACTCGAAATACCCGATCATTCTACCCAAATCTCATGTCCTTAGTAGAATGATAATTTCCCATGTCCAAATTAAGTATCTAAATCCGGGCCCTTCTTTAACATCCCATCTTGTCCGTCAGAAATACTGGATAGTCAGAGGTAGAGAGCTTGTGAGAGAGGAACTAGTAAATGTGGGGTAGATTATGCTGGGCCAATATTTATAGCTAACAAAAGAGAGCGGGGGGCTAAAATTTCAAAAGGTTATATTGCTGTATTTGTATGCATGGTTACAAAGGCCATTCATTTGGAAGATGTAATTGACCTCACCAGCGATGCATTTATTGCAGCAGTTAAACGATTTTCATCCAGAAGAGGAGTGCCAAATGAAATATTCAGTGACAATGGCACCAATTTTATTGGAGCGAGGAGACAGCTAAACGAGGTATACAAAATGTTAAAATCTGAATCATTTAGTTATTTAATTGCAGAATATTTCCATTTCGGCGGGCTTTGGGAAGCGGCGGTGAAATCAGTGAAGTCGCATTTAAACAAGGCCACCAACAATGGTAATATGACATTCGAGGAAATGTCGAAACTACTGAGTCAAATAGAAGCAATCCTTAATTCGAGGCCGCTGTACACTTTATCAGAAGATGATACCACGATTGAAGCTCTGACCCCAGCGCATTTTTTAATAGGATCAACAATAGGAACGATTCCAGAGATTGAGTTTGAAAACATACCAATATCGCGATTATCTCGATGGCAGCAGATACAACAAAGAGTTAAGGGTTTCTGGAAGCGATTTAATGTCGAATATTTGAACTCTCTTCAGCAAAGAAATAAGTGGACTGAAACAAAGAAGAACATTAAAATAAATGATTTAGTGTTAATTAAAGAAGACAATTTACCATCATGCAAATCGGCATTAGGGAGAATCATATAGATGTTCACCGAGACGGAAATAGATTAATTCGAGTTGTTACCATCAAAACACCATCAACGATATTAAAGCGACCAATCGTCAAAGTGTGCAAGCTACCAAATATGTATTTAACAACTGGAGTTGTCAGCGGGGCGGTCTATGTTGGAGATGCAATGAATTCACGGCTAGAATGTTTAAATTAAAATTGAATTAGAAAACAAATTTACATTGTAACTAAACTTACTTATCTTGTAAATCACTTTAATAACGCCAATTATTTTGCTTTGGTTTATGGACATCACATCGCGAATTTTGATGTAAACAGTTGATTTCTTAATATTTTTGTAAAATCAAATATTTTTTTTTGTGACAGCAAAATTTGTTTGTCAAAATCGATTCATTATTACAAAATATAATAGAATCAACTTGACCGGTTTAATAATAGAATGCGCTCGAATCAGCAAAGCTTTAAGCCGGACTTTGAACCGATTTTACGGTTCAAATTTGCTGTATTTTATTTTTTTTGAGCAAACACGGCAAATTAAACAATTAAAAAAAATAAAATCGTTCACTTTCTCAGCGAATCTAGAAGCGACAACAAGCGATCTGCTAAGCGACCAAAAAAAAAGCGAACAAAGGCGATTAAGGTGATTATCTTATGAAACTAAATTTGTAAACTTATACAAAAAAAAAACCTTAAAGAATTGTGAAATACATACAATATATTTGTGAATTAAACAAAAATAAAACCCGCATTGAATTTATTCAGAGATTAAAATTTCTACACAAATATCTGCGATTCATCATTTTTTACAGGTGATTTATCTAGCTTACGAATTTCATACTGATTTATCTTGTTTAATTCTGCAATTCTTTTGGCAGCTTGTGCTAAAAGATTGGAACCAGTTCTTAACAATTGTTTCAACGTGGACCGAAGATTTTCAAAGGGATAGGCATTGAAAGAATTGAGAACCCCAAATCGCCCCACTTCATCAACAAGATGACATAAATTATGTTCATTGCTCGTAATGGATTGTTTTCCATAGAGTTCAATATATCTTTCTACATAATGTTCCATCAATATTCTTGCTAGTTGCAGCAGATTTATGTATTGCTCTGTTGAGCAGATGGTTACTGCACAGAAAAATGCGAGAAAGTGCTCATAAGCATCGTATCGTAAATAATCCTTCAAAACTACTATGCCAATATAATACATAAAAGTGCGATATTCCGTGCCTTTCCAATAGGAAACGCAGTCCAATCCTCTAACTGCTCTGTGAATTTCTACCGGCAATTTTACGTGCACAAGTTTATCTGTAATAAGATATCGAAGGCGGCGATAGAAATTACAAAAATTCAATCACACCATTAATTTAATTTATTTAAATCATTTATTATAATTTATAATTTTTTATATTTATCACCACCATTTTTATTTATTACACCAAAAATGTGGTTGGCGGCCAACACCACGAGCGATGTGTTATCGCGTTGATATCCGAGGCGAGACTGAATTTTTATTTTATTTCGTCTTGTCCGTCGTTTGGTCTGGAAGAGACAGTAGTTCAGTTGTCCGTTTTTGTATTGGTGTTTCCGTTTGCGTTTCTGTCTGTTCGTGTTTTTGTTCTGACCGTGTGGCGGCGAACGCATGTGTGAATGCGTGAACCGCCACAAAGATGTATGTCTTTTGCAGAAAATCGTATACCCGTTCCTTTAAATTCCCCATTAATCCAACCAGTTAAGCATTTTTTCATAATACCTGTAAAAGAGTACATAGTTGTCCTAAAAATATGATATTTTTTATATATGAGTACGAATGGAGAAACAAATTATATTTTTTTATTCACCTAAATCAATAAGATGTAACGAGTTTCCTACAGGAAAATCCTCAACCATATCTATGGGAAACTCTTCAAGAATTGAAGTAGTTTTATGGTGATTCCAATATATTTTCTGTCGAAAAGCTGTGTTGGTTCTTCGTTCGCATTGTGTATGTAAAAATACTGTACAATTAGAAATAAACTCACCAACTACAGTACATTTTAAGCATCCGTGCTTTCCGTTAAAATATGTGGTACCTTAACTACATAAAATTGCGATAGAACTTTGTATTTTATAAAATACAAAGTCATACATACTCTTGCTGGTGAATCACAAATGAAACATCGAATTTTAATATTGAGTTTGTGATTGTTTATCATAATTCCTTCTCTCAATATATGTTTGCATTCATCTACGAATTGTCGTAAATATTCTATTAAAACGGTTGGTTTCCCTTTTCCACAATATATTCCAATAATCATTGGTTTAAAAAATTTTATTTCATGTATATTAAAAAGGATAGGCCAAAATTGCCATTGTGAGCTTTTATAAATTGGTAAACCATCAATATTAAAATTTAAGGAAATGTCCATTGATTTATTTAATTTATCTTTAAAATATTGTCTTAAGCAACTTTCTAATCCTTGATGCCAATAATTTCCACTACCGAGCGGATAAAATGCTACTGCATTAGGAGTTTCTAATAAAGTTTTTGGGTCTTGCGGGAGATCTTTATCGGGTAATTTACATGTTTAGAGCAATTTCAATAATTTACCAAATGCTTGATGAGGAATGTTATGGGGACTTAAAGCCCAATTTCTTAATTCTTCTCTCAGGTTAAAAGGTTTTTTTTTCATCCTCGCTTAGAACAAATGAAACATCACTGTCGCTTAAGTCTCCATCTAATTGGTTTGTGTTCCATAAATCAGAAGTTTCATTGTTTTCACATAAATCAATATGGAAATTATTAATAGAGGAGTATTCTCTCGCAGAGTTTTGTTGTGGTTCTGATGTTTCTAGCGTATTGCTTGGATAATTTTTAACTTTATTTCTTTCGACAGCTTTCTTCAATAAATTTTGGTTCGTTCGAATTTGGTATCGATAACCACTACTTAGTTTGTATCTCTTCCACGAATTTAAACTATACATTTTTATTTTATTGTAGCTTATTTGATTTTTTTAACACACAGAAAAATACAACCAATTTATTATTTTGACATTAATTTTGGAGGTAAAGGTAAATCAAAGCTTTATAAGGTATTTATACCAGTTGCAGGTTACTAAATTAGTTCTAACTTAACATCAAATACCGTTTTATTAAAGCTGATTATTTTAAAAGCTTACAACTTTATATGTGCTGTTTTATAGCTTATATTGCTATTTTACAGTTAAATTAAAAAATACACCTCTGTAGTTGCGCCTGCTCTAATACTAAAACTTTGGAAGCTCTATATTTATTTATAGAGCTACATATTCAAACTAAGTGCTCTTTAGATTTTTTAAAGCTTGGAGTGTCTATTACCATCAATTTAGCACAAGTAGTATGAATAACTGATTTTATAGAGCATGTTTAATTTTTTTTAAAGCTTGCAGTATTTATTACCATGAATTTAGTACAAGATGCTGCGTGATTACTTCTGTAGAGCATTAATAGAGCTGATCACAACTAATAGCTCTAACGAATGTTACTTGGGCCAAGTTCCATCCTAATTGGCCGTTTTACAAAACTTCAAGCCATAATCATTTTAGAATCAAATTTCCATTGTGGAAATCGAAAAAGCTCTTAAACCGAAGTTTTATTGTAATATATTATTCTTAAGCATTTATAGAGTTAAAAGAGTGTATTAAAATAAAATCGAAAATCGGGAAATCCCGGGAAATTTCGAAATTTTTCTTTCAAACTTTTGAGACTAAAACGGGATCCCGGGATCCCGTTTTGAGCCACCCTAGGTTCCTTGTAATTTTTTTGTAAAAGTGTAACCAACCAAAATCTGGTTGACAGTAATATGTCTCTGATCCTTGCTTAGCACTAAAGGTCAGCTATGCGGAACTATTTGTTTTAATGGAAACAAAGAAAAAATTCTTGAGTCTCACATACCCAAACAAAAAAGCACTTTAAAAAAAAAGAAACAAAGATAATCTATATTTTTAAGAAGCAGAATATTGGTAACTTCTTCGAACAAAATCTGGCTACAACTCAAAAGAGATATAAAAACAAAAATTAGTTTCGTAACGCAAACCAATTTTATATATTTCCCAAGATTAACATTTTTTTTTCAAGAATACCACCACCGCCATATACAAATCAATAATTTAACATTTATTTTTGTTTTGTTTCTTTAATTTTTTAATATCATTAATTTAAGATGACATTTTTAATGTCTTTTAACTTTTTTCTTATTTATCTTATTAGTGTTCTTTCTTATAAAAAAAAAGTTTCATTCCGATTCCTTCTAAGTATTTATATATGTATGTATGTATGTACATTTTTTCCTATCTCACAATTGTCTTTCGTATATACAACACAGCCATACAAATTTAGTTCAGTTCTCTATCTGTTTGTGTTTTCTTATTTCTGTTTGCTGGTTTGTTTATTCATCTCCTTGGAATAAAAATGAATATTTCGAGAAGAATGAAATTTTAATTCTTTTGATATAAAAGAAAAATACCAACCATTAATAGAAAAAAATAAAACAAAAAAACAAATAAGAAGCCACCATTATAACAAATAAAATATGAAACAAAAAATGTTAGGTTCATAGGGAGCGAAATGAGATAGACAGCAATAATAATGGCTTTCTAAGAAATTAAATTTCCAATAAAATTATTGAAAAATATTTTTTTTTTGCTGTTATATTGTGTCGGTTATTTATTGGATTTCTTTTCGAAATTTTTTTTTTGTTTGTATTAAGATATTCATATACAATATAATGGGAACAAAAGAACCTCTTAATTTATTCTTTATGATATTTTGTTTTTGGTACAACTTCTCTATAAAGGGTACAGATATCTTAATTTTCGAACCTGCGGGGATGAGAGGTAACCTCTAAAGCTAATAATTAAAAGATAACTGACTAATGTATATGCTTTTGTTTATCTTAAATGAGCTTGAGATCTTAGAAATATATTTTCAAGCGGAACAAACAACTAAATTATTATATTTAACTTGCTGATAATTTATAAAACATAACCTTTTGTATTTACTAATGAGGTCTTTTGTCATATGAGATTTATATTGATAAGAAAACTTGTCTGCAGATTACGATACAAACAACTTTTTTAAGTTTGGTGATCAAATATGCTATATGGTATATTGCTAATGTGTATTATGTTCTGAGAAAATGTTGGTCCCGTCGGATTATGTTGTAAGCAAATTTTTGTTTTTTATTAGATCTAACAAACACGTTTTCTTATTTAGTAAAGAACAGCTTCTCTTTAATTTAAAATTGTATACATTTTTCGAATTAATAACTTAACGAATCACCACAGCATCATTTGGAAACGACTTGTATGCTAAATAATAAATTAGTACTGTCGCATCAAAAATTCAAACACTGATCACTGATAAGAACTGGACAGTTGCACAAGAGACTATTAACTTAATACGTTTTGGGTCCCCCAAAATAGTAGCTTCGAAGTGCGGCAAATGTAAAATATAGATACGATTCACTTCCAAGGGATATTGGTGAATTTGGTACAGTTTTTGATAGATTTATTTCCTTCAAAAATGACATTACAATAAAGAAACAAACCCGATCTCCATTCCGACGGGTCGCAATAAAAGTGCTTACCAGCTATAAGCAAAGTCAGATGCGCATTATAGTACAATGGAGCGTATAACTATGGCAGTGTTGTGCGTCTACGCTTATTTGGAGATTGTCTACACGCAAATGTCGACAATAGCGTAGACAATAGTTTTCGACGTAGAAAATACGTAAACAATGTAGAAAATTTGTAGACAATTCGTAGCCAGTTCGTAACTTATGGGAAAAATATTACGCTCTTATTTCAAGTTTCGAAATCATCCATAGAGCCAAATCGATAATGTAACGGAAGGAGGCCCAAAATCAAAGATACATTAGGTTTGCGGTTAAAAAAGGAAATAAATGAAGTATATATAGTATGACATCATTTTTCAGAGATTTGAAGAAACACTAAAAATAATTTATTTGTTGGTTTCAACAGTTTTAACTTACTACCTTTTATTTATATAACGATGTTTCGATGATTTTATTTCCTTCTTTTATCATCAGGGTGAATTACAATTTAAAAAAAATGATTTTCTAAATAGTCCAGTTTTAAAAATTGACACACATGTTGTTGAACATGTTGAAGTTACAAATACTTTGGTACTTTTTTATTTTTTTTTTACAACTAAAATGGTTCAGAGTGCTGTAATTCTCCATTTTTCAGAATTTATTATAAAAAAATTGTTTATTGCAATTTTGTCCACTATACAATTTTTTTTCGACATAAACAAGACTACTTAAAACAATAAAAAGGTTACCAAAATATTTATGTTTTCCATAGCTATATGCTAGGGTTTGCAAAAAACCGTGTCTCTTCTGAAACCGGTTTTACGTTTTTTTTTTAATTTTAAATTCGGTTAACCGGTTAAATCCGGGTTTTTAAAGAAAATAATGTATTCTATAATAAAATCGCACTTATAGTGTTAGTTCGCTAAAGAACGCTATTAAATAAATTTTTTTTCATAGTTTATGTTCTCAATTCCAATTCAGATTTACAAATTCATTTTTTTATTACGAAAATTAATTAAACGGCTTCTAATTTAATTGCAAAAATTTCCTGATACAGAAAAGGTTCCTTCGGAGTCGGTTGTAGTTGGTTTAACTGTAAGTAAGGCACTGAAAATCAATTATAAGTTGCTTGTTCTTTTCCCAGTTGCTTCGAAAAAATGAAATCTTTTCTAAAATCGTTAACATTAACGACTTCTTGTGATTTTATACAGACTCTTTTTCAAAAGCCAAGTTCAGTTCATCATTAAGCGACATTTCAACATCATTACACACATTTAATATGTTAATCTCACTAGCCTTACTATCCAACAAACTTTCTGATTCTATTTGAAACAGTATTTCCAATACTCGCTTGACAAAATTAAGCATATCTGTTTTTGACGAATATGCCAGAGAAACTCCCGATTGAGTTTAAATACTTCGCCAAATATATTAAATTAATATTTCTACGTTCCAACAACTTCTTTTTCAATAAATTGAATAAGTTTTAGCTGGATTCCATATTTATCTGGTCAATTTAATTCAACATAAACGTGACTATGGTATCGGCCGTTATTACTGTAGTATCTTTTCATCCCAAAGCTTCCACTGCTTCTTGTACGGGTGACAAAGCATCACAAGTATATTTAAGCATTATTTAAGAAATATATTCGACCATATTTAATTTTTGTAAATCATTCAATGCTTTCTTTATGCAATGAGCTTTAAAAATTGATATATCATAGAGTTTTAGAGTCTAAAATTAGTCCAATTTCAACGTTGAAGTTTTGCTTAACATGTTGCTGTAAAATTGTATTTCTTATAAGGAAACGCTTGAAAAATGGTACAATATTGCGAACTGAATTAATGCATGGATTTAAATGGAACGTCAGAATATTCAACTTCATAATATTCTTCATTTCCGAATTCATCATCATATACAATATCACAATCAGATTAATCGACTTCATTAGTTTCTATCGTTGCTTCCACTAATCGGCATGATTTTTTTATATAAAATGCCTCTAACGCCAAGAGTAACCCGTGGTCCATATATAAAACAATTTCAGCTTCCGATTCATTGCCAAATTTAACATTTACTGAAGCTCCGTCACATTTTGTGGATACAATATGATTTTTCAGAACCATTTCAAATTTGTAAAGTCGTTGATCAATTAGTTCTCATATAAAAGGAATCTCGTTTTCTCATATAAAACGAATGAATCACAACTTCCGTATATGCGGAATAAGCACAAATTTATAAATTTCAAACCCAATTTAAAAAAATTCAAGTATCTTCTGGCCTTTCTGGCAGCTTGTCCACTCATAGTTCATTTTCAGTTTTTGTAGCCGATTTTAAAATCAGTTTCATCACATAATTTTTGGATTAGGGGCACTGATAACAACAACCAAAAATTATTCGGTTATTTTTCCAGAAAACCCGGTTTTTCGGTTTTTGAATTTTATTAAAAATCCGGTTTTTTAAAACCGGTTCTAACCGGTTTGCAAACCCTACTATATGCATATATAATACCCTAGATACACTGCGATTTAATAAAACCGATTTAGTGAATTTTTCGAGATTACTTAGTCGCAGTGTGTCAACCTCGATTTAGCTAACCCCTTTGTTTTTCCATATAATTCTTAAACTAGTTTAGCTAAATCGGATTTATTAAACCACAGTCTGTGTAGGGTATAAGGGTTGATAGCGTCTTCAGATTTTCATGTTATACATTTTTTACAAAGAAGATATGTACCATGTTTCAAAATTGTACCGTTTTTGCTTGGTTTAAAACTGAAATATTTTTTACTTGAAAATTTGGATACTTCTTGTATCAATCAGTCTTCATTTAATAAATTTGTATGTTTCAAATACAAATTTATTAACTGATGACTGATTTCAGACTTCTTTTTTCAGACTTCCTTATCTGGAACTTTAGCATGCTAAGATCAATGGTCTACCAAGAATTTTTTATGTCATAATTTTCAAACGCATAATTCATTTTTTCGGTTTTTATATATTTATTTATTTATTTTATTTTAGTTAAAAACAGGCTTTTAGAGCCCTTAAAATATGTACATGGATAAATGTTACATTAGTAATAAAAACAATAATAACAAAAATAATTATTTAGTAATAATAATGATAATAATAAAAATAATAATAATATAATAATAACAATTGACATATAATATTAATAATCCAAATTTCAGGTAAAACCGGTGCACTTCATCGCTATTGTCAGAAATAAAATAAGGCTCATCTCCTAGTAAATTAGAGAGAGGAAAAGTATTTTAGGCATTCTTTTTTAAACAGGTATAGATGTGTAATGCATTTCTGGCGTAGTAAAATAATCCTTGGATTTACCATGCATTACGTTAAACAAGAATAAACATTGTCTAAATTTCAGATAATTCTCGAAGGTACATCCTAATAAGTTTTTTTGAAAATGATGTAATGTGATCATATCTGGACAAATTATAAACATATCTTGTAATGGAATTAAAGGCAACATTGAGTGTTCTACGATGTTCGTAACTTAGGACTCCCATTACTAGATCAGCATATGTTAGATGAGTAATAAGTAAAAATGGGCTAATGCTTTTTTTGTTTTAATAGGGATGGATTTTTTAAATTTGGATAGTCTTTTCAACCCGGCATAAATATTACAACAAATATGGCTTACGTGTGAATCCCATATAAGGGTTGAGTTCAAATTGAATCCCAAATTACGTGCTTTATCGACAAATGGTACAATGTCTTTATCAATAAACACAGGTTTGTATTTAATATTTTCATTACTAGTGTTTATAGTTAAACTTGTGACTTAGAATAATTTAACTGCAGTTCATTAATTTTAGCCCATTCAGAAATAGCCTCGATATCAGCATTAACAAACGTGGTGATACGCTCAATACAATCAACTTTGTTACATGTATAAATTTGTACATCATCAGCATAAAGATGATAATTGCAATATTTAATTACGGATGCGATATCATTGATAAAAAGCATAAACAATATAGGCCCAAGTATCGATCCTTGCGGCACTCCGCGCACTACATTGACACAGCATGAATTTTCATCACCAAAACTGACGTACTGGAAACGACCGCCTCGATAGTTTTTAATTAATTTAATCGCGTGCTGCGAAAATTTAAAATGATTTTGTAATTTAAGAAGCAAAATACCATGATTAAATTTATCAAAAGCTTTGGAAAAGTCAAGTAAAATCAATAGTGCAACATGACCCGTATCTAGAGCAGCAAAAATATCGTCCGTTATTTTGAGTAGCGCTGTTGCCGTACTGTGTTTAACCCTGAAACCAGATCACTCTTTCAAGAACTTTGGATAACATAGGTATTATGCTAATGGGTCTTAAGTCCTTAATATCTTTAGGATTTGAATACTTGGCAACCGGCACAACTCTCGAAATTTTCCATTGAGAAGGAAATCGCGATTCACTTGAACAACTATTAATCAAATAGCAAAGAACTGGTGAGATATATTCTAAAACCAATTTAATAAATTTTAATGGAATTCCGTCGTCACCAATTGAGTTGGACTTAATTCGCAACACGGCCTTTTTTACTGCAGTTTCATCAACTGTATAGAAATTAAATTTATGTTCTACATTATGATCAACGTTACTCATACGTATAGTATATTATCAATATCATCACTATTTGATGTAATCTTTGCAAACTATCTAACATTAACTGAAAAATGAGGAGTTATTACAGCTACATCTCTACAAAGACCAAGGTTACTTATATTATTCCACAAATTTCTGGGCGGCAAATTGTGGGAAGCATTTTATTCAGGAATTTGGATTTCGCTGATCTAATAAGCTTTTTGACATTGCTTCTACTTTTACAAAAGGCTATACGGTTCTCACTCGTTTTATTATATTTCCAAGGCTTATAACATATTTCCTTATCAATTACCGCAATTTCAATCCCCGCACTGAACCATAAAGGCGTTATTCGTTTAGAAGCAATAAAAGTTTTAATTGAGACATATTTTTATCAAATAAGCCAAGAATGTATTTATCTAGTAACGAAAATTTCTGGTCAATGGTTTCGGCTTTAAATATGGATTTCCAATTTATATTATAGGGCAGTTATAAGCCAACGCTTCATAATTAATGTTTTTATAAGATCTATATTGAAATGTAGAAATTGGAACTTTAACCACCGGCAAAGAGTATGATAAACAGATAAAATCATGATCAAAAATCGACACATCCAGTTGCACAAGTCTTTCTATTTTAGAACTATTCTTAGTAATGATTAGATCTAGCAACGATGCACTTTGATAAGTATCCGAAAAATATGTAGGTTGGTTATTAGGAAGGTAACTTAGGTTTTGACTGACGAGAACATTTTTGAACTGATCCGCAAGATTACCATTTTTAAACATATCAGATATTGAAGTCACCAGCTATTAAAATATCATCATAATTAGAAAGTGATGATAGAACATCTTCTAAGGCACCCAAATTTCCACCTCCAGTATTATATACCACACCAACTACAATGACCAAATTATTAATAAAAACTTTTATGAACAAAAATTCAGTTAAACCATTATTAGACTGATCAAGGATCTTCCATTTAAAAATATTATTTATATAGACAGCTACGCCACCGCCACGTGTTAGACGATCATTCCTTATTAGTGTGTAACCAGATATATTTACAGCATTGGAAGATACCCATGGTTTAAGCTAAGTCTCAGTAACGGCAATGAAATGAAAATTCAATCCATCGATTAAATGTAGTAGTTCCGCAAATTTAGAATCCATATTTAAACTTCGCGAATTAAAATATGCCATTTTGACATTACAATCTCTATGATTTAAAGATCATTTCATGACACAATTAGCAATGTTAGTGGATATGGAACTCATTGTAATAAGATTAACTAACACCATCTTTAGCATACCACATCAACACCGATCCAAGAATATGAAATGAGACTTGATGAAACATTAAAACCACAGCACACAGCAAAAAAGGGCACACAGTATCACCTACAATTATAAATAGAATTATATTTATAAAATAATAATAATGGTAATAATAATAAAATATTAAAAAAGAAATTAAAAATAATAATAAAATTAAAACATGGTAGTAAAAACTAATAATACGCATTTCGATGTTTATCGTTTCCATTGCTTCAATCACATTAGCTTGATATGTCGTCCACCAAATCTTGCAAAGTAGTAAACTCAGTTATTGCTAGTGCAGAATCATTTCCTGTTTTCCTAATATGTACAATTCCATAAATGGAATTGAAATAAAAATCTGTTATTTTCAACATTTAAATTTTGCAAGTCGGAGAGTTTCTAAATGACTAATGTGCTAATCGAAAGCTTTTCTATGTGAAAACATTCGTCTGATAATTTAAAATTTTTATGAGAGCAAACAGTGGTGAACTTCCGTCGTCGTTTCGTATAAGCATTACATCCTAAAAAGCTTACCATTTCCTTTTTCAATTTCACATGTAAATTTTATTCTCTGTGTAATTTATTATTAAGAAAAATATCAACCTCAGAATTTGATAAAGCCGCAATAATATAGTTCACGCTTCTAAGAACGAAAATGGTTTTACCGCATCATTCAATCAGTAAGTTAGATACTGAGGGGCTAACTGAGGAACTCATCGGTGTTCCAAACACTTGTTTATATTATTTTCCGATAAAACTAAGTTCAGTATGATCAAAGACAAACTTTAACGCCACTTCGAAAATTTTAAAATCCAAATTGGTACGAACATTTAATTTTATATTGTATTACTCCATAATTTATTAATCATTTTTAATTCTAAGTTTAAATCCATATCGAAACCACATCTAACAATACTATTATATAATTTGGTGGCAAACTAATATTTCTGATTAAAACTTTGAAATGTTTCGCATTTTTTATTGCCGAAAAATATTTTGAAAACAATTTATATAAATTATTTGTATAATATCGGCTATTTTAATCTGTGTTCTGTGCATCTATTGCCGATGGTTTATAATTTTCACTTGACATTAATTTGTTTTCTGTTAATGTACAATATACAGTGTTCTGAAACCAGTTCTGAACACCTGAATTCACTTTCAAGTTCCAACTCGTGGAATTAATTTGCCTTCAAAAACAAAAATTGTCCGGTTTTTTTTTTGGCTAATTTTAATATAGTTTTTTGAGGTGAAGTTTATAGGATGATACAAAAAACCAAATATTGTCCAATAGACGTAGCCTTCCCTTAAATTTCCCTTACTTTATTGTGCAATTAGGAGAGTTTCAAAATGATAATGTATACTTATCTAAAGCTTTTTCTATGTGAAAACATTCGTCTTATAATTTAAAATTTCTTTCAGCTAATATACATAGGTAAACTAAGATGAACAATGATGAAAAATGTTAAAAGTTTTAGTAAACGCTCAGTTCAGTAAACTTCCAACCGATAGAAAAACGAAGAACGCAAAAAATGTATTTTCAGGTGAAATTAAAAAGGGCCTAAAATAAATCTAAGGCTAGAACGATTACCTATTCCGTTAACCACCGAAACATTTTTTACATTTAATAGAAGAAAACTGCCATGATAACGCTTTTTATGTTCGGAGTTCTTTTGTACACCAAGGTCTGGATCAAAGCCTCTTTAGCAGCTAAAGCCACATATACAGATTTACAGCTAAGAAGTTAGCCATATTGTTAGAAAATCAACACTGTAAATATTGAGTATCGTTCAGCACATTCGTTACGTTATTCGTACTTTTGTATCGTTCAGCCTATACTTCAGTTTTTCCTATATTATCAAGAACCATAATACAAATATCACTGACATTATTTAGAGACATTTTGAAAACTGATTTTTAAATAATTTATTAGGAAGTTTCTTAATGCGCCTTTGAAATATACATTTCATGATCGTATGTATCTTTTCATTTGACAAAGTTGAATTTTGAGATTAACGTTCATCATGAAGGAATTTTGAAATCATATATTATGTAGCAGCATTTTGTGACGTTTGATCCGATCCGGATCAAATGTTTTTTCAAGATCCGATCAAAATTTTTATCTAAAAACAAAATGTTGATGTGGCCTTAATGTAATATTTGATCTGATCCGGATCACTTTGTGTCAAGATGCTAATATAAAAAAGATGAATCAAATGGAATAAAACAATTTTACACATTATTTAACCCAGCAAGAAACTATTTCTATTCAATGAGCAAATTTAATAAATTTTGAGAAAAAATAAAGAAAATTCTCGTGATTTATAATGAAATTTTAACAATTTTTCCGGAAAATTTGTCCTGGGAATTCCCGGGAACAGCCGTCTAAAGCTGTACCATCATAGCTAACAAGTGGCCTCAAACGATTGTCAAGTTCTTATTGAAACACTACTTCTTATTGCAATAAGTTTATTTATTTTGCCTAATCATTTGCAATATGAAATAATTCAATTTAAATATGTTTGTACTAACGAAATACCAACTTTTCTTGTCTCCGTACGTGTTTCTGCCTGATAAGAACAAGTCCATTTTCTCGCACGGTTTCTTCATAAGTAACATTACCCTTACCAGCCTTCAATCAAGGGAATGGCCACATAAAATTGTTTAGCATTGTGAGTTTGTCGAATTGATAGTATTTCGTCCAGTCAATTTAGTCAAAAATGTGCTAGTTAAGTTATGGTATAATTAAAAATTTTTCAAAATGTTGACAAGTCTGCTCCTATAATGCTGATCTATATTATGTCGTCTAATTTAAAAATGCTACTTTCTAAATGAAATCACCTACTGTGTCACCTACGTTATTAAACTATTTTTTAAATTGTTTTCCATAAAAATTTTTAAGGGAATGTGGTTGCAATTTTAGTGCCTCCCAAAATCGGTTTGATTTTACAGTTCCCTTATTTCACTACAATATAATACCCTGCAACGCAGGTTTCTTACCGATATAGAACAGTCATGTTTTCTTGCGCGATATCGCTTGGGAAGCCTCTTACAATCTAAAAGTAAACCTTAGGGTACAGCAATCTTCTACCCGATGTATCAAGTAATACATTTTTCGCGAGAATAGTTTAAATTTTGGCCGGATATTTGAATTCCAGATTATTAATGTAAGCTCAGTGGTTATATGGGAGTTACATGTATTTGGTTTTATGTAACCCACTATTAATATCAATTTATTCGAAAAATTTGAACTAACGACTGCTCCTTGGTTGTGCTAAAAATGAGTGACAGTGAAGAGAATCAATTAAATAAGTATTGAGTCTGAGTAAAAACCATTAATTACCCCAACACCGATGTAGTTTACTACATAAATATATTTAAACAGCGTCCTTCTAACAGAAGCTAAAGAGAACGTATTTAGCTGATATACTTAGTTTTTTTTAATTTCTTCACCAATGAATGCAAGTTTTTAGACGAATTCCTGGCTTATAATAAACAAAATTTAGGAAACTATACATTTAATGTGAGCGGTACAGGTGCAGTAGAAACCTATACTCCAAATTGAAAGTGAAAGTTTTCACAGTTAAACGCAGTTATTTTGGTTAGGCTCATTTTATTACGAAATAAGATATTATTACATGTTTAAGTACGGTCTGTTTCAGAACGGTATAAGGCATAAGGCTCACTACCGCATCTTTTGCTTATTTTATTTTATTAAAAATAGCATTTAATCCCACCCATTTCATCATACGCCATCAAACACTCAATTCTGATTGAAATTGGCTTTTCTGAAATCAAGATTCTGAGAGTACAAAAGATTAAAATGCAAAAAAATTTGTTGATTAATACAATTTTTTGAAAGAAGACCGTTCTTTATTGAAATCGAATTGCAGAATGCTTTATTTTACGACTAGCCTATTGGAAGGGTAGTTGTTTTATTTGCACGATGCAGTGTAGAAAGATTTCTATGGGGGTTTCGTTTATTCGTTCCGAATAGTCTGAACGATCCGAAAGCGTCATAAAACATTATTTTAGTTTTCCATTCTTTCTATTCCCTCTTTAGTCCGCCTTTTTGTTTCTTTGGAATTTTCGGAATGAGTACTTTTTCAACTTAATCTATGTGTAATAAGCAATATTTTCTGGTTTGATGTTTTGTCACTCATCGAGACATCACAAAAATAGTTTTCAAACTGAATTAAATCATTGAATTTTCTAACTTCATTGAATGAATTCATAACTTGATTTAAATAACGAAAATTTATTTATTTATTAAATTGTATATACATAATTCGTGTTTGGCATTGGTTGTACATGTGCAAATTTTAGTTGGTCCGTATTTAATTAATAAATTAAATGTTTTAATACATTTTTTGCTATCAACTGGTATAAGGCTGCTTAAAGTTGTGGAAGCTTATAATAACTAATTAATTAATCTATAAGTAAAGGTGGATTTAACTAAAATTTTAATTTTAATACTTATAATATAACATAACCTCAATTAACTATGGGCGAGAAATGTGCAGTTTGTAATAAAAAAAAAGTTGAGCCTAAGTCTTCTATGCTTAGGCAAAATTGGCTGAATTGTAATGGCTGTTTGAAGTGGTTTCATTCGGAATGTGTCGATGTCAAAACGGATGTGGAATTTGAACATTTTATATCAAAAGCTAAATGGTTTTGTCCACATTGCACTGCGGACAGTAACCTCACTAGAGTTCTGGCTGGCTTGATCAAAGCTAAAGATGCTGAGGTTAAGAAGGATAAACTAGGGAATAAGAATGATATTGAGGATTGGGTGTCAAAGCAATTGAATGCGATGTGGCCGAAAATTACTAGTTACTGCGATTATGCCATAGCTGATGTGAAGGCGAGTTTGTCATCCGAAACATCGAAATTGGTGGAAAGGATTGTTGTTCTTGAAAGGCAATTCGAGTTTTATAAAAGGCGGGATGAACGGAAAAATCAAAGGGTGTTGATGCTTTACGGTATTCCTGATATGGCCAATATTTATGATCACCTATTTTTGACAAATATTGCTGTTAAGGTGGGTGTACATAACTTAAATGCTGACGATAATAAGGATGTTTTTAGGATACATAGAAAGAATGGTGGAGGTCCGTCAGTTATAAAGGTTAGCTTCTTCAAGCAGTTGAATAGGGATCATTTTATGTCTACGTATCTTAAGTACTTAAAGAATAAATCATTATGGATAACATGTATTGATGACAAATTTCCAAAATCGAGGATATACATCAATGAATATCTGTCTTAGGAAGCCAAGGACATTCTAGTTAAAGAGAAGTTGATGAAAATAGCGCGAACGGTATCAAATGTGGTTATGAGAAGAGGTACGAGTATACCTAGTAGCTATTATTGCGGTAGCTAATGATAGACCGAAAATTGTGCGATCTGCTGAAGAATTGGTTCAATTTAAAATTAATGGTTTAGATGGTTGATTCAGTTGAACATTTAGTTAGTTATTGGTTAATACATATCTCGTACAGTATTTGCATGATTAGTTTATATATTGTTCTTATAGCCTTAACTCTGAGTACATTTAATGCAAGATAAGTGCATGATTAGCATACATTTTGTTCTTAGCCTTATTCAGTTTAGTTATCAAATATATATTGTAAGCTTTTGAATTTAGTTATTAAGTTAATCTTAAATGTAGTAGTTGATAGTTTTACAGACTTCAGATTTTATAGTTTATCTTATATATTTTTCCTTATTTTCTTTGCCTATTGTTTTTTCATGCATTGTATCCTGGCTTGTCATTGTGGTTGTGATTATGAGCTTTTTTAATAGTTTACCTAGCATTTCCCCGTTAGCGATAAATTGCTGAAAGTATGTCATATTAATGCGCGTAGTGTTTCGGCGAATATTGATAAATTGAGAATGAAATTTAGCACATTTCCCATCATATTATTGGAGTGTCTGAATCAAATCTTAAATCATCGCATACTTTTAAAAGTGTTGAAATAGATGTGTATAAGTTGCTCAGGAATGATAGAGTGGGAAGAAGAGGTGGTGGAGTTGCGTTCTATGTACGTAGTGACTTTTTTAAATATTATCATGTGAAGATACATTCAAAGGGTTCTTCTGAGACTTTAGAGTATCTAACAATTGAATTTAGTAATTATTCTTTAAAAATAGTTGTTTGTGTTGCTTATATGCATGTTCGGGACCTTCCTCTTAATCAATTGAGTGAGCTGTTGCCTAATTTAGTTGTGGATTTTGATATGGTTATTTTTGTGGGTGACCTTAATATTAATTTTTTAGACAGGGTTGAAAGCCGTGAATAAAGAAATATCTTTGATTCACTTAATTTGCATACAACGCAAACTCAACCAACAAGAGTTTGTGATACTACTGAAAGACTTCTGGATTACATTGTTTCTAACACCCAATTAGAAACATCTAATTTTCATCAGTCACGGTCACTGATCATGATCTTATATCAATTCACTTTAACATACCGGTTCAATTCTATGATGAGATTAAGTTTGTGCGCAACTAGGTATGATAATAATGATGTTCCCAGCCTTCATTATGATATACTTATTGTTGATTGGACTGAATTGAGTAGAATTGATACAACTAATGGGAAGTTTAAGTTTTTATATGATAAAATCTCGACATGGCTGCATCAGTATGCTCCCTTTAAAATGATTAAGAAAAAACTCAAGCCTATCCCATGGTTTAGCTATGCTATTAAAAATAAAAAACAACTTGTTGATATGGCTAAAAATGTATGGAAACGATCTCGTTGTGAGGAAGACAAACGAACCTATATATGTTATGAAAAAGAACTTAATAAGATGTTGAGATCGGCTAAGAGTAAGTTTGTGCGTGGTAAGTTGGATCCCAAACTTGGTACTATTTTACTGTGGAGGAATATGGACAAATATGGGTTTAAAACCAAAGATTCAGCTGAGGTTGTTTCTAAATTTTCTCCTTATGAACTTAATGAGGAGTTTGTTAAAGTGCCAATAATGAATCTGGTGCAGCATTCGGAGACTGGGACCACTTTTAATAACTCTAATTGTTTCAATTTTAATATTATGTCTAATGACGATGTTCTTAAGACAATAGGCTCTCTAACGTCTAATGCAATGGGTGCGCACAATTTACCACTAAGATTTTTAAAAATTATAGCTCCTGTAGTAGTATTGTGGAACATAAATATATCCTAAAGTGTGGAAAGTTAGTAAAGTTATGGGCTACCCAAAGTTAAGGAGCCTGCATTAGTGTCCGTTGTGAGACCTATTGCTCAACTTTCTGTTATTTTAAAAGTGTTCGAAAGAATTATTTCTGATCAGATTAAACAATACCTTAATACAAGTAATTTATTATCTTCTCAGCAGTCAGGGTTGAGGGAAAGACATAGTACTGCAACGGTGTTAGTGGATTTGATGGAATTTGTTAGGAGCTGCTTGGAGAGGGGCAATTATCTGTATCATTCGTTAAATTTTGTTATAAATTGAGAAACTGCTTCAGTTTTTCATCTAATGCGTTGGAATTAATGTTATCTTATTTAACTGATCGCTTTCAATTTGTTGAAGTTAATGGAGTTAAATCTAGTTATTTGCCTCTGCCTACTGGTGTCCCTCAGGGATCTATTATGGGGCCCTTAATATTTGCAATGTATATAAACGATATTGGAAGTTCTATTCGACACTCTCACTATCATTTGTTTGCGGATGATCTCCAAATTTTTAGTGAAATTGAGATTTATAATTGTGATAAAATTGTAGCTACTAATGAAGTAATTGCTTATATGAACAGGGATATTAATAATATTATTGAGTGTTCGGCGGAGAATCAATTGTTATTAAATTCGAAAAAGTCCCAGGTGATTATGTTTTCCCAGAAGCGTAATCCTTTTACTTATGACGTGGACTTAGCTTGTGTTAGAGTTGGTAATGACAATATACCTTTTAGTGAATCAGTAAGGAATTTGGTGTGACCTTGGATAAACACTTGGATTGGAATGTAAATTCTATGATGCAGAAAATGTTCAATGGGCTGCGAATGCTTTGGTGTAACTCTGCATTTACTCCAATCAAGGTCAGGATGCTATTAGCTAGATCTTTAATTCTTAGAAATCTGTTTTATTGTGATGTAGTGTTTTCCGAATTGAGTTTTTGCTCATGTACCAAAATTAAAGGAGTGTATAATTCATGCCTAAGATACATTTTTGGATTAAAACGCAGGGATCGATTAACACCTTACTATAATAAGATTTTTGGATGCTCTTTGGATAATTATTTTGATCTTAGAATTCTAGTTTTTATGTACAAAATTATTACAACTCGTCAACCTCAATATCTGTATGATAAGCTTGTATTTGCTCAGTCATTACGGACACAAAACATAATATTGCCAAACACTCGTACTAATTATATGAAAGGGTCATTTATAAGGAGAGGTGCTAGGCTATGGAATACTATTCCAACACATATTAAATGTTTAATACGTTTGGACAGGTTTAGGGTGGAATGCGTGAATTATCTTAATAGTCTATAGCTGTATTTATTGGTTTACAGTTACTTATAATTAGTTATAAATCTGAAGACTTAGTTTTAGTTTTAGTTTTAGTTTTATTTTAGTTTTATCTCTTCATATTTTTTATATAATTTTTCTTCTTTTACTGATCTGTGGTACAAACTAATGTAGATTAGGTGGATTTGTTGCTGTTTATACAATGTAATTACAGTGTAATTGCGTAAAATGACCTAGTTGTCATGTTGTAATAAAAACGGAATAAAATAAATAAATAATTACTACTTTGAAAAATAAAATAAATGGCAAACTATCAAAAATGTTTTTAGTTTCATCCAATCGACTGTTCGTTACCAGAATTGTTATTGTTTCGTGGGACGAATAAACGAAAACACATGTCTTGTCTCTTTCGAATATTTTATGTGGGTGAGCCAAGCTAAAATCACCATGTGATTAACAAGGGAACATTTTGAATGTCAAATTCAAAAAAATTATAAAAAATATTCATATAAGTTATAGTACCCTGTGAGAGAAAAACGAATTTTTTTTTTATTGGCAAATCATAAAACCATTTTTCATATATGTATCTTGGATTTTACTTCACTTTTTTGGTAAAACAAATTGGTAATTATTCGTCATAAAAGTACAAGAAATCCAATGTAAATTAGATAAAGGGGGTTGCATTTTTTTTTTTTTTAGGAGATGAAAAACATGGTTTCATTAATATTTCGCAGAGTACTAAAGCTTAGAATAGTCTTTATAATTTTTTGAATTTGACAGTTCGAAAGATTCCCTTGTAAGAAAACACATCTGTCTCTTCTATCTCAATACACCTTCTGATCACTAATTTAATATTTCAGTAAAGTACATCAAAATAATTTGCATAATAATTTATCAAGTAAACTCTTCCTAATAGTTACATGTCATTCGTGTAGATTTAGTCATATATATCGTAAATTATAATATAATACAATATGTAAAATAAGACAAAAACAGTGGAATAAAAAGTTAAATTTGGCATGATTTCCTTACAATAAAATAAATAGACTGACTCAAAAGGTGTTATTCAATACTATTTACAGCAATGCACCAGTTAGTAACCACAAAAGTTGCCATTAAGTGCTGCACCAAAATTTGTTATATCGTAGGGAGCGTCCAAAACGAAAAATGCGCATTTACCGAAGACAATTTCAAAAAACCGTATTCGATGTAGTTTTATGTGCGTCTTTAACACGTTGTTGATGTCCATTTATATTTAAATGAATCATAATTACCGATTTATTAATTTAGAGTTGTTCAATTTCAATTTATTTAACGTTTAGCAAATTACTTTTAACAAAAACTAATTACATATATGAATTTTTTGTAATTTTGGATTTTTCGTTTGGATCATTTTCAGATAGCTGGATCACCTTACTATATTTCAAATAATTTAACAATTGACTGATTTTTGATGATTTAAATAATTATTTGTGTCCCGAAAGTCCAATTGTGATGAACTATACAATATTTGATAGAATTTGGAATTTTTAGTAATTTTGGATGATTTTAAAAGTTGTTGTATCGCCGACCGCAGAGATATTCACAAGGTTTTGCCACATTCTCTGATAGCCCATATCGTTGGATAACTTGGCCATAAAAAGCCTATACATGGTCAACCTGATCCAATTGTGATGAACTTAACTATATTTCGCAGAATTTAGAATTTTTAATAATTTTGGATAGTTTTAAAGTTGTTATATCGCAGATCAAAGAAATATCCACAAGGTATTGCTACACATTTTCGGATAGCTTAGCTCAGTACCAGTATCTGTCACCAACGTGATCGAATTGTGATTATCTTTAACATGTTTCGAAAGAACTTTTTATTATTTTGGATGATTTCTCTGCGATCACTGGTCTTGTCCATATTTTCAGATAAGTTGGTCAAATGCCAGTTTACGTGGCCAACCAACAATTGTATAAGTTCTGGAAAAGTGTCGGTTTGGCACTTCCTTTCTCTAAGGTGTGCAACGAATTAAAATTACATTCAAATAAACGGTATTTATAAAAGGGGTTGCACTACCTTGGCGCTTGGAAAAATAGGTATAGAAATAAACATTTTTTTTGACGCAGCTATAAGTACAATACATAAAATAATTTTTATTTTACACATACTATATAAGTACATAGTAATTTCATGAATAATTTGAAATAATAACAAATAAAAAAAAAATTTTAAAATGACGGAGATATGAGCCAATAAATAGGACTCGCTTTTGAAAATCCTTGCTAATGGTGGATTTATTTTCTCTGTTAGGGAATAACTTTTTTGTTTCTTATTTAGAAAGGTAATAACTAAGACGTAACGTAGGGAAACACTTTTTTCATACTGGTGATAGCTCGGCTTGGTCTGTAATAAAACTTGTATCATCAAGGATAATGTCTATGTCGGTTAGATTTACTATGTGGCCAAGAAATTCCGAGACAATTCGTCATGTTACTTCTGGGTTTCAAGGCATTATAAACATACCTGGCGTTCTTGGTGGTATAGATGGTACGCGCACATAAGAATTAAAGCACCATTTGGCAAAATGCATTTATACTGGAAAAGAAGAAAATATTGCCGTATAATAATGCAAGCGGTGGTTGACAGCTACATAAAATTTATTGAAGTCCATTTTGGAGAACCCGGATTCCGTGTCGATCCTTTTATATCGGAAAGCCAATGAGGAATATAATTCATTATTTCCAAATAATACCTTTGTAAGTTAAGGACAAAGCTCCTTACATAATTTAAGTATGGAGAAGCGAGATTAGTGGAGAAATCAAAATAATAATGAAGATGTCGTTCTACTAACAGAAGTGGTTAATTTTATTTAATATTTAGGAAAGAACAAAACTTATTATTTGGAAATAATACGTCTGAGTTGGCTGCAGTTAATGAACCTTGAGAAGGCGAGTTAAAAATATCAACGTCATCCATTACCGGCAATAACACCTCGACCGTTGATTCAAAGTAGTCATCACCGAAGTCACCGCCCTGTGGTTGGTGATAATGAAAGTTATTTCTATACTTCTACGATTTTTAAAAACCCTTACTTACTTAGACATTCAATACCTATTCTAGTTAATGTTAAATTAATAAGGTTGAGGTCTAAATATGTATGCAAAACACAAAACCCTTACAAAAATTGTGATGCTAGTTTCAACGCAGAAATTTTATTCAATTGTTTCAACGTTTATCGTCAGTTGCCCGGATTAAAATAGCGTTTTAATCCTAACCACACAGGCGCACAAATCCGTCTGTCTTAATGCACATATGTATTTTGTTGCGAATTTGTCATTTCTTGAAGATAAACCTACTGAATCAAACCAGGATTAAAATTATATTCTCGAATCGATGGCAAAACAGTAGTGTGGTGTATTTTACTCATTTAAAATACTCGATGATTAAATAAATAAAGCACGATGATTTTTATAATTTTATTTATTTAGACACTTTTCATTTTAGCGTGTAACAACGTTCTTATTCTATTACACACTAAACTGTATTTCACTCAGATGAGGAGGCGATGTTTCTTGTGCTGTCATGCACGTAACAAAAAAAAAAAAAACGAACATAGAAAATGCCCAACAAACATCACATCCGCCACCGCCAAAAAAAAAATAATGGAACTCAATCAACATAATAATATTACAAAACTTATAATCTTTTTTATTCAAACAATATTAACTTAAATTCTAGACCTGTAGGTACAATATCCTTCCGCCTACGAAGACTACAACGATCAGTTATTGCTGTGTTCGAACCCAGTTGTACTTTGCATGATCGATCGAAGTTTTTTGTATGAGATGGCATATGAAAAACATGAGACGGATGTATTAAATTATAAAATAAAATATTCGGTTTTTTTAAATGTGTGAGAATGAATATAAATGGTTAGGCACCTGATGTCAACTAGCGGAACTAATGATTGATCTACTTATTTCATTTTTTGATTTCCAAGTATTTTATCATTCTAGATTTTACTTTGATGTGAAATATACGTAAGCACAAGAAAATGTTTAAGGTGCAGTGTAATAGAAAAATAATTCATTTAATAACTATTAATTAATATATTAAATATTAAATCCAAATTATGTAAGTACCTATTTTAGTCTTAGATATTTTGAATATTTTGAATTATTCTTCAACTTGAATTAAATTAATTTTATTTTATTAATAGTAAAATTTATTAAAAAAGTTATACGATTGAGTGCTCCAACAGCGCTAATTTAGCGATCACCGTGATCGCTCAATTTGACCTCACGTTGGCTTCACTATACACTATATCTACCTTACCGATATAACAGCACCATCTATCAACCAATTTCTTAAACTAACCGTTTACAAATACTACTGCACTATATATTTCGTCGGTATTCGTTCTTTTTTAGACGAAATATGGTGTAAAGTGATGCTCACGGTGAGGTCAAATTGAGCGATCACGGTGAACGCTAAATATGCGCTGTTGGAGCACTTAATCGTACAACTGGGAATTATCGTTATTATCTGTGTCGAAAAATCCGCGACTACAATCTCTTTCGTTATCCACTGATGTGGTATTCGCAATGCCACTTACTGGCTCGGCTATTGCTGCATTAGGAAATTGAATCATAAACCTTCGATCAAAACCCGTATTGTTTTCAGAATCTCTCTGTACCGCTACCTTCTCCCTTTCCAACGACTCATTGTCACCCAGTCCGTCGTTTTCGATTCGAACACTACAATCGCTTATCGCATATGGCCTTATTTGATCAATATGACGCCTAGTCAATCTATTATCATACGCACATTCAGACATTCAAGTTACTAAAACTTTAGTTATTTTAGCCTTAACGCATTCGTCGCTGTTATGATTGCTATACTTTCTTATCATAACACTATCGTGTCTTTTGAATTTACCTCTTTTATCGTTGCTGGTATCTACCTTACATTATTTGTTATTATTAGCACTAGGTCTTAACAAATCTAAAACGCCTTTAGGAACATTGCTTAATAAAATCGAAGCTGGAGATTTCTCAGTGGTGCAATGATTCCCTATCCCATAATAAGCTAAGAATCGACATAAAATCGTATCAATATTCCCATCTTTAGCCAAATTGGCGGATTTCATTGCGTTTTTAACCGTGCGTACTTCATTTTCTGCCGCTCCCTTTGTCGCCGGATGACCTGTTGCCGTATAAATATGTTTAATGCCTCTTTCGATTGTGAATTTTTTAAATATGGTAGCAGTGAACTGCTATCCATTATCAGACACCAACTGATCAGGATTCCCAAACTTGGCAAAATTGTGTTTTAAAACTTTAATTGTATACTCAGCCGTAGGCGATTTAGTGTACTGCACCTCAATCCACTTCGAAAAGGCGTCTATCGTGATAAGAAAATATAAACCATTCATTGGTCTAGCAAAATCAATGTGAGCTCTCCCCCAAGCATGTTCAGGGACTGACCAAGGTATTACATTTTCCTTTTTAGGATTTGGAAGAACCGATAAACAAGGTAAACAACCTTTTATCATATTTTCTACCTCCGTGTCGATGTTTAGCCTCCATACCTATGACCTGAGTAACGACTTTGTCTTAACTATCCCTAAATGCGATCGTTGTACCTGCATCAGTACTTGCTTATGTAAAGACTCAGGTACCACTACTCTATGTCCACGCATTAAAATACCATGTTCGATTACTAACTCTGCCCCCACTGATCTAAAAATTTCGAACGAATCATTCCTTAAACTTTTAACTTCTCCGTTACCGACCGCTTGCACAACCGCCATGTAAATTCGGTCACTGTTTATTGCTTCCCTAATACTGTTTGCGCTAATCGGAATATCCTTCTTCGTTTCTGTAAAAAACGAATAACCTACATCAACGTCCCCATCGTTGCCAAAATCGCCACGTTCATTCAACGGGCACCTGGACAAAGCATCTGCACAACTTTTCTCGGATTTGACATATTTGCAGCATTGACTCAAAAGACAAATTGACAAATATGTCTGCAAGCGCAGTTATTAATGCTAAAATCGATATCGTAATCGCTGATTTTAGCTTCGTTCATATATATCGCCGTTTTGACAAAACATCTTTAAGACCTTTAAGATCATAACATAGATACATATTTCCATTTGATGCCACTTGTTTGATATTATGTTAATTTTCTTAGATATCTTAATACAACTACAGTGGGTCAAACAATTTGCAATAAGTTAACAGAAATATTTATTCCCACTCCAACTGCAGAGACGTGGTCAAAAATTGTAGAAGGGCTTCAGGCTATAGCAGGTTTCCTCAAATGTGTTTTAGCTGTTGATGGCAAACACATGCATGAATAATTGGCTGAAGCCGATTCTAACTGTAGTTTTACATACGTGTATGTAGATATGGGATCATTTGAGAAAGTCTCTTATTCAATTACCATATTAGAAACTAGCGGACGTTCGGTAATGGTTCTTGTGGTCTCTCTCATTCAAACATATACAGTGCTGGGGAAAAAAAATTGGGCAAACATATTTTATTACAAATTGGAGTCGGTTTTTGCTAAAATTACAAAACTTTTGAAAGCAATTAGCTTACTGTTTCTAAAAAATGTTCCCTGCAATTTAGGGGGAAACCCCGACAAATGCCAAAATATACAAAATACGTTGATTGGAGTTAAAGTAATGGAATAAATTAAACACTTACTATATTTTTTAATTTTTTTTTTGGGTTTTTACTGATTTATAAAAATTCTATCTTTAATATTAATATTTTGTTGGACCGCCATTTACTTTTATTACAGCGATACACCTCGGATTCATTGAATTTGGTAAATTTTTAGAGATTTTAGAATTTTTAATATTACAATGTCGTCGGAACCGTTTTAAAACTTTATTGGAGATAAGAGGGGATCTTGAGCGAGCAATGGGAAAACAAATTTCAGCCAGCTTAGTGAGAGAAAGACTTGTTAAAGCTGGTTTGAAAGCGCTTAAACCAGTCCAGAAGCCTGAGTTCACATTACGAGTAAAAAAAAAAACGTTTGCCGATCAATATCTTTAGAATCAATTCTGCCATTTTAAATTTCAGTAAATATGGGTTAAGAAAGCGTTGGTCAAGTTACCTTTATTTAACTAATCTCCGCACCCCTCTCGATATTTTCAAGGCTTTTGAAAGGGTGTGATGGATGCCATAATGGTTAAATTGGAGGCGTTTGGATTTTCTGTTTCATTAGAGAGTAATGTTTCGATATATATTTTAATTATTATACTGTTGCCAAATTGTAAACAGCTGCAAGATTATGCTTACGGCCCTCACAAACAAACCATTGAACCAATAATTGGTGAACCAATAAACATAGATCGCTATACAGAATCACTAGAAAATCTAGGAAGTTAATTTAAAATTTCCGTCGATATTTTAATAGATTCACTGGAAAACTTAAATCTATCTCCCCAACAACACAGTTAGATGGTTAGACGCGAGATCCTAGTAATGGAAATAGAGGAAAACGAAAAATGTCTTTTTATTTTTTTTTTTTTTTAGGTTCTCAAAAATATTTATAATTCCATTTCAAATTCAACATTGAATCACCTTGAAAGAAATCAATGTTTTTCTGGTTTTGGAATTAAGTATCCGAGTAAACAAGTAGCCAACTAGCTTATTATATTTCCTTCACTATTTTTATAATAGCTAAATCTGCAAAATAATTTACAGATTTTAGATAAACTGAGATTTTAATTATTACATTTCTATACTTTAGGCGAATAGCTTCCAAGAAATATCCTCCTGCAGCATATAAATTAAACTTAAACCTAATTTATACTCGTAGTTATACTCCTCTCATGTTCGTTGTTCATTACTTTTAATTAAATTTCATGTACAATTGTATATCCATATGATACAGTCATATTGTAATTTGTTGTATAGTTTTTATCCAACAACAAAGTTGAAAATTTATTTTAACTGCGTGTAAGACAAGTAGGTTTTTGTTAGCATTTTTAAAATATGTACCACCCCCGCCATTTATTTCATTCACTCAAGATGGTATACGATTTTCTTTCCTTCTATGTTATTTTCATGTGTACATATACGGTAGTTTCTGTTATTTTTATATAAACTACTAATGTTCGTATATAAATTGTTTACGTAATGATCGTGAATTAGTAGATGGTGGAATTTAATTAAACGTCGTTGGTTCTATCGTAATATGCTGACTATGTATAAAAATGAACATAAAAATATTTTGTTAATTAATAAATTTGCAAAGAATTATGTTACTCGCAATTTATTAGTGTTTTGTTTCAAGTTGTAAAATTAATTGTACTGTGCGAGCGGCTTCTTAATTTTTTCTCTAAGATAATTTTTTGTTCCAATAACTATTAGCACGTTTTTCATAAATAGTTAATTAACCCTAATGACTGAAAAAAAAAAAAAAAAAAAAAAATGAAATATCTTCTCGCTGTGAACTTGTTTTGTTATCAACTTTGTTTTCAATCTTTTATCAAACACTTAATTAAAATTAAATTGCCTTCGTAATAAATAGACTTAGTTTTATGTAATAAAAGTTGGCCACGCACTGTTTTGTTATATAGCAAAATACAAATTTGCTCTTTGATCTTCAAACGGTCGCGCAACTTGTTACGGCGTCCTCAAACTGAAACAAAAGAATCTCATTTAAAAATTAAAATATTAAATTAATTTTGTGTTTTGTTTTGGAAATCTGTAAAATTTAAATATCAAATTTCAAATAATGTGTTTTATAGTCGAAAACGAGAATTTAATTGATAAATATTTATTATAGTTAGCCTTTCAAACGTATATAGTAGTTTATTGTAATTTAATTTTAAACGAATACACATAAAATAAATTCACCGTCACAAATCATTCTTGAATACTGCACGTTCCATGAGTATATACAGGTTTGCTCATAATATCTGACGTTAACCAAAATATCGCGAATCAATTTATTAAAATTAATGAACCACGGCGGTTAAATATTATTATGGCTTTTTTATTAAAATGTTCAATGTTAATGGTAACTCTGTATATATAGTATGTTAATGATGCTGTTTTGCCGCTATCGGCTAAACAGTTACGATTGATTATTACAAGTTTGCTAAATCAAAACTTTGAAAATCTACCAAACATACGCTGTAAAAACAACTTAATTCAAATGTTGCGTGTTTATTCCACTTATTACAGTAATATATCAATACATAACTAAATTCACTCGTTTACCATTTATGTGTTACCCAAACATGAATTTGCCAGATGAATATTTACTAAGTCGTAAAAAAAGAAATTAGATCAAATGTGTAAACAAAACTTTTGACTTACGACCTGATTTAAATACAAACAAAACAAACAAGAAACAAAATCGAACTGCCGCGTATAATCGAAAACCAGAACTATAATAATAATAATAATAATAACAATAATAATAATTTTTATATTTAAATAAATTTCACGCGACACAATCCAATGCTCAATATAGTAGTAGTATTATAGTAATAATAAAAATAATAACAATAATCGTAAAACGGACAATAATAATAAAAATAAAACAAATTAAGATATCAAAATATTTAATATTTTTGAAAAAATAGTAAAATTAATAATACGACAAATAACTAATAAACAAAACAAAACAAAATATAAAGAAACTAAAATTACATTATAATCCGTCTGTGTGCTATTTACATCTTTTTTATTATGTTTGCATTTAGCTAGTTTGAATCAATAAAATTTTTTTATTGTTTGAAACAGAGAATATTGTCGGTTTGTAGTAGATTCCGGTATATCTATTTATTTAGTGTAGTTGGTCAGTAAAATGTTTAAAATTGAGAATTTGTAAAATTCGTTGGTTCGAATTTAAATACGCGGCTGAATAAGAACCTTGACCATCTAGATGAACAACTGCAGTGAGGGCCGGTGTTAATCAAGACATTAAAATTATTTTCCTATTTTTTCAGCTCCTGGACAGTACTAATTTTTACCAATAAGCACTAATTAAGAAAAATTTGTTGTAGTTGTTTCACTGAATATACTAATAAATTTAATTATAATAGTTTAAAATGTTTGTTTCTTTGTATCGGTTAAATCGGTTCATCGCACTTTTAATGCCCTTCGCAGTAGCCAAAGCTAGGACACATAGCCATAAATCCATTTTACGTAGGCTATCTTCACATTGCAATGCTCCATTGTAGCCTATATTGATGAAACGAAAGATGTTTCAGCCCATGAATTTCAATAACCATCAATAATTTTTGCTTGCCCTCTGTGCTATCCGAACTCGGTTCGATTCAAACACAACACCTTTAACCTTTCGATGTATTAATTTTAATTGGTTCTGGTCAATTCAAAGATTAGCACTAATTCAGCCGCAACATTTTTGGAATGGTTATGGATCTATCGCAACGAAATATGTAATCAGACAAAAATGTTTCGTTGGTCCATTAGGTGTTGGATGATTCAATGTATTGATTAATTTTCATTTTTCGACATTTATATTTTCGTTCGAAAATTTCTTCACTGTCTTTACTAATTGAAAATATTAAATTAATCGATTTTAGTTGTCTGGTTTTTGCTGAAAATCAGGTTTAGCTTTTGCATATTTTATTATCTTTCAGGCGAAATATGAAAATGCATTTCCGATTTTCTTGATTCCTCTAGACTAATACTAACTTATTCCAATGAGCACCAATTAGCACAAATTTATTTCTAACGGTATGAGAAGTTTCATTCTTAGATAGTTTCCTGATTTTCACTGAGTGTTAGGTTTTTCAATACATATTCAGTCAAGCAAAAAGTTTGTGGCGTTTTATTACCTAAATTCAAATACAGTTTGTTATAATCCATCCCTGACTTTGAATTATATATTTATTATATATTAGTATTATAAAACATTAGTATTAGTGTTAAGTCTTATAATGTATAGTATATATTCTGTTTAGTACTTTTTGTCAAAATCTGTAAATCTGTGCCGTTTTTTTTCTACTACTCCTTCTGAACAGAGCGTAAAATTATCGGATTTGTTTATAAACAATCTTGTCGAAAACCAATTTTGAAAATAATTTTGAATCTGATATTTCTGTACTAAATTTGTTTGTTGAGAATAATTTCGAGGTTGCCACTAATTCGACTAATTCTGAGCTTAAATCTGTTAGTGGAGATATCGATTTGTCATCCGCCGTAGCCGTTAATAATAAAAAGATCGAAACCAATCTACCAATGTCTAAAGAATACCCAAAAATACTATACCAGTCATCAAATAATAATTCCGTCAATGCAAAATACGTTACTCTAACTATGAACATATCCGATAACCCCACACCGTTGTGTGGGTTGTCGAAGTCAGTTGTGGAGCTAGAAATGTCCAACGAAATACTTACCCCCCCCCACCCGAGTCGAAAATATTATACACGTTCCTAATCCTTGTTAAATTAACAAAGATTATATCTGTCTCTCGCATGATATTACAAATGGTGTGTATATTGCCAATTCAGTAGTCAATTTCGCTCTTAACAAAGTTCCAATAAGTTTAGTTAATACAAACGATTACGCGATTAACGTCGGACAGATTAAAATAAGTTTTGAATCGGTTAATTCCTATGATCTTTCAACATTGGAAGTTGGAATCCGAACGTAGAAGACAGATTAAACAAACTCGGCAAGAATCTAAATTTCAGCCATCTAAATGGAAAAAAAAAATCATCTATATTGGAAATTTGTCGTGATTTCAATGATGTATTTTATTTAGAGGGCGATACTCTGACAACTACTTATATTTGCTGTCATAAAATTTCTACTGTACAAAATTCCCAACCAATGCACATTAAACCTTAATGCTTACCTGAGGCAACGCTGGACGATTAACAGGTTGATGAAATGCTAAACCATAAAGTTATCGAAAACAGTATCAGTCCCTGGAATTCTCCCTTGTTAACCGTTCCAAAAAAATTTGCCGGTGATCAAAAATGGCGATTGGTGGTAGATTTCCGTAAGTTAAACAACATCACTGTTGACCAATTTTATCCTCTGCTAAACATAACCGAGATTTTGGACCAGTTAGGCAAAGCAAATTATTTTACGACATTTGATTTGGCAAACGGTTATCATCAGGTTAAGTTACACGCTGACGATATGGAAAAGATAGCGTTTAGCACTCATATGGGTCATTTCAATTTTTTGTGAATGCCGTTTGGTCTAAAAGGGGCACCTATAACATTTCAGCGTATGATGAATACGATATTATTAGCTTTAAACGCTCTCAGATGTTTTGTGTATCTTGACGACGTGGTAATTTACGGTTACGACCTTCAAGACCATAACTCAAAGTTAATTGACGTTTTGAAACGTTTACGTTTAAATAATCTTAAATTACAGCCTAGCAAGTGTCAGTTTCTAAAAACCGAAATTTGTTATTTGAAACATATTGTGACGAAGGACGGTGTTAAACCTGACCCATCTAAAGTAAGTGCTATAGTGAAATACCCTACACCGACAAACGCTAAAAATATCCGATGTTTTCTTGGATTTTCTGGTTACTACCGGAGATTCATTAAAGATTACTCTAAAATTTCAGAACCCCTGAGTCGATTATTGCGTAAAAATATAAAGTTCGAATGGAATGCTCATTGCGACGAAACTTTCCATAAATTAAGGAACTCTGTTATCTCATCCCCTATACTGCAACGTCCACACTTCGGAAAAACCTTTATTTTAACCACGGACGCTAGCGATTACGCCATTGGAGCGGTACGTTCCCAATTATTCAATGAACAATACTTACCAATTTCTTTCGCCAGTAGACTTCTTAATGATGCGGAGAAAAATTACCCTACAGTCGAGAAAGAGCTTTTAACCATTGTTTGGGCTACTCAAACGCTACCCATCCTTATCTATACAGCAGAAAGTTTGTCGTTAGGACCGATCATCGTCCCTTAATTTGGCTCAATAAAAATCGAAAACCTACTTCTCGTCTAATACGTTGGCGACTGGAACTGCATGAGTATAATTACGACATAGAATAAAAACCTAGAAAGATGAATCAAAACGCGGACGCGCTTAGCTATATAAAAATTTCTGAAGATTCTGAAACACATAAATCAGATAAAATTATTGCAGCCATTACCAGAGCACAAGCGAAACAAGCAACACAAGATTCAACCCCTGATAAAACTCACGATACTTCTTACGATAATTCCATTACAGATAGTGTGATAACTCAGCCTTCTAAATCTGTTCCAACTAATTTAACAATTCGAAAATTATTATCAGCTAAAGAAGATATAAAGAAATTCCACATTACACCTCTTGGTGGTCATCAAGGATTTTTAGAACCACAAAACGAGTCAAACAATACTACGAGTTTCCTTGTATGAATAAGGGAATAAAATCATTTATTAAGAAATGGTCGCCTTGTCAAAAAAAGCAAAGTCTCTCGTGAAAACAAATGTGCAATGCAGATCACATCTACTTCAAAAATTCCATTTAATAAGATTTTTACGGACATAGTAGGCCGTAACGATACAGGATAACCTCACCAAGTACTCTCCCGCGATTCCAATAGCTTTATAAGATACTGACACGGTAGCTAGAGCATTTTGTGAAAATTTTATGTGTAGTTTCGGTGCACCTAATTCCATTGTCATAGATCAAGGATCTAATTTTATATCTGAAATATTTAGTAAACTCTGCAAAATTCTGAAAATTAAAAAAATTAATACTACGGCGTATCATCCTGAATCAAATGGTGCGTTGGACCGATCACACGAACACGAACAAATAAATTTTGTTAAAAATAATCCGTTAGCATGGGATCAATGGATTCCTTATGCAATTTTTAATTTCAATTCAACACCACATACTTCGACTTCTTTTATGCCCATTCAACTTAGGATGACTATTTATCACAACTCAAAGTAAGACTGCAATATTCATGGCAGGTTGCAAGAAATTCGTTGATACGACATAAATCTAAATCCAAAGAATACTATGACCAAAAATCAAATACACCAACTTTTCGAATTGGAGATAAGGTTCTTTTAAAAAACGAAGCCAGATCAAATAAGCTGGATCCGTTTTGCACGCGACCATATGAGGTTATTCAGATTTGTTCACTACTCAATCCCTCCATTTGTTTAAATCGTGGAGTCAGAACGGTTCACAACAATAGACTAAAAATATTCAGAGATTAATCCAATCAATATCACAGACTTATCGGAATAATCATTGTGAATTCGGAATATTGCATCTCTTGACGAATTGTTGTTATTCAGATTGAATTATGTTATAATTGAGCACCCAGAAAAATTAAACTGAATTGCTATTGTTATTAAAGTAAAAATTTTTAATTAAGAATTTGCATTATATAAATTTAAATTGTATATGTAGTTAATGAAAATAAAAATTATTGTTACCTATTTACAAAAGAAAAAAAAAAATCATACAACTAATTGGGACAAGAAGAATCATCCTGCGTATAATTCATCTTCTCCTAGGGGATAGGGATGTTATAATCAATCCCTGACTTTGAATTATATATTTATTATATATTAGTATTATAAACCATTAGTATTAGTGTTAAGTCTTATAATGTATAGTATATATTAGGTTAAATACTTTTTGTGCCTTATATACTTTGAGACTCATATGTGTTACATGTATACTTGCTGTATACAAAATATTAGGTAGAAATACCTACGTAGATTATTATATATTAGACTATATCACTCATTAAATTATAAAAATCAATGTATGCCTGGTTTTTCTAATAGTTAAAATATAGTAACTATGGTTACATTGATTATATAAGCCTTTGTATAATCGATTATATAAACATTTGTAAAATGTAGTAGCATAATTAAAATCGTGTAGGCTTAGCAAATTTGAAATTTGACAAAAGAAAAAACAACAATTCTGTTTATATATGTCAGTTTCCAGTTATCGACTTCAATAAATCCAAAATGGATCGTTTCGGGACTAATTCTTTACAAATAATTGATGAAATGATTGAAAACAACAAGCCGGCAAATACAAAAAAAACTCACGAATATGTTTTAAGACAATTTAATCAATTTTGTAATGTGCGAAAGTACCAGTTGGATGAAAATACAACCATCGAAGATCTCGCCCTAATTCTAAAAGATTGGGCTTTCAACATGCGGAAACAAGATGGCACGGAGTATAAGGAAGGAGTAGTTAAAACAATTTGGAATATTACCGCTAAAATGGTGCACCAGAAATATTTTACGCAATTTAAGCGAACCATTGACCCATTTAAAGATGTAGTGTTTCAAGCCGCGGTAAATGCGAAAAATTCGAAAAGAAGAGTACTTCAGGCTATTCCGACGAAACGAAAAATCAGCTCAACGGCGTTAGTGGCTGATGAAATCAGCAAAATTTTGGATACATTTGACGAAAACCCGCCCTCCGGTCTGCAACGTAAATTTTATCAAATTGCTGCTGTGGAACTCGCTTGGCGTGGAGGTGAATCAGTTTCGTGCCTTTTAGACTATTTTACAGATGAAAAAGATAATTTCGGGAAAGAAACAGGACGTATCGAATATAACACGGTTTTCTCTAAAACCGCCCAAGGAGGAAATCAGCGAACAGCTGAAAGTAAATGGTTAACTACAAATGCAGAAAACATAAATCATTGCCCTGTCCGATTATATAGAAAAATGATGTCGAAACGGACCAAAAGCATTAAAACTAATCGTTTATTTCTTACTGTGAATAAAGACTGGAATAAATATCCGGATAGTTGCTGGTACAAAAATATTCCGCTCGGAGTAAACGAACTCAGTAAATGGACAAAACAAGGTGCAGCATATATAGGAATAGACACAAAAAGAGTAAAAATAACCAACCACTCGAATAGGTCAACCGCTGTTAGCGAATTATCAAGTGCTGGCACAAGCGTTCAGGAAATAATAAAAATTACAGGCCACACCTCAGCCAATTCCATTCAACCATACCTTCAACTAAATGAAAAACATCACAACAGCATAATTTCAAATTTAAGGAAAGATACAACCTTAATTAAAGAAGAACCGCCTTCTTCCGTAGAAGAACCGTCTTCTTCCTTAAAAGAACCGTCTTCTTCCTTAAAGGAACCGTCTTCTCAACCGTCTAATGCAGCAACAAATATCTATAATAATTGTACATTTATTTATAATTATTAAAATTGTAACTTTTCTATTTAAATTTATTGTTTTCTTTATTCAAGATATAGTCTCCTGTATACCACACGACAATGGATAATTTTCTCTTATTTCGACGTATTGCCTTTGCAAAACACCACTCAACCTTCGGTCTCGTGGTGTTTCAGGCAATACGTCTCGTATAATCGAAAATTTTCGATCGTCTTGTGGTATAACATACGATTATTATATATTTTTGAGATCGATAAAAAAAACTGCATGATAATCGATTCGGTCGTCTTAAGCTTTGCATTAAATAATTTGACCTAAATACCTTTTTTTTGTTTAATAATAAACACTATTGAAATATCACAAAAATTATCAGGGTTTCAATTAAAATATCTGAAAGTGAGTGTAAAGATCACTAATTCTACATTTGGTACACATTCCATATCTGTATCATACAGCAGACACTTAGAACAATAAATTTCATATATTTTAAATGAACTTTATTAAACTAAATATGTACCATTTCGATCGATACCCTTTTGCCATTTTCCTGGTAAAACCATTATGCCGATGGTGTAGAATATCTGGGATTTTTGGAGGAAACACTGAACCAAATGATTGTCACAGGCCTGTTTTGAGGTTAGCTTTAAATCATTAAGAGAGTTTTGCAGAGAGCAAAACAAATGGTAGTCGCACGGGACAAGGTCCGGGCAATACAAGACGACTTCTTTTTTATTGATCAATTCTGGCTGCTCTATGTCAATTGCGCGCTTTAATCGCATTAGTTGTTGACAGTAGAGTATTATGTGGCGTCAACCCAGAATTTGCCACCGTTTGGGCAGCTTTATCCATCTTCGTTACGATCTTTTTCGCACATTATTGTCGTATGTAACCCACTTTTCTTCGCCCCTTTTCAATATCTTCAGACGGATCTTCAGTCCATTCAATTTTCACTGTTAATTCATGTGGTATCATAATATCGAGCTTCTTATTTGTATCCACCCTTAAGCGAATGGTTCAAAACTGATTTTGATTAATGTTTAGTTCAGCTGTGAAATCTTAAGATTAAATATTCCGGTTTTCCCCAAATTTTTTGGAGAATTGTGTCGACTTTTACAATGATTGGTTTACGAGAGCGATGCGCATCTTTATCATTGAAATTTCCAGAGCGAAAACGGGCAAACCATTTCAGTGCTACTGATTTTGATAAATCATCTTCACAATAAACAACACGAATTTTTTCACAAGCCTGCGAAGCGTTATCGCTTTGGTCGAAGTGGTATTGTAAAATGTATGTGGCAGATTTTCAACACGCAAATACTTTCGACTGAATTATCAATTGTCATAATGTTTTATTTTTTACTATATTATGGACTGTCATCTTTCAAACGTTTCATAGTATGGCCTGATAGGATTAGTATTACCAAAGTGCCATGCGCTTATTACCATGCGGGTATTGGTAAAAACGCCACAAATTTTTTTCTTTAATTTCTGTTCTGGGGATAGAGGTACATCCGACTCTACTCATCCGACAAAACAGGCTGCTTTAAACGTGCTTCCTTGGGTGGTAGCCCAAGTTCCACTGTGTCAGTTGATTAACCACTTTCCTGTTCGGTTAGTTTAAATTGATTGTGGCCTATTCTGAATTTGAACAAATTCAAGGGCATCGTTTTTTTAATTGCTTTGGACCTGTCGCAACGGGATATATAATCTTAGATGATTCGATAATGTGTCATTTATGGGTCTCGATTTATTTTAATTTTTCATCGTTTTATCAATTAAAATTGTCACAATTTGTATTTTTGTGGAAAGCACCAAATTTGTTCAATGTGTTTGCTAATGGAAAATAATAAATTAATTAATTTATTTTGTCTAGTTTCCGCTGAAAATCTGGTTTTGTCTTTTAGGAAAAATATGAAAATTCATTTACCTTTTCTCGGATCCTGGTCTAGAACTAATTTTTTCCAATGAGAACTAATTAGCACTATTTCGGTTCTAACGGTAAGAAAAGTTACATTCTTAAAATTGAAAGTAAAAAATTGGAAAACTTAGAAGAACACGAGGAAAACCACCAAAAAGAAGGATTATAGCACATAAAATGACGAATTACGTTAAAGCAGCCGAATTGCTAGATGTGAAAGGCAACCTAAAAATATTATAAAATCTTTAAAAATGAATTCAAGCTATTTGCTAGTGGTATAGATCTGAGTAAAGTGAGAATTAAGAACAACAAATTGGAATGCAATTGGTAAATCAGCCAGGGCAAGGTATAAAACTTTCGAGTTAAACGAAAAATGCTTTTGAAAAATAGCTATTGTTGTCCGAAGCTACATGAAGTTTATAAAAGTTTCACATTTTATGGGCGCTGTCAAGCTGAAAATTAACCATTCGATATTTGTGGCAGATTTAAAAAAATTAGTGAAAAAATGTGTGTTTGATGATCAGGAATATAAAATGATCACGGACCGCCAAAAAAGTTCAATATTGAATTTCATCCCAAGCAGAACTTCGTAAAAAATTTAACAAAAAGACAAAGACAATTGCAAATTATTGAATAACGAATCACTTTGCGGAAAGATGTAATTTAAACAGGTGCGCGGAATTGAAATAAACAATGAAGAAGTTCAGGCTACTTATTACTTAGATATGCTGACAAGTGTTTTGGTTCGAAGATATTTTAAGATAGACACTGGCGCCGAAGTCAATATATTACTGTATAGATATCTGAATAGATTCCGAAACGTTAGATTAGAACGATGCACATGATTGTCGCTTTTGAGAATAATGTTTCGCTACTAACTGTATCTATTCTAAGACTGGAAGCCTGTGAACTGTTTAAAATAATCTATAGAACGTACAGTGTTTATGTTGATGATAAGAATGATTTCATTTCGAAATATCCAATCCTATTTGAAGGTATTGGATGTTTCGTAAGTGATTACGAAACTCAGTCAGAGACAACGTAGTACCTACTTTAAAAGCTGCTCGTAGAATTACAAATAGTTTGATGCAATCTCTAAAGGAAGACCTATAACCGTAGATAGATCCCCGAAGTAGATAAAAAAAATATAACATTAAAACTTGACAAGACTAAGCAATTAAAATGGAAAACTATCAAGTAATTTTGTCTTGCAAGTAATCTGTTAATGATATTCCAGGGAAATTAGCTAACAAAATTATATTAGCGTTCTGTACCCTGATTCTCTAAAAATTAAGATAATGTAAAAACTTGTAAAAAGCAAATTAAAACAAAAATTAAATTTGAAGATGAGTGGTAGTTTCACTATAAATAGGTGTAAGCGGAGGCGGGAGATATATTATGTGAATCTCGATGGATCTCGGACAATCTCAATAATATCAAATAGTAGTAAATATCGAACAATCAAATTTTTCGAATAGGCTCTAAGATTCTCGAGTAACATCGAGCTATTAAATACACTCGCCAATTTCAGACATACTCGAATAATCTGACGGTTTCGAAACACCGAATCACTAATTAAGTCTCGCATCAATCCATCAATCACTTAAATAATCTCAAGAAATTTTAAAAAGTGATCAAAAGATGAAATTTGAGACAAGGGAATTTGAAACAGGAGGACATGAAATTACCTTATTTAAAATAGTTTTTCAAAATAAACCGATTTTACCAGTAAATTAAGTTTTCATTTACCGTGTAACGCAACAAAAAAAAAAGTTTCCTCAAAACATAGATATGTACTCGTATACTCATTTAGTACAATATTTATATTCGAGAAATTTCATAGTTAATTAAAGCTCTAAAAACCTGGTAAATTTCTGTTTATGCAGATATTGGGATGAGACAGAAATTTGTAGTGATAATAATTTCTTAAATGATCTAGTGCATTCCATTAATGTGCATAAGTATTATTCAAAATGAGACAGAATCAGATTCAACTTTAAAATATTAAAAAGCTGTCCCATCAGCTTCAGGAGATGTTAGATTTTTGTTTGAAAGTTTAAAAATGATATAGAATTAGAAAACGGGATATTATTATTTAATGAGAAAATAATAATTCAAAATAGTTTACGGGATTGAGTGTTAAAACAATTAGATGTATTAGACCAAGTTGTCAAAAAAATTAAATTTAGAGCTAGAAAATTAGTGTACTATTGCCTGGCATAGATGACAACATAAAAAAACTTATTGGATTGCCGAGTGTAAGTTGTGCCAAAAATAAATCTCGCAGTTACTCTTTAGAATCTGGTCTATAATTAAGCAACTGCAAATTCAAAATCAACAAAAAATCTACTCTATAGGAAATTAAAAATGTTTTATAATATTGTAATTATTATTGGAAGCGATTTATTGAAAATCTCATTAATTTGGTGCGGTGTGAATTTTTAAAAATTTTCAGGAGAATTAAAGTTAGGTTTATTGGTCTTAGTTACAAACAGTTTTTATTATAAAAAATTTCAACTTAATTTTTTCTCGTTGGCTTGCCGACATTTGTCAATGTTAAATTGCCGTTAAGTGAAAGCAAATTCAACAAATTATCGTTCGACATGTACCATAAAATGAAAAGCAAGAGCAGAATTGATTTGGTTCAACCAATGTCACTTATATGTGTAATAAATTTTTATGTATAGTGGTATTACCATCTGCTTTCTGAAAAATATAAAGAATGTTACGCTTTTTTAAAAATCCAATCAGTTGGTATTTTCCGAAAACAACGTTAATCATCCATTTAAAAAATCGATATCCGTTTTCTGGGAATTTTCAAATTTTCATTAATACAATTTATTTGAGTAAGAAATTCCAAATTACGGGGTTGTCGAAATTATAGTACCTAGATCGAATTAAATTTCTACAACAAATCGAACGACAGCACAAGAAAAAAAAACATGTTTAGTTATAATTTACGTAAAGTTAATGTTGGGTTTACGAGGAAGTTTTTTTTATTATAGGTATACGTTTTTTTTATTATAGGTATTTACAGACGTCTTAAAAGTAACTTTAAAAGTAATATTCCATGCGTTTTGTCCATAAATTCTCTATATATATTGGAAAAAGATAAATTAAACTCCACGGTATTTCTCCACGTTCATTCTATCAACTTATGCCTCCAGTGTGAAATACTTTCACGTCGGTATATAGATCGTGTATCACGGGTTTATTTGATTTCTTTCTGTATGCTCCGTCTGAAATGTTCCTTTTATTTATGTATTGTTGCTTCGTTGGTGCGTATTGTAATTTATTTGAGTGGGGGGGGGGGATGCAAATATTTGTGTATATGGCACGAACGCAGTGGTGAGGCCGTGGCAAAAATAGTTTCAATTTCCCTTTTCCCTTCTCATTTTTTTATTCTTCATGCGGTTATTCAAGAATGAGAATATGTGTGGAAAACCCCACGCCGCACCGTGAGCTCTAGCCAGCTATTATAACGCACCAGACCTCTATTCTCATGTCTGTTAACGGAAACCCCTTGCGGAGTTTCGTTACAATATTATTGAATATTAAAGTTATTGGCCTTTTTGTAATGATTATGAAAATGTACGTATTGCTTGGATACTCTTTTAATTCTAGGCGTAGAAATTGTTTTAATCCTCTCACATCAAAACGCTAACCTTAGCAACTGCAACTTACTAGATTTTGTAATTATTTGTTTTGTGAAACCGCAGTAAAATTATGTTTATAATTTAATTTAGAGATTAAGTTAATTATATGTTTCAATTATATGTTAAAGTAGTCCTCAAAAAATTGATGGATTTTGTCTATAATCTCGATTATGTTATTACAGCGCATAAAATATTGCGATGTTAGAGCGAAATAATTTTTGATTTGAGACGTCAATAATTGTAATTATTATTTAGTTTGTCGTTAAGCTAAATCGCCGATTTATTAAAAAAATTAGTTAAAAGTGATTCGTTCGATTTCACCATTTTGCGAAATAAAAAACAACCACTCATCAACCACAAAACGTATGTACTCCTACGTACACCATCTTCCACTGAATGCAGAAAATACTAAACAAATTCCATGTAAGACTATATGTTTCTTTACACTATCAGTCGGAAAACAGGTGGTTAATTCACAGAATTTTTTTAAATTAGGGAATTAAAATACAGGATTAGCGCCTTTGGCTAACCATCATGGTGACGTGTTAAACAGTAGACACATAGATTTTAATTTAGAATCAAACAACAAATCAAGTCAACAAGTAGACTTTAATTTAGAATCAAATTCGGGACCACATTTTATTATTTCAAACACAAGTCTCGCAAGTCGTCGGTTATAACAATAAAATTTATGTGGAATTATTTTATTAAAAATTTGGAAATGCTGCTTCTTGTGTAACGTATTTGAAAATTTTCAAAAAATAAAACATCGGAGTTGACAAGCTGATCACCGGACGAATGTTTTCTATGTGCTAAACATAAACAAGAGCAAAGTTTTGTCAATCATAAATTGAATTACACACAATCCCGAAAATTTTACAAAATCGGTCAAACAACAAAATCGTCAATATTTTTACAGTGAATATGATAAAGTGTAATTATAATACCGAAAATGTAATCAAAGCACTCCTATTTTGTTAGTCGATTAGTGGTGTTCACCGAGACCAAACCAGTTGACTCGAATTTTATTACCAAGCGTCTAATAGTCGACTCGGCAGGAAGATTATGGCGAGGTTAAAAATCACACTATTATGAAAATAAACTCTATAACCTTCCTTGGTGATTTGCCATATACTGCAATGAACAATTCACAATGAATTTGACAGATGTTGCTTTAATATTATGGCTGCTATAACCAAACAAATTTCGAGCGTCCCTATTGAAAGACACTTTATATTTAAAATATGACATCGATGCTCTGAATTTTAAAGTTTGTTGCAAAATTTCAAAAAACTATTTACTAGATTTATGCTTGATTTTAAAGTCTAATAAAAAGTTTTAAAATCAAGTATAAACCTAGTAAACAGTTTGTTTTAGAATTTTGATATAAAAACTTTAAAATTTAGAGCAGTAATATTTTTAAGAAAATAGAACCAACATTTCGAATATTATTTGGAACTTAACAAACTTTCTAATGCTAAAATATTTAGTTATATACCTGTTACTAAAATATTAATTAGCATAAAATTATAAAACCACAAATAAATAACCTACTAAAAGAATATGTAGTAACCAGTGTTGTGGTTTTATCACTTATCGAGTAAATATTTTAGAATTTATCTGCGAAATTCCAAAAAACATTCGAAATCCTAATTCTGTTTTATTAAAACATGAGCCAAATTTTCCAAAACCACATCATTAGAGAAAAATTAATCGTGATGGCAAGCACTAGATAATTAATCAGTAATTAGATACGGGTGAATCTGCATCATATAAACTGTTTTATTAAAATTTTAAAATTAATTCGTTAAATGGTAAACGAAACGACTAATTGTTTCGCAATTCTATTCTTTATTTAAAAAGGGGGTCGTTGTCAAACCAAGTAGTTTAATTAAGAATTTCTACAATAAGTGATTCATCCATTTCATATTTATAAATACCTTTATTTAAATCTTACCTGTCTTCCATTTGTTTTTTTTTTTTTTTTTGTAACGAAGATCAGCCATATTTCTCATTTTTATATAAAACTAAAATATACGAGACTACCACCTACCTTAATGATCTACCACAAAAAAACCATATACGCGCGCGTTTCCTTTAAAAACATTTTTGTTTATTAAATTTAAATTTATTCGAAGTTATTTTAATTTATTTCAAATCCACCATCGTATTTAATCTATACATAATATTGTAGACGTTGTTTCATTTTTCTTAATTATCTAAACATAAGCGCTTATAACAATAAATTTTCGTTTCTTTATATTGTAAATAAGCAAAACTCGAAATTCCACCTTTTTTTTTAGATAAATGCTTGCTTAATAATGACGATGTTGATGATGGCGGTAAGAATTTCATTTTATTTTAACTCTTATATGATTTGATTTTTATTTAATACAGAAAAAATGTTAATTTACAGACATTCATGTTCAATAAAAACTCAATTTAAATGTTTGATTGGGTGATTATAGAGAATATATAAAATATAAAAATTAAAACAAAATAAAATTAAAAATGTATTTTTTTTTTGCCTTTTTAATAAAATAAAAAATAAAAACTTGTCCGACTAAAATTTACATAAATTTAAATACCAATATTACCTCCAGTGTATTTGTTGTACATACACATACCTTTTATATGAATTCATTTTATTTATTTAATACAAGAAGGAGGATTCCAACGTTAAATTGAATTTTAATATTTTTGTAATTAAAAATTAAAATTAAAAATTAATCGTTGATTTTATGGTATTGTAGCTGGAGAGGTAGAAAAAAATTGTCGAACAAAAATGCTGTGTAGGTGAGTTAAATTAATTATTTATGAGCAATAATAACTATATAAATGTAATGTATATTTATTATGACCTTTTAAACCCACCATGTTATTCTATTTAGTTATTATTTTCTGTTTAGCTATTATTTATAAAATATTATCAATTATTTGTTTTTAATTAACTAGAGTTCAATCGCGTCCATATGTATTTTTTGCAACTTTTACAAATTAGCACGATTATTATTGACTGGTTTTGTTTGAGCAGAATTTATAAATTTTATTAAAGAAAGCGGCGACGTAACAATTAAGAAACCATTTCCCACGTCATGCCTACCCTTTTTCAATTACGGAAGCATAAAATGTGTTTTTAAACGAAACAACAATTATAATGACTCAATTGAAGAATACGTTCAATTTTCTGAATAATTTTGATCGTTTATTCGTTTATCTCCTTATACATACATACATAATATATTTAAGAAATACAGGTTAAAAAAATTATTTTTTAATTTTTTTTTTTTTTTTCGTAAGAAGTCTCCCACAAAAATTTATTGTCGGCATTAGACAAATATATCAAACACAAAACAAACATTAAAGTCCATAAAAGATATATAAAGTAGTATAAATAAAAAATATATTATCCCATGACCCTTATAACATAATTTAGATAGTATACTGCCCTTAAATTTAGAAAAAACAAATTATTAATTTAGACATTACTCAATTTTTATGGTTAGTTCTTACTACATGATAATGATTAAGTAATTTTGTATATATATAAAACTACTTTACCATCTTGCTTTAAAATAATTTTGCTAAATAACATTCTTATTACAAATTTTAATCTTTAAATGCCTTATTTAAATATTTTCTGTAACTTTAATCCTTCATCACATTTTCAAACCACTTAAAAGTTTATTAAAGATATTAAAAATTAAATTAAATGAAAATTTTTTAGTAAAATCTTGTTGGTATATAAAAATTATTGGTAATGAATATAAAGTATTACGTGAAATATTATTGTAAGGGTGAATTTTAGAAGGAACGTTTTAAATTATTCCGACATATTTTGGAGTGTAATAAAGGCGGGCAATTAAATTTTAAAATACAGAATTGGGTCGTATTTATAACTATTTATTTTAACGTTATTTATTTAAAATTTAAGTAATCAATATTTTAGTGAAATTAATTTATTCAACTAACAAGTATTTGAATTAGTTCCAGTAGATCAATAAGGCCTTACGGTTGAGGAATGAGTTTGACTTCTTAAATTATCCAACGGATTCTGGAATTATCTGAAATAAAAATAAATATTGAATTAATTTTTATATATCACAAAATAATTTATTTATATATTTATTTACATTTATTAGTTATTTATCAAGAAAGTATCCTAATAATACCATAACCAATAAAGATCACATTCTTTCAATTGGATGACAAATTAATAAAAAATGATATTGCAATTTTATTTACTCGATGTCAATGTATATAGCTCACTAGAATGTGGGTAAGGATTAGCAGTTAAATTTGAGTTGAGCAGCCCAATAATGCATATTTATATTCTTGAATGTGGGCTATTTTCTTTCTATGTTAGGTAAAGATTTTAAGGTTAAATTTTCGCTAGAACTGTCCTACCGCACTACTTAGTCTTTATTTTTGAAAAAATTCGTCAAAAATGTTAATCAAAAAATAGACGAAATGTTTTGCTATTAGCGCTAAGTAAAATATTTTCCCGCACTACAGTATGTTTTACGGTAATATTTGTGCCAAGCTGCACAATACTATCAATAATCGATTTTTACCTTGATTAATCGTTTTCGTATCGCTGCATATAATTATGATAATTGGTCTCTAATTAATGTAAGGGTTTAATAGTTTTTTAACGCATCCCACCCATAAGTTTAAAGGATTGAAATTCTAGAGTTTCGAATGACGTTCTCGATAGAAGAAGAATAAGTTATGTCACTAAAGGCCGTTTCTCAATTTTTTTCACTTCAATAGTTTATACATTAGTTTTAAGAATAATGATAAAAGTAAGGTGGAAGTTTAAATGTGCATTGATAAATGAATTTAGATCTTAATCACACACTTTTTATTTTATTATAATTCTTCGCTTTATTGTATTTTTCACAAAAATGATTTTGATCGCTTTGATGGTCACAACTTTCAACTTCAATAAAAAATATACCGGTATCGCAGTTTTGGTTAAAGAATGAGATTGAAATTATTTGTCGGTACTAGACGTATTAAGTACTAGATAATCTGAAATATCCGATAATTTTAAATCTGAAAAGACGTTTCTCAGATTTAAGAACGCTAAACTATTTTAATTGGCTAACTAACCACTGTTTTGTAACACACTATTTATCAGAAATAAATTTCAGATCGCAAAACAGAAATCTGTGATTGTTCGGTTTATATAAGAAAAAATGAATAAAAAAATTATCAGATCGATCGGAGAAAATAAAAGACCACAAAAGGTTTTTCTTATATCTCTCTCTGATCTCTCCGATGTAATAAAAAAACATGCCATATGCCATAATTATTGTGAAATGTCAACATTTAGAAAATAATAAAGAAACAAGCAAAATTTAATTTAATAAGAATCAAGGTATAAATTATATAATGTAAATATGTAATTAAATAAATGGGAATTTATCTTAAGATATCTTTCTTTTTAGTGTGTGTAACAACATTGGACATGATTCAATTCTATTTAAAGCTAATTATTTAAAGAATGAGTTTCCAGTTTAATTAAATTAATCCATATTTTTTCTTCATTGCAGAATCAATTTTGTTGCAGCCAGATGTTTATGAATAGAACCACCAGGGTCAACAGGAAGTCGAACAATTTTTGCTTTAGTGATCTCTTCAGCTGACCATTTTCAGATTTTAATGTGACTATCCGAATGAAGCCATCGGAACCGAAGTAAATATTGATAATTTTTCCAAACAACCATCTGTTTAAAAGAACGTTATCTTCTTTTATAACCACAATGATATTTAAGTTAATCGAGGTATATTGTTTTAACCACTTTGATTTCTGTTGTAGTGATGTAGCTCACTCCAGGTGCCAATGCTTCCAAAAATGTTGGTTCATATGATGTTCATATAAGAGTGATCATTTCCTCCATCGTAAATATTGAATCACAATTAACTCGGCCCAAATGAAATATGGTAGACTAATTCGCCGCTTCCCAAAAATTGCCAAAGTGAGGAGCATTGGGAGGTATAAAGTGCCAGTTAATTGCATTCCTAGAAAGACATTGAGACGTGCCATTAGACTTCGCTATACAACTTTTAAATGTTTTGTGAAGCTCGTTGTTTGCGCCCAAAAAATTGGTGCCATTATCACTGTAGATTTCTTGGCAGCATCCACGACGAGCAACGAAGCTTTTAAGCACAGCAAGGAACGCATCACTAATAAGATTATTAACTCCCCTTCCCTTAGTCAAATAGATCAGCAAATGTCCAGCGTAATCAACCCCAACTCTCAAAAATGACCGAACTAATTCTAGTTGATACCGTATGCAAGGAACACATCGATATACAATCCGACGTATTACATTTCTTGCAGTTTGTTCTAGCAGTTTTGTTACCGTTGATTTTGATGCGTGAATAATGTGATGCCTTGCAGAAAATGCGGTTGTTTGCATTTCTCCAATCTGCCACCGACTCCTAATACTCTAAACTCATCAATAAGTAGTGTGATTGATTTGAGATTGCTTATATGGTTTACTGTATTTATCTTCTGTATGTCTTCCATTTCTATTTTCAACTAGTTCCGTTGATCAAATAGGCATATTTTGTAGAGTGCTTCTTACAGTTCACCCCGGGTTAAGAATAAGGAGTTACTTCCAATTAAACTTTGCTTTCTGGACCAGGCAATGAACCTTAAAGGATAGGCTATTTTTTTTGGAGCTTATGGAATGATGAGCACTTGCAAATTAAGTTTTCGAATATATCATATTCGACGATTGACGTAAGGATTATATTTTCGGTTATAGAATCAAAATTGGCATCTCGAGGCATTATCGGCTAGATTTTGTGGTGATAGTTCATGTCGCCAATGTGCCCGACTAAATGACGACAATATTTGAGAGGTGCGATTCGCAACAAATGTAACCCAGTGGCGAGGATGAGATGTGAGCCAATCAAGTACGATGGTTGAATCTGTCAATAAGAAAACTTCTGGAATATTAAGGCTATTTTCTATTTCGTCTAAATCAATCAAATTTGTTAGTAATAGTGCTCCACAAAGTTATAGGGGCGGAAGACTTTTTTTCTTATATAGGGTCCACTTTTGTTTTTTATGTAATTAAGTGACTGTGAGTTTCTACCTCTTCCATTGTCACCTTGTTGTAAGCTACTGCGACATAAGCAAGTTGGCTGGCGACGCAAAATCCATTTAGTTCAATAAACATAACGTGGGATAAAAATTTGTCCAATTTTTGGTAGTATAAGCCGCAGTTGTTCCCACTTTATGGCTTCTTCCTATAATAGATGATCATCCCAATTCAAGTTTAAAATCCAGAGCCTTTGAATAAAGATTTTATGTGAGTGGATCAAAGATTTTACCGGCTTCAGAAAGTATAATTCATTTTATATAATATCTCCCATAATATCAGTGTCTTCCCGTGGATCATACTGCAGACGTATCACCTTCACTGTCTTGTCAGTGGCTGAATCTTCTATTGCTTTTATATGATGTTCTCTATCTTCAAGTGGAATATCTTGCAAAATGTAATTAAACTTAGACACCCACTTTTGAAAATTAAAGCCGTAGTTAGATAACTTGTTTTTTATCGAAGTTTCAGCCTTTGTTTTTCGTCTAATGTGTCTCCTCACGTCATGAGATCATCTACATAAATATTTTTCTCGATTGTTTTGGCTGTAATTGGATCAAAATTCATTAAATTTTTTGCGATTTGATTAAGTACCCTTGTGGCAAAATAAGGAGTAAATGCCAATCCATATGGTACGGTATTTAGCTTAATGGAATGAGAACCATCTCTTCTCTCCATACAATTTTTTGGATTTTGCTATCGTCGTCATGAACGAGAATATGTCTGTACAACCGATGCTCCTGAAAACGTAAAATTATTGAGTTAATGTTGATTGTATTGTCGGGCCAACCGCTAAACAGTCGTTCTGTGACTGTGGAACCATCAAATACAACTCGAAGATTTGTTGAATAACTATTTGTTTTAATGACTCCATGGTATGGGAAAAAGAAACCGTCAATAATCGTTTATGAAATTTCTTCCATATGACCAAGAGATAAATATTCCTTCGTGAAATTTTTGTATTTCTTGAAAATGTTTGTCTCTAAGAAACTCACCTCTGCCATTTGTATTGACGTACGCAATTCCAACCGTCCTTCTGAATTAACCCGGTGACAACCGGTCGTTGAAACTCACTTGCAAAGTTCTTCTTTCAGCATCTCATCAATATTGCTTTCGGTTAAGTTGTTCGTGAATCCGTAGTGCTGCTTCTGCATTGGTCTTATTATCATTGATGGTGCCTGCCACGATCCATCCAATGGTGTTTTGTAGAACAGGTTCATTGCAATTACGTCTAATTTGTCCATCAACCAAAAGGTTTAAAAAATTATCGATACCAATTAGTAGATCGATTTCATTAGCTTTGTAAAATTCGGGATCGGCTAATGGTGTATTTTTCCAAGTAACCATATTTGCAGAACTAATGTCGATAAGAGGGAGCTTTGTTATCCGCTTCATTAAAAACACATATGTATATAGTAAAAGTTGGACCCGACCGTGGCTGGATGTGTACGGTAGCAAGCAGCAACCCCTTTTGTTGTACTTGAACCTATTTGCCCAATTTATTTCACTGAAATGCTTCCATTGTATCGGGAAATTCCAAGACGCTGAATACATGACTCTGTTATGAAGCATCCTTGAGAGCCTGAATATAAAAGAACGCGACAGCTAACAGTTTGTTCCGAAGAACTTACGTTATTTAGTTAGCTCAGTTGGAAGAATTTATTGAGCGATGGTATTCCCATTACGGTATGACAAGACTGCATTTCCACAATTTGTATTAGGTTCGTCATTGCTTCCTACTTCGTTCATTTCGGTTGCCACCTCAGTCTCTGCCAAATGAGTATGTTATGCTTCCCTCTACAAACTGGACATTTAAAGATGGCATGTTTATCGCTCAAACAATTGAAACACCTTCTGTTCATAATTACCTCTCTTCTCTTATGAACATCCATACTGTTGAATATTGGACATTGATATATTAGATGTCCATATCTGCAAGACATTTGATCAGTGGTTGTTTGTTAATTGAATTTTCAGGTATAACTACTGCTAAGGATGACACTAAAGTGGATAAAATATAATTGTACTTTATAAATAATTGTATACATAATTTAATTTATTTTATTGAAGGATTGAATTTATCTAAATTTATTAAATTGTTTATTGACCTTCCTTCCATTCAAACAAATTTTTTTGGGTTCCCCACATCAAATTTGCCCCAATAATTTTTCTACGAATAACTGTTAGCTAGGTACACTGATTGAAATGGTTGCAGGCAAGACACTTTAAAGGTTGAACTTATACAAATTTCTAAATTGTATATGGCTCTTTCATTCAAACGAGTTTTCCTTGGCCCTTCACATTAATATGAACCTGATAAGTTTTCTAGGGATAACTTTTGGCTGGGCACACGAATTGAAATACATTCCAGACATGACAATTGAAGGGTTGAATTCACACCAATTTTTAGATTGTATATTTGGCTCCTCTTATAAAACTTAAGTTTTAATTGCTATGGTAGTTAGTGGCAATATGTTTCGGGTGAAATATGTCCGGCTTGTAACTTTCGATTGAAACAGCAAAGACACTCTGCATTTAGTAACGTAACTAGGTACCCGCAGCATACGCAGCCCACCGTTGTTGAAGCCTACGAATTTTCCATTATTAATTCAAATTTAAGATTAGATAGCTCAGGTTAAGCTTAAAGTTCAAATTTGCAGAACGGTACATTTCTATTGCCAATTTTTAAGAAAAGTCGGTGGTCTAATTTTTAGAAAAAGAATAAATCGTTCCTGTTGCTATTAAATATTTTCTTAAGACCAACCATTACTTCTCCGTTCTGAAGCCATAGAAATAAAAATCCCTTTAGGTTCTGACCGATATTAAGGTTTAGAAGAAAATTAGGTAAACTCGTTTAAAATCAAAGCTTTTGACATAAAGATTTGAAAAAGGGAGCTTATAGTAACCTGCTGGTGTTAGCACCTTTCGATGTATCATTGTGATGTTCATAAAAGTCAAGAAGAAACTTGAGCCACTACCTCACTTGAGCCAAACAAGTAGCGTTCGTTCGACTTATAGTTCTCATTTAGCGAATCTTTTGATTACCAGTAAACGGTAAATAAAAATCAAATTTACAGATTTATTTTTAAAAACTATTTTAAATATACGGAAAATGCTAATGCCAAATTAAATTTGTAACTAGTGATTGTATTTTTTTTTTACTTGTTTTTTTGGGATTCTCCTGATTTTGGAAATTCTCGTTTCCCGATTTCATGTTCGCTTGTCTCAGGTTTCATCTTTTGATCACCTTTTAAAATGTCTCGAGATTTTTGGAGTTTATCATGGAATTATTCGGGTATCTTTGAAATTGTCTGGTGTACTTCATAATTCTATTTTACTCGAGAATCTTAGAGCCTATTCGAGGAATATGATTGTTCGATAGTTTGGAAATTATCCGATACTGTTTTGTTGAGCTTAGCTGTAACTTGCTTAGTAGTATTAGAAATTAGTACTGTCTTTCCGATATTATTCATCCATATTATCAATATCCAGATTTTTCGGTATTATTGAAATTGTTCAAGAAATTTGAATTTTGTGAGGCAATATTCTGCGCGTAGCTTTGAATTGTAAGAACTTGCAGCGTTACACATATAAATCTAAATGGTGATATTTAAAAGATTTTTTGACGTTATGCCGAAATTTCTATATTTCTTCGATCTCCTGTAGGTTATTCAAAATTATTCAAGAATGTATAGGTTATTTACGTTGTACATGGTAGTGATTAGCGCATAGAAGGTTTCCTTTGGTTTTACATACTTACCGATAATTTGATTTTTGAAAACTTTCAAAGAGTTGCAAAATTTACGTTTTATTTTAGGCAATTCGAATAATTCACGTTCTGTTTCATCTATTTTTGAAAGATGGCCAGAATATTTCCACTTAATTCAATCTGAATAAACCAATTGCTGTTCTTCCACATTCAACGCTCAAAAATGGAAACGCATTTTGATGAAGGATATTTACATTGAGAACAAATATTCTAAATTTTTTCCAAAAAATACCCTTTGTAATTTTAAATTTCTGAGTAAAATGATTTGAGTTGAAAAGTTTCGATAAATGAAAGCTTTTAAAACTAAAAGTTCTTGATATTTTTGCAAATAAATGGTTTATACGCATAAAACATTTTAACGAAAGACAGAATTTATGGAAAGGCCAAATAGTACCTTCCTTTATAATGACAAATTTAAAAGCCAAATGGTTTGGTTTGAAAAGCTCTTAAAACTCAAAGATCTTCATAATTTACACTGAACACAAATATTCCGGTCATCCCTGGTAATATCAAATTTCGAGGTAAAATGGTTTGTTTAAAAAGCTTCTATAAGTGGAAGCTCTTAAAACTAAAGCTCTTGACAATTTATTAAAATACATTTTATTTAAAACCTGAAATTATTTAAAAGCTCAAAAATGTCAAGTTCAAACTGAAAAGTATGAATTAATTGTCAAGCTTAAAGCTTATTTAAAACAAATATTCTAAATTTATTCCAAAATCCCACCTTTCTTAAACTATCAAATTTCAGAATAAAAATTGAACGATTTTGGTTAAAAATACATATTTTATGTTCATAAAACAGTTTAACAAAAACCTCAAATTATGAAATAGCCCACAATTCCGTTCAAACCCAAAAAGTATTAATTAAATATCAATCTTAAAGTTCATTGGAAACCAACATTCTAAATGTATTTACCGTCAACAAGGTGTAACGAAATTTTAGGATAAATTGTTTAAAATGTTTCGATCAGTGAAAGCTCTTAAGAAAAAATGCTTTTGAAACTTTTTGAAAATACATATTTTTTGTACATAAAACATTGTAACAAAAACCTGAAATTATTAAAAGGCTCAACGCTCAAACAGTATTGCATACATAGTATGCGAAAGCTTATATTATAACACCAAGTTACTTAGTAAAATGGTTTGGTTTGATTAAAAGCTCTTGATAATTTACATTGAGAACAAATATACTAAATGGTCTCTAAATTCCTTTACCCTTTGTAAAAACGAATTTCTGAGTAAAATGGTTTGGTTTTAAAAGCTTTTCTAATTGAAAGCTCTTATAACTAATTGCTCATAAAACATTTTAACAAAAACCTGAAATTATGAAAAGGCTCACCAATGTTAAGTTCAAACAGAAAATGTATAAATTAATTATTAAGCTTAAAGCTAATTGAATAGAAATATTCTAGATTTATTCTAAAATACCACCTGCCTTTTTAATATCCAATTTTCCCATGAAATGGTTTGGTTTGAAAACCTCTTTAACTAAAATCTTTTGACTTGAAACTAAAAGCTTTGGAACTTTGAGAACAAATAATCTAAATGTTAGCGAAAATTCCGTCACCCATTGTTAAATCAGAACCATCTTGATATGAATAGAGCCGGCATGTAAAAAATGAACTTAAAATAAAGGACATAGAAACACTAAAAAATAATTTATTTTCAGAGTTTGTATGAAAAAACGCGATTTCGATTGACGAAAAAATATGAATTAAAAATTAAACCTATATAAATAATTTTTTCTGAAATCACTATTAAACAACTCAATGAATAACTCATTTAAAGCACAGATTCTCAAGCTTCCCCATTTACCAGATATAATCAAAAGAAAATAAGGGAATTAAATTAAAAAACGTTCTACAACAACAACAATATGTATAAAAAAGAGAATATTCTATTTAATGACGTCATCACTTATTCACAACTAAAATCAATGGTAAAAAAAGACAATACGTTGAACAGCCAAAATTAAAATAAATCAAAGAGAGTCAAAGAGAAAAAATTATAATAATATGCATTGAGCGCGAAGAAATCAAAAAAATCAAATCAATTCAGATTGTTATGCATCACAAATAAACGACATAACCAACAAACATTAACTGTAATATAAATGCCTTATTTATTTCTCAAGTATTAAAAATATTATTGTATTTAAATTAAGACACAGCTAAAAATAAATACAACATGATTAATATTTGGCATCGATTTTTATTCCCAAAAATTAATGACACATTCAAAATAAGTTTTTGTTTAGAATATTTGAATTGTCATAACATTTGCGAGCCGTGTATAAAATAAAATAACTCTTACTTATTATTCCCATTCCTAGATGTCACTTAACACACAATTAAAAACAACAGGGATTCGGGCTGAGTAAACGATTTGAAAGAAAACTTTTTACGTAAAATTACCATAATTTCTTTCATAGCAATGGTTTAATTTTAGTAAATTTATAAAAAAATTATGTTAAATTAATTATTATTACAATTAAATTATTACTATAGAGGGAAGCCACCAAAATATGTTTAACCAAATCAAAAATCAGACCGATTTTAGAATCCGACCGGTTCGATCACCTATTTGATTCTTTTTATAAGTTTTCATTGTATGCGACATCTATGGTTTAAACAAAATGTCGTTAATAAAGCATTGCCACATGATATGAATCTGTATTCGGACAGAATTTTGTCATGTGGCAATGCTTTTAGAAGGAGACTAAAAAGAGATGGTTATAATTGTTTATAAATTTTATGTTATGACGTATTTTACAACAACAACATTCCATAAAAGTTTAGCAATAGTTTATATTCCAAGAGGATTTTCACTAAGAAATAAACATTTTCATGATTCGATTTTTCAATCAAATAAAATTACATGTTTTATGAACATTTTCGTATAAAAATAATGTAAAAGCTCATAATTCTTATAGACTAAAAATGTAAATGAAAACAATCGTTTTCCCATATAGTTTCATAGTAAAGAAAAAATGTTATGTACTTTATTTTAAGCTTAGTAAAAAATACAGTCAATGTGGAGGCTCTTATTTATAAAGTAGGCTCTGGTTAAATCATATTTCTGAGTAAGATAGTTTGGTTTAAAAAGCTTTGATAATTGGAAGTTTATAAAATTTAAAGTTCTTGATTTTCATAAATCATTTATATCAATCAAGTTAATTATCAATCTTAAAACTATTTGACAATTTTTGCAGATACATATTTTATGCTTATACAATTATTTTAATAAAACTTACGGATAATTCGATATTTGATAACTTTCAAGAATATTTAAGATAATTTGAAAATTCGACATTTCTGAGATTATTTCGATATTCGTGATATTTTTTAAATTATATTCGAAATTTGTGATGCTTTGTTGAAATATTTAGAAATCATCATAGCATTGAGTTGCAAGATGGTTCGTGTCATCTACCCGCGAAATTAGATACTTTTAATTAATGCGAGACTATACAACAGGAAGTAACAAGTTTTAAAGGTGCAAGGAACATTTTTAGGGTACAAATTTTTAGGTAGTTTCGCCACTGTCTGCATTGTCGATATTTTTACTTTCGGCTGAAAAATTTCGGCTAACTTTAATAGTATGAATACAAATTTTACTAATCGCTTATTAGCAACCAATTCAGAAGTTGAGATCGTTAAGCATCAAGTGAAAATTTCCCCTTTGATTTTGTTTCACTTGTGTCAAATTACTTAAAGACTCCGAATGAAATATTGAGAAAAACATAAATAAATAATTTCTGATTTCAAAGGTAAATCGGTAGAAAGATCATATTCATATTCGAAAATAATGTAAAACGATGTTCTAAATAGTATTCAAGGTCATTACACAATTCTGATTCGTTTATAGGTATTCAAAATCACCACCAAATTCAAATACTAACTAATTATCTAACAATCTTCAATGAATTTTTTCGATACTTAAAATGTTTGAATGTTTTTCGTCGCGCTCATTCCGCACACAGAAACTTTAAGATCAATAGATTGTTTTACCAACAACCTAAACTCTATATACAAATACATTTTCAGAAGAACACAGAAACAATACAAATATTTTCACTGGGGATACCAAAACAAAAAAAAAAAAAAAAAACGGAAAATTTATTTTCATGATTTGTATAGCTCGTATATATCTATATTTTCAAATCCATGAACCGAAAATATAAAATAAACCAAAAATTTTCTTTTTTCCATTTTTATCTAGAATTTTCTTTGTTTATCAGTGTTTTCTTGATGAAGTTAAGTGTAATGGAAATAAAAATCGAGGGTTGAATCTTTTTCAACCGTATTTGGAATGAGATGGTAAAATATACTCGTATTACATATATATGCGAAGCGGAGAAAGGCAAGCAAAAAAAAAAAATAAAAATAAAAAATTGTATAATAAACCACCCTTAGTCCTTTTTTTATACACTAATGTGAAACGACCCCAATAAATTTTGTGTTTTTTGTTTTGTTTTGTGTTAGTTTAATTTCTCTTCGGCGCCCCCATCTATATATACATCTACGTATATATATTGAATATAATTTGAAATGGAATTTTCCCTTCTCCGTCACTTCTTAGTACTCACCCCAAAAACGGAAAAAGTTTTCTTATTGTTTGTTTCTTACGAACGACGTCGAAAGAAAAAAAATTCTATCGGAAATGAATGGAAGCAAAGCAAAAAAAAAAAGGAATAAATAAGCAAATGTTTTCTCTTGCTTGCCCAAGAAGCAGAGCAACCAAAATATAGGAAAAATATTTTTGAATTAGGGAAAGAATGGAATTTATTAAATGGAAAGGGAGATTCATAATTTTTTGTTTTTTTTTTTTTTCTCCAAAATAAGAATTTCTTTAAAGAGGAAAATAGAATTTTAAATGATGCGATGATGTTCATTGAAATTATTATTATCGTTATAGTAATGATGATGATGGCTATGAGAATAACAAGAGGACATATAAAAATGATAAAACAATTTCTTTTATATAAATTTAATGAATTGTAATATGCCATATATTTTTTATTATGTTCAAAATTTTTTCTTTTTTTGATGTTAGAATTTCTTTACCAATTCGAATGTATTCCATTCTATACTATGTTCATATTTACTAAAGTTCAATGAAATTTTATTCAAATCAATTAATTAAATCGAAATTAAAATCATATTTAAAACAAAAAAGAAATCGAGTATTAATTAAATTAAAATAAAAAGTTGTAATTAAATATTTAATTTAGTGTTCGACTTAAATTTTATAAAATGCCGTAATGTATGGTTTGTTTGAATGCTTTAGCAAAAATCAAAATGTATTTATAAAACAATTAAATATTGTACTTAATGGTTTATATCTTATTGAGTGTCATTTTGGATTTTGCTGATTCGCGGTAGCTCTCTTAAATTTTTGTTTGTTCAAACAAAACAAAAAATCAATTTTAATCCAAGTTCATAATGACCATTCACCACGTATATATATATATATATATATATATATATATTATATACGTACTCGAGTATATATAAGTTGTTTTATCGTTTTGATTTGGTATTAAATGATAAGTGTTGATGTAGTCTAAATTATGTGCTGAACATAATACAAAATTAAAAGTAGGGAATATAATCACAGTTCATAGACGGTCAATAAAATCAAGTTTCCCTCATTTAACGTATACGATACATATGGATGTACTCGTAGTTTAGGATTTTAGTGTATCATTTTTATTACTGCACAATCTAAGTATGTACCATTATAGCGACGTTAAAATTTGTTACACAGAAATTAAACGGCTATAAACATAGTTACATAAACAATGTATTACCCATAAAAAAACTGTTTGTGATTTGTTCGTTTTTTTTGTTGCTCATAACATAACTTGTTACTATATTGGAACGAAAAACGATAATTTTTTTTTTTTTAATAAATCAAAACAAGGTTTTACTTTTAAAATGGTTTTATCTAATTTGTTTTCTATTCTTATTTTTAACTAGAAAATGCTTGTCCAAGATGACTCAAGTCAAATTAATAATAATTCTGTCAGCCAAGGTGAAACAACGATGGATTGTTCCGTAGCCATATTCCAACTGAGTTTTTTATTTATTTATTTAGATCTATTCTACAGTGAATAACTTAATGAATAGTAAAAAAAAAAAAAAAAAAAAAAAAAAAGAACTGTTTTAGATTAAAAAGAAATAAAAATAATACTAACAATATGGAACATTACCTGAAAAAACGAAAACTTTAAAAACGTAAAATGAGATTAAAAATTGCAATTACTAATTGCCTTCCGAAAATACACTCTGGATCTCTCAAAATTAAATAAATGGTAAAATTCATTAAAAATTCTAGCCATTGACTTTGTTGGTTCATTGGAACCATAATTCGTTCTATGAAAGTCAAGAAACAAAAATTCCCTTGGACGCAAGCTTCTGGTAGGTACATAAATGCTCCAAGCAGAAATGAGTTCAAGACACTTAATGCGGCCACTAAGAGAATCACTAACAAACAAGGCAGAGGCAATTTTTCGGCGTTTAACCAACGTATCAATATGAGGGCACTCACACCGAATCACATACGATGGGAGACTGCGCACCTGTTCCCACATTGGTAGATTACGATCAGATAAATGACCAAGCTTCCTGGCCATATAGATAGTAAAACGTTTCTGAATAAATTCCCATCTTGCAATATGCACATCATGATAAGGATACCAAACCACTACATCATATTCAAGGTGAGATCTTACTAAAGAAGTATATAAACTAACACATGAAAATGCATCCATAAAATCCTTTGTCATTCTAAAAATAAAACCTAACATAGAATTGGCCTTTAATATTATTTTATCTATGTGTAACGCAAAAGTTAATTTCTGATCAAACAGAACTCCTAAATCAACAGTTGAAGTTACTTTACAAAGTAGATCTCCATCAAAATAATAATTCACAATATTTAAATTGAGTGTTCTGAAAAACGACACCACCTTACACTTCTGTACATTGATGAACAATTTATTCTTAGAGCACCAACTAGACAATATATTAATTTCAGATTGCAAAACCTCAGCATCACTTAAAGATTGAAAATCTTTAAATCATCAGCAAATAACAAACATTTACAGAATTTAAAAATATTAGGAATATCATTCACGAATAAAAGAAATATAATTGGGTCCTCAATGACAATAGATATAATCTGACTTAACATCATTCAATAGAACATACTGCTTCCTACCAACTAAATAAGAAGAAATCTATTTAGGAAAATTTAGATCAAGACCAATAACCGAAAGTTTTTCAATAATAATTTTATGGTCGATTGAATCAAAAGCTTTAGAAAAATCAAAGTAAATTGAATCAACTTGGGCGCCTTTAGATTCAAGTGAATCAATAGTGAATTTAGTAAATTGCAACAGATTGGTAATCGTAGATTTTCCACTGGTGAAACCATGCTGGAAACAAGAAATTATCTCTTTAGTATGGAATTGGTATAGACGAAAGAATTGAAATACCACGATAATTTGATATATCAGAACGGCTACCCTTTTTGTAAATTGAAACAATGTGAGAAATTTTCCAAGCTGTAGGAAACTGTCCAGAAATTAATGATTAGTTAAAAAGATAACATAATGGAGTTACAATATATAAGCTCACACATTTAAGTATTGACGAAAGTTTCCCATCAGGCCCACATCCATGATTAAAATTTGACAGATATTCATAATTGACATCATCAGTTATTGTTAGGTACGGAATGTTAAATTGGCAATTACTAGCAGTATAGGGTCGCTATCAAAGGATCCGTAATTAACTTTATACACCGATTGAAAGAAACTAGCAAAACCCTCGCAGATTTCAGGAACCGTGCTCAGTTTACCTCCATTAAAAATCATTACCGATGGAAAGCCAGTTGTATTACGTTTTTCGTTAACAAATTTCCAAAATGTTTTAGGGTTTTGTTTGATATTAGTTTCAATTACACTTATATACTGACAATATTTAGAATGAAATACAGATTTAAATTGTTCACGTAGATCAACAAATTTGGATTTATTCAGTTGACAATTATTGGATCTGAATCTATAGTAAGCTCTATTTTTACGGTAACGTAAGTTGATCAAATCAGAATCAAACCATGGTGGGTAATTATAGTTACGTTTTTTCCTCAAAGGTACGAATTTATCAAAAGCAACAAGATAGTCATTAAAATTTTTTACATTTTCATTAACATTATTGGCTCGACAAAAATCATCCCAACAAATGCAACGGAAATATTCAGAGAGACCAGGTGTGTCGCATTCCTTAAAATCATAAAACGAATCATCAAAAGAAAAAACCCGAAATTTATCATCTCGATTTCCAACATGAAATATAATCTCGAGGGAATTATGATGAATATCATTTTCCTTGAAAGATGTCAAAGACTCATGAACTGACAAATATTCCGTATTATTAACAAAAATTAAATCTAAAAACGAATTGTTATCATTTCAAAATAAATTAACTTGTTTGAGATTGAAACTAAACAGTGCATCCACCACGCTGCATCATTTGCAGATACAATATCCGAAGGGAGTAACCCCAAAGACTCAGTTTCACTATCAGCCAACCAATGAATATTACTTAAATTAAAATCACCTAATACAACTAAAGTATCATTATAATTAATTATATTAACCAATTCATATATACAATCTACATGACTCAAATAAACATCAGTAGGTGAGCTAGGTGGTATGTACAAAACTATAAAATAAAATAAATTATTACAAATTGGAACTTTGACACATAAAAATTCAATAGAGCCACATCCAGGTACTACAACCAGCACACTTTGCATAGAAGAATGGGCTGCAAACAGCACACCACCTCCACTTTTTTTAGTGCTGTTAAAAATAGATCTATCACATCTATAAACGACAAAGTCTTCAGAAAAGAACTCATTATTAAAGATCCCCTCATGAAACCCAGTTTCCACAAGAGCAAAAAATTGAAAATCCGTTGAATAAAAAAAAATTCAAAAATTCAGCTGACTTAGACGACATACGCCCAACATTACGATAAAATAATCTCGGAGATCGTCAAATTATAACGATTAGTTTGTTTATCAAAACGACTGGCATCAGTTAAAGAGTTGGTTGGTTTCGTTAAAGAACGGGAAAATTCGATGCATTGGTTCGTCCCTTATTAAAAATTACAAATTCTTTAATTAATGACCCAGCAGGTTAAGAAGTAGGTTGTAATAAATTCTCAAAATCGGTAACGTCCACTTATAATTTAAATGACGAACAATTACGGTCTGCATCATTAATCCGTCGAGATATAATACGCTGGAAATTTACATCCTCAATGTTAAATTTATCTTTAAGATAATCCAAAATTACAGCTTCGGAAACATCTTTATGGAGTCGAGAAACAAATAAAGTTTTACGTGGCTTCACAACCTGGAGCGATGATACCAGATCACCAGTGCCAATAATAATTGGTCGCTCAGAATGAGGTTTGATATGATGTGCAGCCCCACAGTTGGCCAAACAGTTGATTATCCTTCAAGAAAATCAAGCAGAGAAATGTGAACAATTCAAAAAAGTATATACACTAAACTACGAGGAATTAACGAGATAAAACAAAGCGAGCTCATTGCCTTCCACGTTTTAGTAAAGTTCCACAATTCATGATGTACTTTTCAAAATTAAATTTGGCCAACGCTCTAGTAAACTGTGCTTATTGTCATAAAATGTTCATTCGTAAATAAAAACATAACCGGCACGGTCACCTATATAGTTCAATAAAAATTTATAGTTCAGAAGTTAAAAGAATGCCTACTTTCTGGTTTTCCAACGTACATAGATTACAAAATCATGACTTCTCAGGTAAGAAGAAACGAAAAAATAAACATTTTTCTCTTTTAATCCTGAAATTTGAAAGGTATGAATCCATGAAGATATTCCCAATAATTACCACACCTGAAAGAGCTTATTAACGTTATCATGTTCGGTAAACGCTTTTGACGATTTTCTTTTTGGAAATCAAGCGTAAGAAAAAACCGACATAAAAGATCAAATATTTTGTTTTTTATTATTTCTTCTTCGATTTGAAGGACCATTGGCGGTAGCTCATTTAAATTTCCACCCTTGCAATTTTAACTTATAAACTAATTGGTTTAGGTACGTTAGGAAAGTATTTTTCTTTTATTTTTAGGAAAAACAGTTTTTAGTCTTTAGATTGATAGTTTTTTATTGAACCATAAACTTTATAGGATAGGGTTATTTAAGGAATAACACATCGGGCAAATGGTCTCCACGGCTTTGCTGGCACATACGCACTTTTTTGTCTAAATTTTCCACTATTCTGCATAAATGTTGCTGAATTTCGTTGATGAGCATTTAATTTCCTCTTGTAATGCATGGGTGATTGTGGACTTGGTGACATAGACCGTTGACATCAAATAATCCCATAAAAAGAAATCTAATGGTAATAAATCACACGATCTAGGGGCCAATTCTGAACACCGAAACGAAAGAGTACACGACAGGGAAATGTCTCATGAAGTAATAGAATTGTTTCACGGGCTGTATGTGGCACCTTCTTGTTGAAACCACATATTGGCCACATCAATATCATCCAAATTCGTCGGAAAAAACTGTACTATCATGTCCCAATATCGAGCACCAGTAACAGTGCTACAGCTACAGTGTAACAGCTTGTCCAGCCTCATTTTCCAAAAAGTATGGTCCATTGATGCCTCCAGCTCAAAATCCGCACCAAACAGTGACACGTTGTAGATGCATTTGTTTTTCGACAATCACATGTAAGTTCTCCGAACCCCAAATACGGCAGTTTTGGCGATTAACAAAGCCCTCAAGGTGAAAATGAGATTCATCGCTTAGGATAATTTTGCTTGAAAAATCAGGATCCACTTGTTGATGTTCAATAATCTATTCAATGAACTCTCTTCGCTGTGCATGCTTATTATGCTTCAGTTGTTGTGGTAATTGAATTTTGTAATTATGAAGACACAGATCTTTTGTGAGTATACGCTGTAGAGAGCTTCTTGAAATTTGCAACTATTGTCCACGACGCCGAATTCATGTTCTGGGATTTACTCTCACGCACTGCTTCAATATTGACATTTGAATGGCTTGTTTTTGGACGACCAGTCTTTTTATCTTCTCCAACTGATCCAGTCTCCCTAAATTTTTCAATTAATCTCTTCACAGTTGACGAAGTTAAAACACTATTCCGACCATATTTTGTATTAAATTTTATTTTTGAGATATTGTTCAGTAATAAAAACACGTTGTTGTATCGTGCGTAACGCTCCGTTTTTACTAACTCTAAACTCTCAGATGTCAAATTGTGTTTTACTGCACAATTTACGGCACAAATGGCGCAACTTCAAATATTGCGTTTATTTTGGGATACCCGCTGTACAAAACCCTAAACAAAAAAATCATTCGAAAATGTGTAATAGCTTACGATGAGACCCATGCTACGCATACCTGTTACAGATTTAAATGGTAGAAAAATTAATTACGGATAAGGTTGACCAAAAAGCAAAAGTGCACTGAAAAAATCGTCATATTTTAAAAAAATAAAAATAGTTTCAGGAAATATTGCAATTTTTCATCCACATTTCAATTTCACCTGCTAGGTGTACTTCTGGAGGAAGGTGCATATAGGTCTATGTCTGAAGACACTCTTATAGAAGAATTAAAATAATCAATAGTTTCATCAATTAGATTATAGTCGATCGTTGATTTAGAGAAATTAAAAGCCCTAAATCACGATACGTAATCCAGTCTGCATATAAATAGGCATATAAGGATCAATATGTGAAGCTGTCATGTGGACCCAGCATACAACAGGGAAATGGTTAGAATTTAATTAATTTTTTGTTTCAATTTTGCTAACCGGAATCGGGCTGCTAGATATAAAAGATCTAATGTACTGATCGTTTATTTTGAAAATAGGTGGGAGTATCTGGATAGTGTAAGATGCATTTGTGGTTCCTATTCAAACGTCCCAGACTTGTTTGTTCTGCTACAGTTCCAAAACAAATGTTTACAGTTAAAATCCTTCCCAGGAGAAAGCTGAGAGAAACAATGTAAAGGTAAAGATATATTTTCAATGCTTTGTAGGACTATCTAAGGAAGAACTGAATGCTGAATGATATTTTTAATAGCTATAGCAACTCCACCACCAGATTGGTCAGTTCAATCATTCCTATATATCTGATAGTTTGGTAAGTGAAAAGCAGTGTTAGGTTTAAGATGCGTTTCTGTAATTAGCAAAACGTCGGTATTAAATTTGTTAAGAAAATAAATTACCTCAAGCTTTATTTGATTCACAATACGAGCGTTCCAAGTGTAGAGTATTAGATTATAAGACATATTTTATGACTATAGCTAAAATAATCTGAACCTGTCTACGGGGCAGTAGGCTGAGTCCATCCATGACATTATTAAGAATTAAAAGGAATTCCGTTGAAGTATATGATTTTGTACTATACAGTTGATCAGCTTATCATGGGTTGGTAGACGATGTGTTATTATGGAGAATATCAGCAAAGCAAGGACTTCCAGTTTGCTCTTCCGGTGTTGTTGTTGGTTCAACGTTACGGCTGTTGTTTACCAGATTAGAAAAATTGTTTGCTGACCAATTAAAATTTGTTGATTAATTAGTTCTCTAATACGAAGAAACTCGGACTATTTTGGAAAAATCACCGAATTGGCAGAGTGGTTTCTGATACAGTTTGATCAAAGAAATTCAGTATCGGTATCTTTAATTGTACATTCCTGTCTTTTAATATCCGAAAGGCTGCAATATATACACTTCGGTTTCATATGGCAGTTGCTCGTGGTCCTGTCCATATACAAGTTCGAGTTTTTTATGAGGTATATCCCTAGTACATGCGATATTACCGATTCTGCGAATATTTATTAGATGGTTGAAAGTTACTGAATTCGGAAAAGAAGTAAAATATATAGCACAATCATATGATCTGCTATTCTTAGGTAGCACTTTTGTAATTCTTATGGATTAAGTCCAGCTTCTTTAATGTACTTTTCAACTTTATCGATTTGTAATGAAGGTATAGGCCGAAGAGCGCATATCTAGTAATCATGTTTTCATAAAGGCAACACAGTTGGTAAACGCGGTTTCTTTAAAATTATGCGAATGGATGAGTTTTGCACAACTATAGCAACGGTTGAAGAGATGATGAATCAATACCACCCCAAATAATTATTGCATATTGTAGCTTGGACTGAATTAGACTGTAGTAAAATTGTTGTAGAGCCGACACGGAACAAATCATGCGAAGAAAATAAAATTTTCTGTTACAAGAATAAATATGTTTTTTAAAACCAAGTATTATATCTAACTATGGAAAATAATTTCAAAGTTTGTCTCTATAGGGCCATATAATTTAAAAAACATTACTTTTGATTTTATGCTTAGAACCATAAAATGCAAATCCTACCATTTTCTTAAAATTAAAAGTTCGTAATTGATTTGATAAGCAATTAACTTGTTTAAAGATCCTCATAATCCTATCAGAACTGAACCTTGACAAACGCTGGATCATTCTAAAATTGGTATAATTTCCGCAAATATTTACAGTTTGCTTTTTGTTCAAAATATAAAACCGGTATCAATCATTAGCTCTACATTGAGTAACAGCACAATTTAACTTAAACAATTAAAGCTCATGAATAACCGTCTAGTCTTATTTTAATACATTTTTCAAATAGTTTTAAAAAAACAGGCAGTAATGAGATGGGCCTGAAATTGGTTAATTCTGATTTATTACCACACCAATTTTTAAGCAAACTGGAAAAAAGCTACGTTGGGCAAGGCTGAGATTGAAGATATGGCCTAACATATAAGCAATAGATGGTGCAATTTGTATTAAGTAAGAATTACTTAAATTATTAATGCCGGATGACTTGGTATTATCCAAAATATTAATATAATTCAAAATTTCAGACCGGAATATTGGTGAAAAGAAAAGTGTTTTAGACTCAAAAACTATGTTTTAGCAAACTATCATCTCTGTTGGTTGATGGTGCCATCAACAAAATATTCATTAAAAACGTTTACGATGTCAAGTGACTCATTTAGTACAACCCCATTGGTATCTATTATTTCAGAAATTGGTTGAAATGATTTCTGCTTATCAATAATTTCATAAAATCAACGCCAATGACTTTTTAAATCTTTCTTAGAATGATTAAATTGGTTTTGATAGTATTGTTCTTTTATGGTTACTATTTCTAACTCAAATTTCCTCTCAAGAAATTTAGCAATCAGAAGCAATCTATTTTTGGTTTTTATACTTGTTAGAATGCTATTATTATGATTATTATGGTTATTATGATTGTTCAATTTTAGCAGTGATAATATTTAAAAATTTGTTTAAAATCTCATTAGGATCATCTAGTAACATAAATAAAATAAAGAATTTAATTTAATATAATTAACATATTTAATTGTATTCGTCCTAGTGGAACTTTTGATATTACTCGAAAACATAACAATTTTTAGTCGCAAGATATAATATTGCTGATTGATGTTTCATTCTTACAAATATATGGTCAATACAAGTAGCGGTCAGTTTAGTTATTCGAGAGCCTCATTTAATAAAGAATTTAAAACAAAGCTGGACATCATTGATAAGTATTGATTAATATCATTAAATTCCGAAAATGATTTTAAAATGTTAAAAAACTTTTTTAACATTAGCAACTATATTACCAGCTGAATAGTTGTTGTTACAACCATCAGCAATTTAAAAATTATTAAGGATATAAGAATTTAACTCATCACTTGTTATCTAAATTTCGGAGAATTTGAATCACTGTTTTTACGAAGACTAGGCGCAATTTGATATATGATTCACAAAGTAGTTTTATTACCAGAGTTGGATGATGATGCTGGATTTACAATTGAATATGTTTGACCTTGTGTTAAATTAGAAATCTGGTCATTAAAATTAACGATTAAACTAAATTATTTTAACTTGTCAAGGTCATTCATGTCATCTAAAAATTTACTTTTACACCACAACTTCTTATTAAAATTGCCTTAGAGATATACCTTGAAGATGTTGCCTTAAATTGATTTAAGAACTGTACCTAATTCTAAAAATTTCACTGTAGTGTTTTAGTCTATCGATTTCTCGTTAAAATTATTTAACCGTTTTAATTTTTATAACTTTGTATTTTACTACAGAACGTTATCTTTAAAATACATAAATAATTGGTTTATTTAAATATAGTTAAGTAATTAACGCAATAAGTGACAATACAATAATTAATTTTTATTTAAAATAACTTTTTATGATAGTTTACAAGCTTTAAACTTGTGATAATTATTGTTTTGGTCTTTATTATTTATCAACGCAGAATTAAATTTAAATTCTTTGATCAGATTCCTAATTCTTCTTGCTTAATCACTAAGAGTCGTTAATAATATATAAACCATTAATAAAACGTTTATCCTTAGCTCAATATAAATAGCATCCAAGAAACATCTTGAAATTTTTGAAGAGTAAAAACCAAATTTTGTATTTTTCGTTACGAGATCTTCCAAAGATATCGTAACATATCAATATTTAAGTAAAAGTTTCTTTAAAGGAAACTGTGAAATATGGGAGTTTCATCACCTCTTCAATCAAAGGGTTTTTTTTTGTTTTTTGAATGGGATCTGAACCTTGAGACTCGTGCTGTGAGGTCTGCTTTAATTTCCTTAATTTTCGTATCCTGATGGATGCTCTTGATAATTAACATATTTGAGCAATGCCATTTATGGATGTATGTGTATAACTCAATAGAGTTTTTCTTGAGCTATTCAGTGACACAGTTGAACTGGTCATTGTACTGTTCTACTCTATCTCTTTGGCATAAATCGCAACGCTAGTCGCAAATATCTTAAGGAGGATACAACCAAAATCTCTCGTGATCTCCGGATCAGTTTAATATTTTTTTAGTATCAAACCCTTTCAAAATGATAGGCGGAGGTTTTAAGTGTTCGGCTTTGATAACACAGGAACTCTAAAAACTGTTTCGAGTATATACATATCAGCTGTGTTTCTAGTATATCCGTCAAGTATCAGGAAGGCGATGGAATTGGCCACAAAGTATGGGATTTGGGAAAATATTACTGGCTTTCTCCATATCTTGCTTATGTTGGATCAATAAACAAATTTGTACTGTAGTTATTAAGAGGTAGTTTGAGGTTGACAGTATTATTAGATGAATCTTGGGTGTCACTATTTAGCTTGTTTTTTGAGTTAGTAGCAATAATACTTTTATTTATATTTTCAACGATAATTACTGTTTCTCCTTCACTACACTTTTATTTACATTGGTTGCATTATCACTTCCCTATGTGACATTTAACTTTGCACTCTTCAGGATAAACAGTTTCTTGACTTGCCTGTTAATTTGTTTATAAATCAGGTCAGGGCCTATCATCAAAAGCTACGTCCAAATTTATTTTTAGGCACCTTACTTTTCATTTTTATAGTGTTTATACGCAGTTTCTGTCAAATTACTAAACTTTTGCCAATATCCATTTAAAGTAAATGATTACTATCACTAAAAGTGAAAACAATTATACTTTTTTTTCCACTAGTTATATAAATTATTTTTTTCGACCTCTTCGTTTGAGATGATAGTGACAATACGATGCTGGTGATGATGAATTCCTTTTATTTTCTAGGTTCTATTTGTCCTTCCTTTGGTTCTCTGCAAGCAACGGGTATTTAAATTCCTAAATTTGTATAAAATGTTTATAGTTTTGACGCCTTTAAATAAGAAGTCTACGTAGTATGACAATACCACACATATTACAATTTTTGGATAGTTTTCATCGACTTTCCAATACGAAAAAAAAATAAAGGCGGAGTATTTATTACGCAAAAATTATTATAGTATTCGGGCAGTAAAAATACGAGAACGAAAATGTGAATTTTTTGTATGTCAGCCTGTAAGCTTTTTCTTAAAGCATAGAGCTCACAAAAAGTTTCTGAAGTTACCGCTGAATAAATCACTGCCGCAAATATTTACAAAAAAGTAATGATGTATTTTGATGCCGTTATAGACGAAGAAACTGTAAATGTAATTAATTTTTATATAAATTTATATCTTTTATTTAATAAATAAATGTGTTGTCCTGAAAAGGACAGTTTCTGTCTAAATGGGTGTCCTGAAAACGAAATATGTTGTTTTGTAAAATTCGTCAGAAAAAGAATTTTTAAAAAAATTATCAAATAATAATATTCTTCAATTTAAATATTGTAAGCACTCGTTTAAGATAATGGTTGACTTTTAAAAGTCGACACATGGGTAAGTTATTTTAATTCCTAATGTTCTCAAACTCATGCGTAAACTTCTTTTGGTTAATATTCATTAAAACAATTAGCTAAAATCTCCTAGATTATTAATTTTTATTAATTATTTTTGTGATCTGGATCAGATCAAAATTTATATGTGAAGCATCAACAACATTTGATCAAATATTGGTTTTGGATCACAAATGGTGATCTAAAAATTAGTTCAGCGGTTAAAATGTAGGTGAACAATAATTTTGCATTAAATGATGGGTAGTAGTGAAATGAATAATAAAATTTAATATCGAACTCATTCTGCCTGTTCACACGAGTATTGTATTCATCACATTCTTTTCTCATTATGGAAAAGGAAAGAAACGACAAAGAGTATGATGAATAAAAAATGCTTATGAACAGGCAGATTCAAAATTAAACGAAACAGAAAATTGACAGTTTTCGTGTTTACTCTCTCCCAAAATTTTAAATATTAAGACACGTTATTTTTGTCTTCCCTCCTCCCCCCCCCCTCCCCCAATTGGTGACCATCCAACAATTGTTTGCTCCTTCCTTTTATTAATTTTCTCGTGTTTTGATCCTAACTTAACTTTAAAAAGATACTTATTACTTTCTGCGCCGGGCCCTTGGAAATAAAAATTTTCATTGTGCGACTAATATTTCACACATACACATATTTCAGGGGTTACTGGAATGCAGTAAATTTTGAGTGACCTGTGTGAGCCGCACCTCAACTACACTGTGAAGGGAAACCGCGGCATAGATCTGTCGATTGTTACAGAAAATAGGTAATTATTGTAATTAAAACTGAAACCCAACGTCGTTGCGGAAGAAACGATAATGGGTACGTAAGGTAACCTGTTGTTTTATGTAAATTATGTCAATTACGATGAGCTTCTGCATATTGCATATTGCGTGACCCTGAGCAGGAATGGGTTTACTCACTCAAATCTCTTGTTCACCCGAAGCTGGGGTTTTAATATTGATTTCGTAAAAAGAAACTGACTCAAAAGATGAAAGCATCACAAATCAAACTAATTAGAATCGTAATAATTTGTTGGGTTACTTAATATATTAAAAACGCTAGGATCGTAATATGAATGCGAAGAAGTGGATGTATGAAGTTCGCCAACGTTTCCATAATACCCCATACGACATTTCATACTCGTCATCCCCAATAGATTCTGAATTATTTTCTATTTAATATGTTCCAACTCACCGGGCAAACGGCGCAATATCAAGAGGTACCGGGTTCCAATCTCTGTAGGGGCAGGATGCAAAAGGGATTTTTCATCATCTTATTATGATCGGGAATAAAGACGAACACATCTATGACCCCCTGTTCAGAGTACAGAATCCATGGGCTGACCCACCTTTCATGTCAGAACTATAGGTTGGCATGTAGCAATGCAATGTACAGGTGGTTTAAACAAAAACGGGTCTATAGCCGTATGATCTCGTTTTGGCTGCTGTGTAAGGTAGGACGTACAAAAAAGCGAACTGCGAAAGAGTTGGGATGATTGCCTTGAGCCCCAGAAAAGATTGCAGAGATAGAAATAAAAACCAACAAACATGTTCCAACTCAAATAAATAAATGAATTGCGTTTGCTTGCTATTTGTTATATACCACTTTATGTGTTGCTTTATCCAATTTTTTTCGTGCACGGTGTGCCATAGTGGGGGGTTTTGCCGTATGTAATCGCATATCAATCGTTAAATTTACGCGAAATCCAAACGATTTATTACAGACAGGGCAATGGTGTGTATTTTCGTTAGTATGTATAAGCTGAGGTAATGTTAATATGTTAAACTAAACGGATTTTCGACAGTGCAGCAGGCGACATTGCCATCGATTACTAAAAAACAATTTTTCGACTCATAATATTACACTCGTATGGGTTTTTCCTTACGGAGTAATAACATCGCTTTGATCAGAGCCGGCACGGGTGTTTGCGCAAGCCGTGCTGTAGCGATGCAAACACGTAGTTTGTATCAAAAGTAGAAGAAAATCTCACTGGCACTTATAGAAATAGTAGGATTAGGATTTAATAGTATATGTGCGTCTTAGTTGCGGTGCGGCTTGTGTAAACATTATGGTTGGTTTTGCTTTGATGCAGCGAATGGTTATTTGACCCTTTCACAATATGTACAATGGAAAATTTTGGTGGGCGGTTTAAGAACGTAAGTTCTAAATTTGCGGTGGTCCCGTGGTTTGTACGGCTCTTTATGTGAGTTTGTGTCGCACGTTTTTTACACGTTAGTTACCACGTTGCTGGAACGTTAAGTTCTACCTGTGAGGTATTCTAAAATTTACATTTTAGTTTTACTTATGATTTTCGGGATTATTTGTTTCTATGTAATTATTTGCACTAAAAACACTTTTTTTTTATTAATCACATACTGAAATGTTACAAAATAGCGAAAGCTCAAACCAAAAATTATCTATCAAATGTATACAAAAATTTTTCGCCTCACTAAAAACAGCGAAATTATCTATTTTTTTATACTTTTTTTAGTGAGGTATTTTGCATCCCGCGTGTGAAATATGTGTGACCTAATTTTTTTTTATTGAGATCTGAACGTGTTTGAGTTATTAATTTGAAAGTTATTCACACTACTATTAAACATTTTGTTCCTTGTAAATCTCGTTCGGAAGTTTGCAGTTAGTATAAAACACTTTATCTTACTAATAAACAATTTCGATTTTCTACTGATTACAAACCTTAATATTTCAGCAAATTTACCAATTTCAGAAATTTATTTTTGCCAAATTACTTTAACAAACTATATCAAGTTTAGCTATGCAAGGTTAAAATTTCAGTTACAAGAAGCTTTATGCAATGTACCAACCTTAACGCCACCGTTATTGTGGCAAATTATGTAATTTACTTGCTAATAACGATTGCTTTCAATGTTTAAAATTTGGCTAAAATGAAATTTAAACTGCTTCTGACAACCCCAGATGCACCCTGTACCCCCGTACTTAAAAGCATAGACACCTTTCTACGTTTAAAGGTCGTGCTTGAAAACATGTCGCTTTAACTCTCAATTCATTTAAATGTATTTTAAAAAGTAAATATATTTGAAGGCGCTGTACAAATATTAAATCTCGGTTTTTTACATTTTATACGTACATAATGTATAAAATAGGCTTATGTAAATTACACGTTTTTTACGTGTAAATGAATTTAAATTATTTCTATCATGTTTAGAACATCCTACCTACTCACCACTTTCCCATTCTTCCTCACATCAAATCTGTTTAAATTTGTAATAATATTTTCGTTAATATTGAACCAAATTTCTGTAAAGACTATTACATCAATTTTACACCTGAATGTACATATTCAAAAATAATTTAACTTCGTTTGCCTTATGGTGCAGGCTGCGAATATTATACAAATTAAATTCCACAAATCTGCATTATCAACAATTATTCATGGATCGATATATACTGTTGGTATTCTTCCATCATGCAATTTAGGTGACGATAATGCCAGGTTTTTCAGTTGATCAAAAATAAGTTTATTTATCAGGAGTGCTCATCAAGTCTTTTTTATTTAGAGCCCCTTTTGAAATTTGGCTATCCTTATCATCTTTTGTTTTGGCATCCTGACCTTGAGTCACTTGTGCAAAAGATTCTACCCCTCACAACAGGGTGTCTACGATTTAGGATAGATTTTCTTACACGATTCCTTATATTTTGTAGCCACTTCACAAAAACGGTAATTTGTTGGAGCCCACTTACTCACTTCCTAAGGTCACCGGTACTGGATGGCCGAATCCCTGCGTCGTATGGTCTTTTAACAACTACTTATGTGGGATTTTTGAACATGGTATCCTTCCCTCAGCATTTTTACCAACTGACAGGTAAGAAATCAGCCGCCTCTATTAGATGACGCTATCTGAAGCTTTTTACAAGTTTTGGTCTGCAAGTGATATTTTATTTCCAATTTACCCTTCGGTGATCCACCTGGGGACCTAGTTGATAGAAGACTTTCAACTTCCATGGGCAATGTTTTTACATGATGAATAAAATAATTTACAGCCTCCATCTAAATAACCAAAATCGAAAATAATTTGTTGCATTTGGGACAAATTATATAATTTGCAATTCATCAGTGCCTTTATCCAGGAAGTGATTGAGCATTCCTTGTAAATGTAGATAAATGACAAAAGGAAAATATTTTCGAATCTTTTGCAAAATACAAAATACGAAATTTGTACGAATTTAAACAACACCTTAAATTCTGAGCTGTCGTCTGGCTGTGCGGAGTTAATAAATTCAGTAAAATGATTGAATGGACAAGATGCGAATAAATAACATTATTGTTTATATAACCTAAACAACTCAGACCTACTGTCTGTTAAACTTTTTCTTCGGCCTAATACAGATTTTATTGGTAAATTTGTTTACTGTGCTAAATTGTTTAGCCTAATGCCTCAATTCCACTGTGAATCAAAGTTTGTCAGTAAAAATAACTTTGTTTATTTTTTAATGTAGTTACCTGAAATCTACTAAAATTCTAGTTAAATTAAATTAAATACAAGATAATTCCTGTTCGCAAGTGCAAGGGATTTCTAGTAAATTAAACAGATTCTAGTAATATTCTGGTTAATTTAAAACTTCTATTAGAATTTTCTAGGATTCTAGTAAAATTAGACTTCCGCTCGCATATTAATTCAAATTCGTCGTCACAGTCAGTATCAGTAAAACGTTGAATTTCTTGCTGTGGTATAGTGAAATGAAGAACAGGTGAAAAAATAAAAGTTTAAATATATAAAGTGTGAGCATAGGCAACTAGTGAGTGCTTATATAAAATAAGTTTATTGAAATATTACACATAATTATTGATGAGATGCATCAAGCAAATGCGGGTTTATATGCACGTGGTTTTAATATTTTATGCAATAGCTATTGCCGCAAATATTTTAACATTTGGTAAACGGCAGATTTTACAATTAAATTTGGCCTCCACGATGAAACTCATTCAAAATTTTTCCAAGGTGAAGGATTTTGACGGTGATTGTGTAAGTTTTGATAAATATATACATTAAATTATTTTCAGATTAACTATCAATTATTAACATTTCAGATTAATTTTGAATTTGGTCTCTTGTAGAAACACGGGAATGAAATAAAGAATTTACATTGGCTTTTTTTTTAATGCTAAGTGGATCCAATCATTGAAGACAGCATAACCTTAACCTATGCATTTATTAATAATTCTATTAATATGCATTTATAAATAGTAATATTGCATGCAAAAAACGATAAGTCAAAATCGTCGTTTTCGGGAGAAGGTTTGGAAATTTAAAATTTTGAAGGGGGTTCCTTGTAAAACACGTTTCCTTAAAGTTCAATATCCTGTGCAGGAGTATGTGAAGAAAAAGGTCAAAGTATAATCTACAATTTGTTTTAACCTACAAATCCGGCGAGTGCATTTGGGCTAAGGTACTTAATTATTTATTGATATGGTTTTAATTATTATATGCTTTTAAATAGTCTTGTTACATTTAAAATTTTTAACGTTAACTTTCTTATAGAATATTTAACTAAATTAAATTAAACCATGTAGATTATATTGATTATTTTTTCCCCGGCCACGGAGCCGGCATACAGGTCTAACAAGGCATTTCAGTAAAAAAAACTAACTAAATCCAAAAAGAATTCCAGTCAAAATATTTTGACTTGAATGCCTTTTTTAGTTTTTTGATTGAACTTCCTTCTAATAAGGTATTTCGTCTAAAACTATTTTCACTGAGTTGCCTTTTAATTTTTGACTGAAATGTTTTTGACTAGAATTGCCGTAGCCAAAAATTTTTATATAACGTTATGTTAAATATGGACGTTACAATAAAAAATACTTCGTACGTAATTTTCATTACCTATCAACTATAATGAACATAGAAGTACATTCGAATTTTATAACTTGTACATTATCGAACTCTATAATACTACTCTACATATAATAATACTACTCTATAAAATATAGATATCAATACATACAGAGTACGACAATGTACAAGTTATAAAATTCAAATGTACTTCTATGTTCATTATAGTTGATAAGTAATTAAAGTTACGTACTAAGTATTTTTTATTGTAACGTCCATATTTAACATAACGTAATTTTATAATAAAATTTTTACCATGATGATCAGCCGAAAGTAGTTGAATAGGGGTTAAAAGAAAGCCAACGTTGAAATTTTGATATAATATGTTCATATTATTACTCTTGTTATTAAACCAAACCATTTAATTTTTGCAGGTAGATGAATCATTAAAAGATCTCACCCAAAAAATAAGTTGTCGCTGCCGTATCTGGTATGTTTATCGGAGAATGGTTTGAGCCACGAAGAAATCTTCGACGTAATAATAGATGCACAATCAATTTCGTTGGGCTACAGAACTTCTTTATGCACCTTCGACAAATTCTTTTTAATTAACGATGTGATTCCGACGCCTCGAGTGTCGAAATTATATTCTAAATTGTGTGCAAAATATTCAGAACCACTATTTTAAAGCTTTGTTATTTATGTAATTGTTGAAATAAAAAATTTTTAATTAAAATAAAATAAAAAACGTTTTTTTATTATTTTAAATTTCATTTAGACGGCAATCTAGTACAATCGAGGGATAATCTAATAAAAAATTATGACTTAGAATTAACTGGAATACTGCTAAAGAATATGGTTTTTTCCGGTTATTTTACTAGAACTTTAGTAGAATAAATACAAGAAATCTAATTAAAACATTGTATTTCTCATAATTTTACCAGAAGTCCAGTCGCAAAAACACACAGTATTGTTTACTTGATTTCCAGTACTACAGATTTGTATTTCAAGTAAAATTACCAGATTTTATTACAACAAGAAATCTAGTATTTTTAATTTTACTTGATTCAACTAGATTGTCTAGTATGCTCACATCTAGTGAATTTTTATTTACCGTGTAGATCTGATCTCCGACACAGAAGATTAAAATTAAATTTTCTTCCATACCCACGGTGTTACAGCGATCAATTGAAACGCATAGTAACACTGTTAATCGATACCGGCACCAATAAAAACAGAATTGGGCCAGGTATCATATCAAACGAATTTCTTAAAATCACTTCAAAAATTTCTAGGCACACATATAGTATTGACAAAAAATTCGAAATCAAATTACTAGGTAAAAACATACCCGTGCAAACATATTATGAATTACAATTTCATAATTTCTTCGATGGAATATTGGGATCAGAATCAATAGCTCTATTGAATGCCAAGATTGATTATAGGTCGAACTCAATATTGTTAAATAACCAAACATTTAAGTTTGATCGGTATTATCAGAAAAATAATTTTTAAACCATATAGTTACAGTATACATACATCAGAAAACAATGAATGGCTGGTACCAGTGTTCAGTAAATTAAACAGCAATATGACCATTCAACCTGGTCTTTACAAAGCAGATAATTTTAAAACAAATCTGAGGGTGTTGACGGATAGCCCGGATCCACCAAAAAAAACTCCGAAACCATAAAACCAATCCAGGTTTACGAAAGTAAGGTGATCGATAGAAAAACTATCAAAAGATCTTCCAGACGACCAATGGAAGAGCTAAACGCTAATGAAAGTACGAATAGCACTACACGTGAATTCGGAAGCGTCACTAGTGACATAGAAACTGCCCACTCTGCAGATACTTCGGATGATTGTTTCATTCATATTTCATTTCATTCATAATAATTCAATAAATTACTATACAGAAACCAACTAATCTTTAGAGTTTCTAACATAGATGTGGTTATTTCAGAAACTAATTTTCCAAAGTTTAACAGAATAATCATCTCAAAGCGATCATTCAAACTAAATGATATTACCCAGGAAATCAGAAATTATCGTAATGGTAGACAAACTGCCATCCTTTCTCCAGAATGCCTGTACCAAAAAATTCTTTTAGAAGAAACTTTTCCCAAAACGGTCATTTGTTTTCACCACTAAAATGGTCGAAGACGTTACCAATATGAGGATCGACAGAACGCGATAATAATAAGGGAACATGAAAAAGCCGATAGGGGGATCAAAGAAGTATAAAATCAAATAAAAAGTGATACTTCTTCCCAAAAGTGACAAGTAAGATCAAGAACCACATAAATGCATGTAATACCTATATTATGCATAAATACGACCGAAAACCCTATAATATTAAAATATCTTCAAGGCCGATTACAACAAAACCACTGGAGAGGGTAATGTGTGCCACACATTCTTCATCAATAATGTAAACTTCCTATCAATAATTGATGCTTTTTCAAAATATTTACAGATGATAAATATTAACACCAAAAACCTAGTAGATGTGATAAATGCTCTAACAAAATATTTCACACTGAGGAATTCCAAATTCCATTATCTCAGACCATGAAACCACGTTTCAATCGGCACAATTCAAAGAGTATCTAAATAACCTAGTTGTTCTAAACTTATTATTGAAATTTTCAATACAAACAAACACAAAATCCCAAACTCTAACACCTTAATGGCCATAGAATTATCTGTCGCGTTGTATATGGTATATTCACGGCAACACGGTATATTCAGCCACCGGCTTCACGCCAAACGAGGTAATATTTAATCAAAATAACTTAATAAAGCCTCAGGAGATTCATGCACAATCTGCAAACATATTCCAGAATGTAAGCAACAACCTTCAAATAGCGACCAGCAAAATGCAAAAGCAAAACTATGAAAAAAAAGAATCACCTCATTTAGTGGAAGGGGATTCAGTGTTCATAAAGCCTAATATCAGAGCAAAAGCTCAGGCAAGAGGGATTAAACTAAAATTAAAAATGTAACCTCCAAAACATTCCAAACTCCTAAAAATATTAAGAGAAATAAAAACAAAAGTAAAAGAGTAAAGTAAAAATATCTGTAAAATTAAAATTAAACTAAGTTAAGATGGTCGTTAAATAAGAACACATTTAAATCTATTGTAAAGAACTAAAATTCAAAAGTTCTAAGGGAAATAAAGAAAAATTTAAACATTAGCTTAAAAACAATTGTAAATTATTATCTACCCTAAAGAATAATGTTTGTAAAATTAAAATTAATTTTTTTAATGATTTGATTTTATTTTGGTAAAACCCAAAAATTAAAAATTAAAAATTTGCATACTGACCCCATACTACTGGTAAAAACCAATCAATGTAAGATACAAATTGGAAATATAAAAATAATACATCTAATTAATTTAACTAGCATAGAAATAGTGGTAGAATCAATTAATAGAATCATTACCGATAAGGTATATAGTAAGTTAGAACTTGACAGCATAATAAGGCATAAAACCAAAAAATTAAACAATAACCTTCGACAAATAAAACCAATGCGGAAAAACAGACACAAGGATAAGTTAGAATCAGCGTTGAAATGGATCGCAGGAAATCCAGACGCCAATGACCTACGAATAATCAACACTACAAAGAACTAGCTCGTAGATTCAAATAACCAAAAGTTCCAGATAAACGAACAAGTCAACGAGAGAATTCAAACTATCACTGACGCAGTGAACAGGGCAATAATGAACCATACGATATCAAACAGAGTGATATTAACAGAAATTGAGATGTTGGCAACAATAGTTAACATAGATACTGTTAATAAGGTCTTCGAAGACATACAAGATGCCATAATCGGAACAAAAGTAGCACTGTCGAGTAGTAAAGTACTTTCTTTAAAAGAAATAATCATGATAAAATATCTAATTGTTAACCAAGGTATCAACATTACTTTACCAGACGAAGCACTTAAATTCGTTACCCCAAAAATAGCGGTGAACGTAGAAATACTCCTATACATTTTATAAATACCAGAATTAGAAGAGGACAATTCAACAGCCATGATGTAACTACCACCCAGGGAATTTCTTGATAACATTCTGGAACTGTACTATAGATTTCAACATGAAAAAATTCCAGTCTTATGACATTTCAAGTGAAGTATAAGAAATACAAGGAGCACTACACCACATTCAGGCAACTCATAACCTAGTCACGTTACTCGATATTGAAGTTATCAACCGACACAACATCCAGAATAGAAACGAGATCAAAAACGTGTACCTGAAACAAATCGACCATCAGTTTTGGATGTGGAAACTATCAGGAGGAGTATCCTTATTAGCACTAATTGGTTACATTATTATCAACAGGCGTGCTACCACAGTAAAAATACAGAAATTCAATACATCAAATCTGAAACTGATCTGATCTTGTAACACGAGACACATTTTTACTCAACCAAGCTTTACTGAACGGGAATACATAAATATCTTAAAAAATCTATTTGAATCTCAATATGGGCAATGGACTCCTCGTCCAAGAATAAATTAAGGGAAATCTACCGACTCCACTTCAAGAAATTTATCCACACCACTTCAAGAGTTATCAAATCCGATTTGCACAGATTATGGTAGACGATGTCGACAATGAATATAAGCGAGAACAAATTATTTTGACAGAACACAAATAGATCATTTGGAAATAATATTTTCTTAAAATGACATCCAAGATATAAAATCTTGTAAAACTTTGGGCAATATGCAAAGAGAATAACTATGAACGTCAACCCAACAATACCCAAATACTCCGGTTATACCATATACACCTAACAGCAATTGACAATTTCACTAAGTTCGTCCAAACGTAGATTATCGAATCACGAGCCGTGGAACATGTAAAACGACCATTACATGATATTTTATTTTATTTCTGTATTCCGGTAGTGGTAATAGATAATGTAAAATTGCTTAATTTAGCATCAATTATATCCATGATTTGCAACGATAAGAGACCTTGAATGGTTCTATTCAACGATGGTTCTATTCAACGTCGGTTGTTGACAATATGGCGGATTGCCATATTGTTAACAACTAACATATCCCAACTGATGAGAAAATTACATCAGGAATAATCCTCCTGAATGATTTTAACATCTAAATACTAGTGGACACACCACCACACTAACGCAAAAAGTAAACGGCACCTTTCTAGTAAAGTTTCGCGGCGTGTCTCAGAAGTGCCCCAATTCCAAGCAATACAATTCTATGGTACATCACTACCTAAGGAAAAAGAAATAAGGAGAATTGTGGCTTTGGAAATGATAGAGGAACTCCATATCAATAACACGGATGTAATCGCAATATTACAGTTAGGAAAGATTCACAGTCCTTGCAGGAAAAGTCATAATAGTAATAACCGTTAAATTTATAAAGTAAATTCCCCATAAATGAATTAAAACTTCAAAGAGAAACCAAGAATATATCTCCACGGATACCCCCAAAACCGAAATCACGATAGAATCCCTAAAGAATCCCAAACAAAAATTCAAGATCAATTCAAAAACTCCAAAGCTGAACCTAGTACCCACTCACTTAAAACCTCTAACCTGAAATTGAACGACAAACCATACTTCTGACCGATTGAAGACAATGACATTTACGTGGGGAGGAGTTAAGAAAACAAATTTTATCTCGTTGCAAGAAACGTGTCTGATTCTACACGGAAACACTTTTTGTGGATTTTCCCATAGAATTTTTGTATAAGACAACAAAGAACTGAAATATTGCATTTCCGGCGCAAATAGAAGTTTCCCATTAAAAGTATGAGCATAAACTTAAGTAAAACGCATGACACATAGTCAGTAAATTGTAATTTGTAAATATGTATAGTCAAAAAGAAATTGTGTGTAATCTTGATATAGAAATAATAAAGCGGAAAGAAATATATTGTGTTTAAGTTCTCGCTCTTAAGATAAATCAACTTATATAATCACTCGCTTGCTTGTTTTGTAATTGTGGCTTTGATTAGGTTAGGTTAGGTTAAGGTGGTTGTCCTAAGGGACCGGCAAAGGAACAAAAATGGTTCGTAGCCGTACCACATACAATTTTTTTCGGCTCTATCCAAGGAACCATCCAGAGCTTACAATGCACCCATTTGGATCCGCCAGGTCACTGAGGAGAGGAGCTCCTAAAAATAAACATCTGCTTAACGCTAGACGGGGACTAGTGCAGAGTAGATGGAGTACAGTTTCTTTCTCCTATTTGCTTGATACAGTCTTGACCAAATCTGCCTAGTTATAGCACACAAGGTGCCATTGGACCATCTATAGTTCGCTGCCCTCCTAGCTTCTTCCTGAAGCAAGAGTTTGCATGTAGCGAGCGGAATTTCAACATTTATCTTACTTGGTAAAGTGAGGCAAATTGTACCCTACCGAGCGAGTTCATCTGCCTTTGCATTCCCCGCAACACTAAAGTGCCCTTAAACCCACGTTAAGTGGATGTTGAACTGATCTGCAATCTCGTTAAGAAACGAAAGACAGCTCTGGGCTACCTTCGAAGTAAGAAAATAATCTCCTAGTGTTTTAATAGCGGCCTGAATATTTGTAAAAATTCGAATATCCCTTACAGATACTACATTATAACTCAACCAATAAACAGCCTCAATTGATTTAAATAAAACAAAAAAAAGTCAATATTTAAGCCAATCAAAAACCAAGAAATTTTTTTAAATTGGTATTAAATTTTTTTCCAACAAAAACTTTACTTTTCTGATATATTTGTTTTTTTTTTTGTGAAATCTTGGATTGATCAACTCGATACCTGTTGAACAAATCAAAATTTTAGATTTACACATTAATGGTTAACAAACAATATAGAGTAAAGCATTCTTATTATGTTTATTCTACTTGGAATTTATCATAATCACTCAAACCTCAAAAATGTAGAGAAATATATGTAAACATATGTACATATGTAAAAACTACGAATAAACTTTGAAGCCTCCTACAATAATCATGAAAAATAACGAAATCAAAGTTCGAATACCTTCGATTCCAATAATATTCAATTCAGAAACTCTAGACTAATCCAAAATTCCCAAAATCTCGCATTTCGGTAACCTCATCTTTGTAAGGTCATATAACTTTGTGCTTTGGTTACTTCAAGTGCAAGCTAAACTTGGAGTAATATCAATAATTTTAAATAATCAAAAATTCCATACAATATCGAATATATTGACATATTACCAATTCTATAGCATCGCTTAACTACAGTACGGTAGATTTAGAGCAACAAAAATAATTTAGAGTTCTACAATGATCTCGATATTCTCAAAATAGTTAAAAATATCGCACAAATCTTGGAATAACTTAGAATTCTAGAATAATCTTAAAACATTTTTTGTGTTAAAAGTAAAGCAGATACGCTTGAAAAAAACTAGAATACCTTATATACCCATATCGTCACATAATTTTTAGATATGTAACACTTTTGGGGCAAATACTCGATAACCTGGCAAACCGCACTTCGTAAGTCGACAAATATGACTACTCGATCGATTTTACCAAGCAAATTCTATTTCAATTTTAATTTTTCCTAGCTTTGGTTTGTTTTCCAAAAAACACAATGCTAACATTTTTTTGGAACCGTAAATAAAATCAGAAAATTAATACTAACGACAAAAATTGATTCCCAAATTGAAAACGTTTGTTAGTTCTCAAAACTCGCAACTTAGAATGCGGGAGGTCTATACTCGGCAAACAGAGGTAACTCCTTTAGCAGGTGAAATTGAAACGTGGACGAGGAATGCAACAACTGCCACTTGCTGTAAAATTGAAGTGAATTTGCTTGTCAATCAAAATGTTTTGGTTAAAATATTTTTTCCACAAAATTCATTTTTTTCAATCATTGCGGTTTGATTAATCGGTTAACCCTACCAGTACTGCGCTCAGCAGCTGGGCGACGGTTACGGTTTAGGTTTAGAATGAAACATTTGTTAATTTTGAAAAATATGTTAATGTTCCCTAAAGAAAATTATGATGTAAACTAACTCAATTTTGTTTGTTCGGTAACATGTCCGGCACTTCCATAATAAATCGGTGCAATCAAACAGTTTCTCATCAAACATAGTTTTCATCGAAGATTTTACACCACTTACGTTGCGTAAATTGTTATGCCACTTATGTTGTCTAATTATGTAAATCAGGGGTGGGATTTTGCACAAAAGGCGAGAAGAGAGTTTATCCCTCCTTTTAAAAGAATAAGTTTTTACTCCATTTCATTCGGTCAATGTCGCTTTTTCTATTGCGATCTCAGTCAATTATATTATATATAAGAGCTATCTCCTTTTCTCCGCTTCGACCACGTACCTTCGTTGGTGAGAGACACAGACGAATGATAGTTGAAATAGAATATCATTTTATTTTGGATAGTTGAGATCGCATTAATAAAATATATTTCTACTGAGCGAAATACTGTTCGTATTCAGTTTAGTAAAAGAGACACAAAACTCGTTTCTCGCTTTATGTGCAAAATCCCAGTCCTGGTATAACTCCAACAAACAGAAATTTGACAACAAGGAAAATAGGAAATAGAATAGAGAATGAGAAAACTCGTTTTTTTTTTTATTTACTCGAGTTTTAAGTTTTTTTTTATGTTGAAATAGAAAAAGCAAGAAGAGAAATTACCGTGCAAGGAGCAAATCGCATTGGCGACGGGAAATAAATAAATAACACAATAATTTTTAATTTATAAAAAACCGAATGAATATTTAAAATCTTAAAATTAGTTTTTTAATTGGTTTTTGTTTAAAAATAAAATTACAATTTTAAAATGTAAGCGTTTGTTAATTATTGAAAAGATCGCCGCGTTGACGTACAGACCAACCGAACCCATGTTCAATCCGTTTTTGGTCCTTCGATTCGAATTTAACACCGGTTCCTGAACGGTTTCCCGGTTTCAGGTTCCTGAAATTAATAGCCAGTAAAAAACTTAATTTACCAGAAGTTGGAAAATTTTGTGCCGATAAGATCAAGTATAATCCATTTATTTGGTTACAAAAACTTGATCAACCGTTATTCGATTATTTTAAAACACAAGTATTCAAACAATTATTCAACATTGAATATGAACACCAATTAATCATCAGTTATCGAGCAGGTACATTTGCCAATCGAAGAATATCAACCGAATCAGCGTAAAATCAACGGCTGTATATTATTTTAAGTTAATTTATGTTATACAAATTATATTTACAAATATTGTTAGCCGATCTATCTATATATGTATATACACTGTCTCAAAAAATTGTCCGTACACCCCTCGGTTAAAGAAAAATTGATGAAAAAAACAATTACAAATCAAACAAAAAATTCAGTTTTTATTTTTTTTAAACTCAAATTACATTTAACAACCTGAAAATAATAATTATCATGAAGCAAATTAATTTACTTTTACGTTTCATATGATTTACTATTTAAACATCCTAAAACGATCTCAAATAATTGTCCGTACACTTGAACTTTTGTGAAAATTAACACTAGCACATTAACAATTTATTATTTATTGTACTCCTTTTTTCAACTAATGGTAAATTATGAAATTTTTTTTGCGCAAATGTTAATTAGTCGTGCTTTTTTCATGGCGAATGAAATATTGTCAAGTTAATTAAAAATGTGTGATTCTCGTTCCAAAAATAGTGTAGAAATTAAAAAATTGATCATTAAATTGGAGAGTGAAGGTAAAAGTTTACAGGAAATTTCCAAAATAACTAATCGTCCGCGATCTTCGATTCAATAACTCATCCAGAACTCCCGAAAAACCAAATCACTAGAGATGCTTGTTGGGCATGGTCACAACCGGAAGCTGAACACAACTCAAATACATCTAATAGAGAAGCCAATAAAACAGAATCGAAAGCTTAGTGCGCCAACGATCGCTGCCAAAGTTTATCAACGCAAAAAAGGAGCGATAGCACCTCAAACAATGCGCAATATTTTGCATAAACAAGAGTATCGTCGATGTAGGACACGCAAGAAATGTATTTGCCGACAAAAAAAATATAGAAAGCGCTTGTAATATGCATTAAGATATTTGAGTGAGCCCGAAGAGTTCTGGGAAAATCTTATTCCCTCAGACGGAAGAAAATCTAACGTTTTTGGTTCAGATGGGCGAGTTATGGTGTGGCGGAAACCCAACACTGAACTTGAGAAAAACATGGTGGAGGAAGTATAACGGGTTGAAGAGCTTTTAGCTGAAGGGGTGTAGGACATTTGACCTTCATAATGAACCGGTTTAATTATTTGGATATTTTGAAGGGTAATTTGTTAATAAGTCTTGAGCAAATGGGACATGGGCAAGACTTTCCCTCCAAACATGACAATGACCCGAAGCATTCATCAAAGCTGATAAAGGAATGGTTATTGTACAATGTAAAGTCAATACTTCCTCATCCTCCTCAGCCACCAGATCTCAACCCAATTGATAATTTATGCCATTATTTGGAGCGAAAGATCCGTAAACACCAAATTAGTGGCAAGGAACTATAAAAACGGGTCATTGTGGAGGAATGTGCCAAAAATTCCCCCCGAAATAACTCGGAAGTTGACTTTCTCAATGAAAAGGAGGTGCAAAAGTGTCATTTCATGAATAGGTTACAACACAAAATATTAGACCTAACTTTTTTAACAAATTACCTCAACTTTTTGTGTGTACGGACAATTATTTGAAATCGTTTTAGGTGGTTTAAATAGCTAATCTTATCAAACGTGAAAGTAACTTAATTTATATCATGATTATTATTATTTTCAGGTTCTTAGATGTAATTTGAGTTTTTAAAAAATTAAAACTGAATTTTTTGTTTGATTTGTAACGGTTTTTTTTATCAATGTTTTCTTAACCGAGTGCTGTACGGACAACTTTTTGATACAGTGTAAAAATTTAATAGCGTTAATAGAATAATTACGCCGATAATTTATACCGGTTAATTTATGTACCGTTATATTTCAATCTACGTATTGTTTGTTCGTAAAATATTTCTTTCATCCATTTTTCATATGCTCAGCTTTTAAGAAGCTATCAATCGAAGATAGATACAAAAATATAACACAGCTGAACCTTTGTATCAATTGTTTTGGGGCTAATCATACATATAGAAATTGTGTTAAACAGGATTGTAAATTGTATCCATATACACACAATACTCTACTGCACAGAAATAGCTATACGAATACCAAATCCAGCCAAATACCAAGTACTGTCGATCCTAAGGATTGTGAATATAGCAAAAGTACAGTCATGACCGTCCATACCAAAACTCTAACCTTATTACCAACGGCTATAATTCTTATAGCAGATAAGTTAGGTAAGTTTCACGTATGTCGAGCATTATTAAATTCAGCTACTAATAATGCAGTATATGGTTTGAATGAAACGCAAATATATATTTAATAAAGTTTAAACACAATTATAAAATCGAAAAATTCTGAATATAAAGAATCAATAGATTTATTATTCGTTCCGAATATAGCAAATCCCATTCCACAGCAAGATATTGATATTTCATATTGGTTAATACCGAAAAACATAAAACTAGCAGATCAGTATTTTAATACAGCAAGATCAATTTGATATAATTGTAGGCGCTGAAATATTCTTTAATATGTTACTAGACAATAAAATCAATTCTAAACCAATTTTCCAAGAAACAGTCTTTGGCTGGATCATTACCGGAAATTTGAAAGTTGAAAGGTCTGGAAAAAATTATTCATTTTTCACACCATGTGTAACTGACATGGATTTAAACGAAAGTTTAAAAAAATTCTGGGAATTAGAAACAATGCAAGGAAAAACATATTTTTCCAAAGATGAACAGCTTTGTGAAAAATAATTTGTAGATACCCATAGACGCGATCATACTGGAAGTTCGTCTTCCTTTAAATGAAAAGTTTCAAAATTGAAGCCAATCTAAAAACCAAGCATTGCGTAGATTCTACCAACTTGAAAATCGGTTTATGCGAATTTTATAAACGAGTATTTACAAATGGGTCATATGAAGTTAGTGGCTGAACCGGATGACAAAACAAATGTTTTTTATTATATGCTCCATCAAGCCGTCATTAAACCCAATAGCACGACCACCCGTGTAAGAGTAGTTTCCGATGCGTCATCAAAGACCTCAACAGGAATTTCTTAGAATGATGTATTGAGAGTTAGACCGTCAGTACAGTCAGATTTGCTCTGTATTGTTTTGCGCTTCCGTAAACATCAATTTGTATTCACCTCAGATATATCCAAGATGTACCGATAAATTAATGTAAATAATTCCAATACAATGTTACAACGCATATTCTGGCGATCTAATTCAACCGAATCCATAAAAGCATAAGAACTTACCACCGTGACTTATGGCACGTCGTGCGTACCATTTTTAGCAACCAGAGTGCTGAACCAGTTAGCGGACGACGAACGTCTGTCGTATCCCAAAACCGCAGTGGCAACTAAAAAGGACTTCTACGTAGATGACATAAAGACCGGAGCAGATTCACTGGAGGAAGCCCTAATATTACAAACAGAACTAATAGGGTTAATGTCGGCAGGAGGATTTATGTTGCGTAAGTGGTCAGCAAACACGAATGAAATTTTACAACCCATACCTTTAGAGCTACGGGAAACCCTAAATAACGATGGGATAAGTACATTAGAAACGGTTGCTACGTTAGGAATTTTATGGAAACCTAAACAAGACAGGTTTATGTTTAATGTAAAACCAATTGACGAACAGGCAAATGTATCGAAACGAACCATTCTGTCAGATATTTCAAAAATCGATGATCCGTTGGGGTTATTAGCACCTGTAATTGTCAAGGCAAAACTGATCGTTCAACATTTATAGAAACTCAAAAGTGATTGGGATGAGCCCGTTCCCAGTAAAATAGAGTCCTCTTGGCACTATTTTAGAACACAACTAATTGAAATAAACAAAATTCATTTTCCACGGTGTGTAATATGTAAATCCGAAAAATTAATAGAATTACATGGCTTTTCCGACGCGTCAGAAAAGGCATATGGAGCATGTGTATATGTCAAAAGTACCGATATTCAAAGTAAAGTGTTTATTAATTTATTGTGTAGTAAATCAAAGGTTACACCTTTAAAAACTATTTCAATGCCGAGAATAGAATTATAAGATTTCCCAGGTTTTGGAATTCAATGGAAACAAAATTTGATTATGCATATTTATGGTACGATTCCTCTATAGTTCTACAATGGATAAAAATGTCACCGCAGCTGTTGAAAAGATTCATCGTATAACCGAGTAGTTCATCGCAAAGCGAAATTCAATAACTTCCTACAGAGTGTTTTTGGAATCATGTGAGCTCTGCTAAAAATCCAGCGGATATAGTATCAAGGGGGGTTATGCCAAGTGAACTTGGTGATATTACCATGTGGTGGAGAGGTTCTGATTTCTTATACGAACCTTCTTACGAGAAAATACCGTGGTGTATTCCCAATTTCGAGTATGAGGTGTTAGAACTAAAACCACAAACCGTTTCATTCGTTTCTACTATTCACAATAATTTAACTTTTTTAGAAAAGTTCAGTTCTTATTCAAAATTATTAAGAGTCACCGCCTATTGTTTAAGGTTTATCTATAATTTACGAAACAAAATTAAACGCATTAATGGAACACTTTAACAGTTGTCGAAGTAAACGAATCACTTGATAAATTAGTATATTTAGTACAAGGACTATTATTGACAAAAAAGAGTTGTTCAGAGTTGGTGGGAGACTTGCAAATACAAACCTTAATTACCACTTAACTAAAATTTTGTTTCGACATGAACATATAAAAAATGTACACGCCAGTCCACAGTTACTAGTGTCCATAATACGGCAAAAATTCTGGCCAATTAACGCGAAAAACTTAGTCAAGCAAACTATAAGAAACTGTATCACATGTTTTATAGTAAAGCCTTTGATATCACAGCAAATCATGGGAAATTTACCGTCTTCTAGAGTGGAACAGGTCAAGCCATTTATCACAGCCGGGGTGGATTTATGTGAGCCATTTTTAATCAAAAACAAAAAGCTACGATTCAGTTCTCATTCAAAAGCATATATTGCATCCTTTGTCTGTTTCACGACAAAGGGTGTCTATGTTGAGGTCTTATCGGATTTAACAAGTAATTGTTTTATAGCGTGTCTCAAACGTTTTATATATCGGTGGGGTAAATGTAAAACTCTGTGGTCAGACAATGCAACAAATTTTGTTAGTTCAAACAATGAACTGAAAAAACAGTTAACATTTTTCCGATCAGAAATTGAAAATATACCTATTTTACAATTTTGTTCAAGTGAAGGTATTGAATGGAAATTTCTTCCACCGAGAGCTCCTAATTTTGGTGGACTCCGGGATTCCTCCATTAAATCTCCATCGCATCCAATTCAGTTTTTTCTTTTGAAGAATTGTATACTCTAGTGGTACAGATATAGAAAGTATCATGAACTCAAGACCACTGACCGTCATGTCTAGTGAGCCTAATGATCCTGAACCATTGATGGTGGTCCCATTATTGCATTGAATGAATCATCGGTTACTAAAGTTCCACCAAATAGATTATCTAGCTGGCGAAAAATCACGTAACTAACCCAAAGTTTTTAGAAACGGTTTTTACTAGAATACATTCATTCGTTACAACAACATAAAAAGTGGACATTTTCCCAACCAAGTTTGTTGGAAAACGACATTGTATTGATTGCGGAGGACAATATACCAGCAACTGAATGGTTGTTGGGTCGGGTTGTCTACACAATCCCTGGCAACGACGGAAAAGTAAAAGTAGTAAAAGAAATAAAGACTAAATGTAGAGTTTTCAAGCGACCAATTTCAAAGGTGTCTAAATTACGGGTATAAAATAAAATTTCGGACACAACACTAGACTGAAGTAAACGTTAGAATAACGTCGTTATTATGTTATATTAATAAGAATAATAAATATATGTACTTGTACATATTTTAATAATATTCACTTAAAAATTAGTCAAACCCATGTTCAATCCAGAAGAATTCCAAAAACCACACATATATTCGATTTAAAACTGTGCAAAATTAGACAAACACCACACTCCTAACTATCAAGTAATTTATTTCGTTTAAACACCCACTTTAATCCTTCCAATAAATGTATGAATCTATATATGTATAAAACAAAATCTTTTATTCATTTGAATAAGTCAAAATTTAAAGCTCTTATCTAAATTATTCATGAAAGTTGAAACTCACTTTTAGTTTTTTCTTTTTTTTTTGTTAATTTTCTATTTTTTATTCATCACCGTTTGAACATAACTAAAAACTTTGCACGCCGACAAAAAAAAATGTTTAAATTTTGCAAAATTCTAAAATGTATAATACATAAGTAAGTGCATACGCCTCAATTTAGATCAGCTTGGATTGGAATGTCCTCATCCTTGAGTTAAGAATATTTTTTTTTACTTAGTTTCTCGTACCGTAGCTACGTATATTGTTTGAATTACTCCTCCCATTTTCTTCTTCCTTTGGTAACAACAACAACAACACTAAAGGAACAAAATGTTAATGTATATTTTATCATTTTATTTCTCGCAATTTCTTAATGTTTTATTTACTTTTTTTTTTAGTTTCGTAATATTATATGGATTACATGTGTGTGTTTAAGTAAAGCGGGGTCTTCACAGCCCTTCGGAATTCGAACGTAGTCAGCGTATAAAGCGCAAATAAAGGCAAAAAAAATATCATCGTAATATTCTATCTCATTCCAATATAATAGCGTACCCGTTAACAACTCATCCTTCCTTGTGGTGGTATTTCCAATGTTTCCTCCTTCAAGAACCGAATATAAAAATGAAAAAATAGCACGAAAATAAGAAGCAAGGCAAACAAAAAAATCATTCTCCCAACAAAAAAAAAAAGAGGAAATTGCAGTCATAAATCTTGAAGGGATGTATTATGATTCTTTTCAATTCTTCTCCTATATACGTACGTTCTAAAATTCATTTTGAAAACGTTAGAAGTTTTTTAAGTCGAATATATATATTCGTACATGACTATAATACAACAGGGTCGGTTATTCATGTTATTGTTGCACGAACCATAGGTTTCAAAAATGTTTGAAAAAACGTAACATTACGTGTTAGAATTCTGTTTTTTTTTGTTGTTCGTTCGTACGCTCGTTTTTGCTTCTTTACTTTTTTTTTTTTTAACATTTTTATCTCATTAATGTAGAACGCGATAAAAATCAAATGATTTTTATTTGGTTGTTTCAGCAAATTCTCACGTTTATAGGCATTTCGAGTATATCGTATTATTGTTAATACAACAAACTAAGGATAAATAAATAAAACAAAATTTTAATTGGATTTTTATTTGATTTTTATGTAAAATATTCAAATTGCGTTTTATAAAGGTATATAAAGGAGGTTGTGCATGGATGCGGGCAGACACCGAAATATTGTTGGGGCGCACATCTTACATAATTATTATGTACAGGCGCAATATTCATAACTAAATTTTATCATTAAATTGCAATCTCAATAATAGTATACAATATAACATATTTTAGATAGCTTCAGGTGTAAAAACCATTAAAAATCTGACAAAATATTTAGTGCCCCCCCTAAACATATATCTATATACATACATAACTTCTATATAGTACATACATAGCTATATATATAAAATCCATATACGGCAGAATGAATGTCTCCTATTTTATTGTTTAGCCATGAGATAAAGACGAATTTAATGGGATATTTTTGTTCGTCGTCCGTTCTGGTTGTTGTTGTTGCGCTGTTATCGGAAATGAAAATGAAAGTAAATATTTTTAGAATTAAAATAATTTTTATTATTTTTGTAATTAAAACTGAATAGATAATTGGAGTGTAGATTTGCTATGCTGCGTATTTTATTTTATTTTTTTGAGTATAGTAGAAACCATCACATTTTATTATTATAGTTATTATACCTACGCTACACTATTTACTCCATAATATTATTGCAATCATAAATTTTCGCTTATCTTTTGGGATTTAATTCATTTTTAGACAGATTAACGTGTTCAGAATATTTTCGAGAGGGTCAATGTAATTAACAGGATTAAATTGTATTGGTTATATGCAATACTACATGCTTAAATGTTTATCTTTTGTATCAATCTATAATGAGATTTTTTGCAGTAGAAAATGTATGACGTAAATCAGACCGTCGGTTATAGAATTAAGTAGCTATAATTTCTTCAATCTGATGATTTCTTCATTCAAAATGTTTGTTATGGTTTTTTGTTGCTTTGAATACTGTCAAACATGATCAATCTGCATAATCGACAGCAGGGTGGTTCCTTTATTTCTAAAAGGCTTCTATGGTACTTTCAATAATACAAACAAAACTCGTTCACTTTCTGAGAGACCATCGAGGCGAGCACAACTTTGAGATATACGCTGATTGTTAAATTTATCTTGAATTTGCGATTTTTTTTCGATTTGGTTATGTGAGAAGTGATGAAAGTGAATTCATTTTATTTATTTTTTTATTAAGAGTGTTGTGCACAAAATTATTGTGTTACACTGCGACATTTTATGGTGCCGAAACCCGGGAATAATTAAATTATCAATACAATTACCATTATTCGCTCAATTACCATTATAGTGAAGTTTCAATTACATTTATTATTTGTTGCACTTATTGCTAATTTCTACTGCGTAATTTAACTCATTATTGTGGCGGTGACACCTAGTGTGTAATAGAATTAAAATTAATAGCTCAATGTTAAACGGTGTTCTAAATGGAATTTTCCATGATAAAATTGTTCTACACTATTCTAACTAGAAAAATCATGAGCTTTCTAGAAGCTTGGTTTGTGTATATAAAAAGGCGACCGAAGTCGAATTGGATTAGTAATTTTTGGTAAGCGAAAGAGTAAAGATTAAAAAAGGAATTAAAAAGTGAATTAAAAAGTGTTTTTGTGGAAATAAAAATTAAAAGTGTACAGTAAAAATTTGAGAATAATTTATATAAAGTGATTTTGTGAATTTGTATTAATAAACTGTGTTGTAATAATTCGTGTGTGAAATAAATAAATTCGTTGGTGCTAAATTAAACTGAATTAGTTTTATGCACAATCCAGTGATACGAACCTTAATTGATAAGGCAAAAACGTAACAATTGGTGACAGCGGTGGGATTGTGAATAATAAGAAAAAGAAAATGATTTTCAACGAATTAAAAGTTCCAGAATTAAAGATGGAACTTGAGAAACGGGGTTTGGCCACTGATGGTAGCAAAGCAGCTTTGCAAGCGCGACTACGTGGTGCCATGAAGAAAGAAGGGTTAGACGTAGATCAACACGATTTTGGCGTGGAAGTAACGGATGCGGCAATGGTTGAGAAGACAGGAGATAAACAGCCGTCAGCCGAAACAACACAACTACCATCTGGAAGTTTCGATTTGTCGCAGTTAATAGTTGCTATGAACCAGATGATGGGACAGATGAGTCTAATGAAACAACAAAACGAATGACAAATGGAACAACAAAATCAGTCGAATCAAGAAATGAAACAACAAGGAGCGGAAATTAAAGACCAAATTATAGATGGTCAAAAGAGAATGGACGAGAAACTTTTCGAATTATCTACTAACATACACGGCGAAGTGGAGAAGCTGCAAATGGAGATTCAACAGGTTGATCAAAAATTAGAAACGGAAGTCCAACTTGTCAAAACGGAGGTTCAACAGGTTTAAGGAAAATTGGAAACGAAGGTTCAACAAGTTGTGGAAAAATTTCAACGTCTCGAGAAAGAGCTGATTGACGTCAAAGCAAGTGGAACAACGACGCAAGGGGTACAAACCGTTCAATCAGTTAAGTTAAAACCTCCAAACTTCGACGGTACAACATCTTTCAGCATTTTCAAATTTCAATTTGAAACGGCAGCCAATCAAAACCGTTGGAATGATGAACATCTTGTCGCAGCGTTAATAGTGGCCCTTAAAGGTGAAGCAGCGGAGGCGTTACAAACAATTCCGGAAAAAGATCGCAACAGTTATCTCGAAATTATGAAGGCGCTGGATAGGAAGTACGGCAGTGATCACAAGCGGGAAATCTATCGAATGGAATTGAAAAGCCGCTACCAAAAGGGAGGAGAATCACTTCAGGAATTTTCATCGGCAATCGAGCGATTAGTACATCTAGCACGTACCACCAGTACATCGGCCGATTATATGGAAAGGCTAAAAATTGCCGCATTCATTGACGGCATCCAGAGACGCGCAGGGCGGTGATGTTGTCACCTAAAGCAACCTTTGCGGAAACCATCGCTTGTGGGTTAACAAATGAAACTGCACAAGCCATCACCAAACCGTCAATGAAAATACGCCGAGTGGAAATCGACACTAGCATAAACACAGAACGTTCAACACCAAGATACCGAGACGGAAGCGGCAAAATCAAATGTTGGGCATGTGATAAAATCGGTCACATCTCACGGGACTGCTGGGAATTAAGAAGAAAAAGGGGAAGATCACCATCTCCTATGCAGCGACGACCAAGCGGGGAGCAGGCGTTGACTAGGCAAGAAGGCCAAATGACGGCGGAGCCGTTAAACTACAAAGAGTCAGCTTAAAGGGGCAGAAGCTGACTCCCACAACCGATTTCCCCATAACCTCCATCCGCGTTTCGAAAGTAGCAAGGGGCGGTGACAGCTTAACAATCAAAGGCGACATTGATGGCACGGATTGCATCATCACTCTTGATACGGGAGCAAATCGCACGATTGTCCGTAAAGATCTGATCGATGGAGGTGTACAACCAGCTAATGGATTGAAGTTACAAACAGCAACTGGAGATAGTTCAATAATAAAATGCAAAAAGATCGTGAACATAAAAATCGGGAGAACTCTTTTCCAACACGAAGTGCTGATTGCAGATATTGTGGATGAAGTCATAATGGGGATGGAATTCATAAGAGCAAATCGTTGTGGATGTTGGACGAGGAGTTTTAAGTTACGATAACATCGAATTACTACTTCAATCTAGCAGTGCCGGAGCAACTATCAGGCGAATTATTATTGACCATCGAGAGACGATCCTATGGGGAAGATTGGAGGGAGGTTCTGGGTCACCCAGGTTGTGGGTTGTGGAAGCTAGCGAAAAAGAGAACGGAGCCAAGGAAATTATAATCGGAAAAAGCCCTAGTTAAACCAGACAACGACTATAGAGTACCAATTAGGACTCTAAATCTCTCGGTTAAGATGAAAACCATTAAGAAAGGGACAGTCATCGGCAAATGTAACGAGGTTTCAACTATAGTAAAGTGTGAACAGAAAAGTCCGATTGAAAAAGCCGACATGCAAGAGCAGAAAGAAATGGTAGAACAACTCATTCAGAAATGGACCGAAGATCTTACTGAGGCACAGAAAGATTCTGCACATCAACTACTCAAACAGTACACGTCCATATTCTGCAGTACATCGGATAATAACGGAAGGACCTCAGTCGTAAAGCATTGAATTGATACGGAAAAGGAGAGGCCGATTCGTCAACCACCCAGGAGGCTACCATTGGCAAAACAACAAGAAGTTAATCAAATGGTAACAGATATGCAGGCAGCAGGAGTAATCGAACCATCTAACAGCCCATGGAGCTCACCGGTAGTATTGGTCGAGAAGAAGGACGGTAGCATGAGATTCTGCGTTGATTACCGAAAACTCAATGCTGTAACTAAAAAAGATAGCTACCCATTGCCAAGGATCGACGATACATTAGACACATTATCGGGTGCTCGAATATTTTCGACATTAGATCTACAAAGCGGCTATTGGCAGGTTGAAGTCCGCGAGGAAGATCGCGAGAAAACGGCTTTTAGTGTGAGTAACGGGTTTTGGCAATTTAATGTTATGCCGTTCGGATTATGTAATGCCCCTGCGACTTTTGAACGATTAATGGAGCGCGTGTTAAAGGGATTTCATTGGAAGACTTGCCTAATATATCTGGACGACATCATCGTTATGGGGAAGGATTTTGACGTGCATCTAAAGAACTTGGCAGAAGTTTTAGATCGGATACAGGCCGCCGGATTGAAGTTAAGTCCAAAGAAGTGTAAGATGTTCAGAACTGAAGTCAAATATTTGGGTCATCTCGTAACGATTAATGGAATTCACACCGACGAAGAAAACATCGCAGCGGTAAAGCACTGGCCAAGACCTAAAAATTTACGCGAATTACGAAGCTTTCTAGGATTGTGCATCTATTATAGACGCTTCGTGCCAGGATTTGCCAACATCGCCAAGAGTTTACACGAGTTGACCAGGAAGAACAAGGCATTCGAATGGAAGAATGACCAGGAAGAAGCATTCGTGGAACTAAGGAGACGGTTGTGTGTCGCGCCAATCCTCGCGTACCCTATACCCAACGTGAAATTTATTTTGGACACCGATGCAAGTAATGACGGTATAGGAGATGTGTTATCACAGGAAATTAATGGTCAAGAAAGAGTTATTGCGTACTACTCCAAAACATTATCGAAACCGGAGCGTAATTACTGCGTGACACGGAAAGAATTGTTGGCTATAGTGGAGTGTGTCAAGCATTTCCATAAGTATTTTTATGGCCAAAAATTCCATTTACGGACAGATCACGGCGCTTTACGGTGGCTGTTACAATTCAAGAATTCAGAGAGACAAGTAGCACGCTGGATCGAACGTCTTCAAAGCTACGATTTTCAAATCGAACATCGGAAGGGAAGTGCACACAGAAATGCCGACTCATTATCAAGACGGCCGTGTCCAGTAGAATGTAAACATTGTGGCCATGTTGAAGCAAAGGAAGACATCATCGACGTTCGGCTTACGCAAGTGCTGCCTGATGAGGAGTGGACCGACGAAATGGTTAGGAAAGAGCAATTTGGATGATACGGAGTTATCAGTTATAATGGAATGGAAGGAAAATGAACACCGGCCTACTTGGAGCGAGATCGCGGACAAAACTCCCATTGTCAAGGCTTATTGGGCTCAATGGGATAGCTTTCGTCTTGAGAATGGCTGTTTAAAACGATTGTGGGAAAGCACGGATGGCAAAGTGAAGCAATTGTTGCTGGTGATACCAAAGTGCCGGATTGCAGAAATCCTGAATGAGTATCATGGAGGAGCAAGTGGGGGCCACCTTGGAATTAATAAAACTCTAGCAAAGATACGTGAACGATTCTACTGGGCAGAATGTAGGCAGTCAGTGATAGAATGGTGCCAAAAATGAGACCAATGTGCGGCGGTGAAGGGACCCGCACGCAAAAGTCGTGGAATCATGAAACAATATAACGTCGGAGCACCATTCGAAAGAATTGCAATGGATGTAGCGGGGCCATTTCCCACCACCGAGAGCGGCAACAAATATGTGCTAGTAATAATGGATTATTTCAGCAAATGGCCGGAGGTGTACCCCATTCCCAATCAGGAGACGACAACAATATCTGATGCCGTAGTAAACAACTGGATTAGCAGATTTGGAGTGCCGATGGAGATTCAAACCGATCAAGGACGGAATTTTGAATCGGTGGTGTTTCAAGAAATATGCCAGATGCTCGGTATAAACAAAACGAGAACAACGCCTTTGCATCCACAGTCTGGCGGTATGGTGGAAAGATTTAATGGTACATTGGAGGAATATCTAGCAAAGGTCGTTGAGAAAAACCAACGTAACTGGGATCGACATATACCGATTTTTCTCATTGCCTATCGATCAGCAATACATGACACAACCGGAGTGACACCAGCTAAAACGTTATTTGGAGATAATCTACGATTACCTGGAGATCTAAAGTTTGGGGCTGTACCATCATCAGCTTTATGTGGACAAGATTACGTAGACCGAATGAAAGAGGAACTTAATGAGATTCATCAATTTGAACGGGAGAAAATACGGATGTCAAGTGACCGGATGAAGGCTCGATATGACATACGAGCAAATAACCAGGGCTTCCAGGAAGAGCAATTAGTATGGCTTCACAACCCGCAACGGAAAAAGGGATTGTCACCGAAGCTGCAAACAGCATGGGAAGGACCTTACACTGTCATCACAAGGATGAACGACGTTGTTTATCGGATATGGAAGGGACATCGAGGTAAACCAAAGGTGGTGCATTTGGAGAGGCTGGCCCTATACAGAGGAGGTGATTTGGGTCCTGTTTGGGAAGAACAGGCTTAGGTGGGGGGTTGTGTGGCGGTGACACCTAGTGTGTAATAGAATAAGTTAAAATTAATAGCTCAATGTTAAACTGTTCTAAATGGAATTTTCCATGATAAAATTGTTCTACACTATTCTAACTAGAAAAATCATGAGCTTTCTAGAAGTTTGGTTTGTGTATATAAAAAAGCGAACGAAATCGAATTGGATCAGTAATATTTGGCAAGCGATAGTATAAAGATTAAAAGGAATTAAAAAGTGATTTAAAAAAGTGTTATAGTGCGATAAATAAAGTAAAAGTGATCAGTAAAATTTAAGAATAATTTATTAAAAGTGATTTTGTGAATTTTTATTGATAAACTGTGTTGTAATAAATTTTGTGAAATAAATAAATTCGTTAGTGATAAATTGAATTGAGTTTGTATAATTCACAATATAGTGATACAAACCTTGATTGACAAGGCAAAAACGTAACAATATGTATGCTTTTAGGGTGTACTAAACACCGCTGTACTAAATAGCAACGTTGCATTGTAAACCCACCTAGTGGAATTAGAGTACATGATAGTACTGTCAAAAGGATTAATAAAACATTATCTATTGTAACGCTCGAGTAGCAAAACGTATATACTGTTTCATTTATATAAGCGTGTATCAGCATAACCATTAGCAAGTGTATTAATCACCCCCATAATACACATCAATTATTACGTATCATTATTATTATCCGCATTTCTGTGAAGTTAGACAATGGCTGAGTTACAAGCTTTAATTATAAAACGTGCTAGTATAAAAGCCACGGTGAGAAATATTAAAATATTTCTATGGTATATAGATATAAAAGGTCATAACTGTTATTTATCAAATGTTCGGTAGCGCTTATTTTTAGTTTAGATGTTTAGTTCTGGGTCCTCGTATGTTAGTAGATAATGTAATATAGTTTCTAGGAATCACCCACAACTAGCGTTTTTTTACGTTTTACGTTTAAGTTATGGCATTTTAAATATTTAGAATTAAAATTAAAATCGGAATAAGTCACGTATTACCTTTTATTTCTATAATTAATAAGAAAAAATTAAAATAACTAAAGCTATGACGGTATAAACATTTTGCATCTTCTGTAATAAGGTTTTTATAAAACTTGTGTAATTCAGAAGATACTAGTGGCAATAAATCTATTAAATCTTTTTTTTTTACGCGGGTTAATATAGGTATTGGTCCGTTGTAGCATGGTGTTATGTGATTAACACTTAGTTTCGAAATTCCTCGACGTCTAACTTTTAATGTTTTAAAAGGCGCAGTCGAACTAAGCGAATTTTTGTATTGAATTGACACAAAATCTTTTATATATCTAAGCCATTTTACTTTGTTCCATACAAAGCGATTTCCATCCGTATCAATGTTTCGAAAAAGAAAGTGTATCTTCGTTAAGTTTGAAAAATTCAAAAACTGCGGAGAATTCATTTCAGTTACGTTGAATGGCTTATGCGAACGTACTGACCGTACAAACTGAAACCAGTCGTGTGGATGATGAATATTAATTGAGGTTTTCTTCTTTTGCTTTTCTATGATACCGTGATCTAAATCAAATTACATGTGGGTGTGTCCAACTTTTAAAAATTTGTGATTAATAGTTTAAATATGTTCATTATGTTGCAATTAACATTAAAAACATAGATGAGACAAAGAATTTTTGTTTTGTCCAAATGTTAAAGTATAAAGTGACGAAGGCAATGATTTTATATAGTTAAACAAGGTTAGGTTAGGTTAGGTTGGAGTGGCTGCTTTTCCACACTTAGACCGGTGGCGGACCATTGTGATACCACAGAATATATCCCCTTTTACCCCTATTGGAACCATTTCGAGCTACTTATGTAGCGTAGGACGTCCCGCACTTTACTGTTTTCGAGATCCGAGAGGCAGTCCATCCTAAACTTACCTAAGTGTTTGTGCCTTCTGAGAGCCAATGCTGGACACGAGCAAAGGAAGTGGACCAACGTCTCTTCTTCCTCTTCGTCCAAGCCGCTTCTACAGAAGTCATTAGCCTCCAGACCCAGCCTTCTTGCATGTTATCCAAAAAGGCAGTGTCCCGTGAGAATTCCTACGACCGTTCTTAATTCACGTCTGCGTAGGGATATTATTGGTCTAGTGCGCCCCAAATCCAGCTTTGGCCAAACTTGTCTTGCAACTCTACAGGTGAGGGTGTTAGACCATTTATCCCTCGCTGAGGATAGCGCCTGCTTCCCAAGTGCTTGTCTCAGCGCTGTGATAGGCCTCCCAAGACTTGCCCTTTCCGGTTGCAGCTGGAGAGTTGTATCGTGCCTAGCAAGTTCATTCGCCCTGTAGTTCCCCATGACGCCCGAGTGACCTGGAACCCAGATTACCTGGATATTGAAATGATCACCTATCTCATTTAGAGATGAGTGACAACTCAACGCCACCCGTGACGCCAAAGACACCGATTCTAACGACCGGATCGCCGCTTGACTGTCCACATATATTGTGATATCATCTGAGGATAACACATTATACGTCAACCACGTCACGACCTCCTCAATCGCTACGACTTCAGCTTGGTACACGCTGCAGTAATCAGGGAGGCGAATAGTGCTTTTTAGGCAAGTCCTACTTTGCCGTCTAGCTTGGAGCCATCTGTGAAGAATTGCAACGCTTCAGTTTCCGATAACGGTCTATCCCTTTAGGATTCCCTTGAAGGGAAGGAGGTCCGAAATCGCTGCTCGAAGCGTAGAGTAGAAAAAGGTCTGAAGTACAATATAGCGCCACTTAACAATTTCAATAATCAACGGAAAGTCTTAATGAGCATCGAGAACGCTATCACAAAAACAAATTTAGAACATCAAGCTGATATTAGGAGTATAGTGGTTGACAATATTAAGGACGAAATTGGTCAAGGTCCAGCTACACATAATAGCGATAATAAAACGGCCATCAGCATAAAAAGCAAAATAAGCAACAACGATGTGGTGATTGTTAAAGCAGACAAAGGGAATACAGTCGTAATAATGAGCAAACGGGAATACAACACGAAAATTGATGAGTTCATTATAAACAACGGGATTCAGGAGTGTAACGATGACCCGAAATCCAGATATAATGTTAGTATCAAGGCTGTTATTAGTAAGTCGAGGCATTTTATGAGCAGTAGAGAACTCCGACTAAATAAAGTGATTAAGCCAACAATCCCGATAATCAGAGGCATGCCCAAAATTCATAAGGTGGATATGCCAATGAGACCGATCGTAAACTTCACATCAGCGCCGGCCTTCAAAATTGCAAAACACTTGAACCAATCGCTATATAACAATATTTGTATAGAAAATGACCATTCCGTCAAAAATAATTTAGAACTGGTGAACAAAATTGAGGAGGTCAACATACTGAGGAACGGAAAGTTAGCATCTTTTGATGTTACGAATATGTATACGAACATTCCAGTAGAAGAAACAATAGTAATTACAAGGCGACTTTTGATGGAGAAACGGATAGATGCACATATCGTAAACGAGGTTATCGCGTTATTGGAAGAAATCACACGTCAAAATTATTTTAAACACGAAGAGAGATTCTATATTCAAAAGGATGGTCTACCTATGGGAAGCCCATTATCCGGAATGGTCTACCTATGGGAAGCCCATTATCCACTTTGGCCAATATATTTTTAAATCATATGGAAAACACGTATATTTTGAACGATAGAAATCAGTTTTTCGGAAAAATCCAATATTGGCATAGATATGTGGATGACATACTGATATTGTTTACTGGAACGAGCAGACAGCTGAACCAGCTTAATAATTATTTAAATGGAATCCACACAAAATTAAAATTCACATTAGAAATTAAAAATAATAAATCTATAAATTTTTTGAACCTTACAATAAAAAATTTAAATCAAAAACATAAATTCCAAATTTTCAGAAAGCCTACACAAACGTGCCAAACGATTCATCAAAAGTCGCATCACCCGTATCAACAAAAGATAGCAGCATACCGCCATATGATCCACAGGATAAACAGTATTCCAATGTCTGATGAAAACTACAATGTAGAGCTGGGGAACATTAAATACATCGCTCACCAAAATGGGTACCAAGCAGCAGATATAGAGAGGATGAATTATGGATGCAAGAGGAAAATGGAATATCGGGGGTATACCAGTCTAAATTGTAATGTTGATGATACAAAATATATAAGTATGGATTCGAGTCATACTAGTATAAAAATTCAAAAAGTTTTTAAGCATTTTGGTTATACTCTGGCGCACAAAACCAATAATAAATTAGACAAATTAATCAAGAACAGGAGTAACGAAACTTTGGATACGGGGGTGTACAAATTAACATGTTCAAATTGTCAGGCATTTTATTTAGGACAAACGGTCCGATCCTTTAAAGAAAGATTTAGGGAGCATGTAAAATCAATCGGAAAAATCAACCCTGAATCAAAATTCGCTCAGCATCTTAATTCTACACAGCATAATTATACAAGTTTTGAAGCAAATTTACAAGAACTACATAGAATGAAGAAAGGGGATGTGCTTAGTCGAACCGAAGAATTCGAAATATATAAAAATAAAGACAACCGATATATGTTGAACAACAGAATAAACACTGCAACAAATAAACTATACGATTTAATAATCAACATGCAATCAACGTAACCAGAAAATCGTTCCTGAATCAAAAAAATTGTGCGGCGCAACCATTGAAATTCCAAAAAAGTTTAGTATAAAAAGGATTGAAAAATGCGGAATAATTTAATAAGTAAGTCAACTGACGATGATGCTATAGCATCGAAATCGATATTGCAGCAAAATAAGAAACTATTTCACAATAAGGAGCACTTATTCTCAAGAAATATAATAATAAAAATAAATATTTAAATTGAATAAATATTTAAAATTGTATTGATTGTATTTTATTGATACTGTATTACATTACTGATTGAGAACCGTAACCTATGGCACGTCCTCTGCACCTTACCTAGCGACAAAAACAATCCAAGAATAGGTAACGGATTACTAAAAACTGATCCAGCTGCAGCGCAGGTAATACTTGGTAATTTCTATGTTGATGATCTAATGTCTGGATTCTGATAAATTCAACATACTATCGAAAAACCTCTTCGCTTGCAAGAGAAAGTGTCAACAACACTTAATTCTTATTGTCTTAAATTTAGCAAGTGCGGGCATCAAATTCTGTGGAATTTCTAAACCATATTGACGAGGATGACAAGGAAAAAGTTCTCGTATAGACATTAAAGACGATTCCACCTATATTAATTTATTGAGGATTCAATGGCACCCAGTAAGGTACGAATTTCTTATTAACGTTTGTTGTGATGATGATGCCCGAATATATGATCCACTGCGATGCCTTGCACCGATTATCATACATTACAGCGATGCCACACAGAATATCTCACATCGTTACACAGCAGATCAAAATGTGGTGTTAATTAAAGATGAAAATCTACCTTCAGCCATTTAGTTATTAGCTCCTAACGAGCAAGTACATCCTTGAACAAACGAAATAGTTCGTGTTGTAACGTTAAAAACCAAATCATTAACATTAAAGTGTCTAGTGCATAAATTATGCAAGCTGAATTGAATTGGTAGATTCAACTGGGCGGTATAAGTGTACTATAAAGTGTACTCAGTTACGAAAGTATACGTTCTTTTCGTATTTCACCGCTTTTGATTTTGACTTTAACTTTTTTTCTTTAACTTACAAACTGACCAGAGAAAAAGCAACATCAAGCAGAAAAGAAGCACCAAATTAAAGTAGTGAATGGTAATACAAAATTAAACCTGTTGTATCAATAAAATTTGTAAATCAATTTTCTAAACGCATTGTTCATTGATTTATTTCTCATCTTGCATATCATTTTTTGAGAGCTTTAGTTTTGTGTTGAATGTATCTGTTTGTCAATCTTGCAGAGACAGATCAAAGAGTTTTTATCGCACTTATCGTTTCTTCTGATAGTACCACAAATTCTAAAATCGGCAAATTTTTTAAACCGAACATTTTTTTCAATGTAATTTTAATTTGTTATAAACCTTAGAGAATGGGGGCTGCCGCCCCAAACCCCCGCTTTTTCTGAATTTATACAATTTTTCGTGTTTAAAATTTTATTTATAATTTTAAACTAAGTAAAATAAAGTTTTAAAAATTGCTAAATTTTCCCGGAAAAACTGCTTTCAATGTCGAAAAACCATTCATTGTTTCAGTTGTGCGTGCATCTCGCTTTATTACTACTCTACGGTACTTTAAACGGTCGTGTTATTTGGCCATATACACCGTGCATACACTTTACGGCAGACTTGGTGGCGCTGCTATTACATACACTTCCTTTATTTATTATGTTTTAGGAAAAGCGTAACGAAAATATTACCCACGTGCCGATTTATGTTATGCCCTTAACACAAAATGCGTACCCAAACTGACTTTCCAGGCGGCCAAATATTATAAATTGCAAATGCCAGATTCCAGGCAAAAAAATCAAATGGCAAGGAATGGTTAATGTCGTTTATGAAGAGAAACAACAATGAATATTAGAAAGCCAGAATCAACAAGTTTAGCTAGGGATTTGAATTTCAATAAGCCAAATGTTTAAAATTTAAAAAAAAATGTATTAGGTGTCATGGATCTATATATGTAACTTTCAACGTCAAGATAAATTGAACGTCGACGGAACTGGCCTAACCCCTGTTTATAAGCCTGGCAACATTTTGACTGAAAAGAGGAAAAACAGGTGGGAAGCATCGCATCGGCGGAAAGAAGTATATTAATAACGAGAAAAAAGCTTGATGAACATTTTTTGAAAAGGGGCCAGTGGGTTACATTGGGGCCACAAATAGATCTGGGTGAATGTAGATGGAATTTTTACAGAGCAAAATTATTTATTTAAAACAACAATCAGTCCCATATTTCCACTTCTAGTGGTTAAATTTTATAAATAAAAAGGCGTTGTGTTGTTGACAATTCGTCCTCAAGGCTCTCGTAGGCTGCAGCCGCTAGATCGTAGTGTGTTTGGTCCAACAAAAACCTTCTTGAATCGTACCTCAACGAATTGTATGAAATCAAATGCAGGTAATATTAACAAGCTAAACAATATTGGACTATCAAAACTTTTCGGTGAATTCAAATTTACGATGTACCCGATTTGGCTAAAATTGCGTTAGAGCAGGCTACAATATCTAAAAGTATATTATCGGGATTTAGGGCTTCTGAAATTTGGCCAGTTAGACCTGATATTTTTGGTGATGAACAATATTCTCCAAGTGATGTCACAAATAGAGAACTAAAAGTGAAGGAACCAGAATCAGCAACAGTACAGCCCGGGTATTCAGGCGACTCAACGTATTAGTTGCGAAAATGTTATCCGCTACCCAAAATCGTCCCTTGCAAGTAATCCTGCTCATGGAGGCAGAAAGGGGGGCAGTGATGATCACTCATACTAAAGAAAACCAAAAAATTAAAAATAACATTAAATCTCAAAAAGAGAAACTCTTCCTGAAGTTCTGAAGAAGAAGAGTCCATTTGAAAAGATGTGGTAAATGTAATTTGTATGGTTTTTGATAAAGAAAGTGTGGGTTTTTATGTGAGTAACTTTTATTCCTGGAAGCTTAATATTTTTCATTTTATGGTCAGAAATTCAAAAATTGTTACATTTGTACCAATCCTCCCCTACGGAATACTTGTTAATCGACGCGCGAATACATTGAACAAGCCGGAATTGGATCGAGTTGGTAATTTTATCAGAAAAAGATATTCGAAATGTTTCAATAATTAGCGGTAACGTTGCACTAACTACCGAATTTGTAACCGGGGTCGGTAAGATAATGAAAAAAGTGAATACTCGTACGCTGTTTCATCTAATTACGAGCTTCCAATATTGGAACACTACCAAGTAGCATTGGAAAAAGATGGAAACGTTGCTTACGATTGGTTGTTGTCGCATTAAGTATGTATTTGATGCTTTTATTTTTAAATATTTACAGAATGTTTAATGATTGCCTAGAACTAATAAAAGATGTAGCAATAATGAATATACCAGTAATTGCCGTCAAGCGAACATGGATCAGTAATTAAACAATTAGAGTTACTTATTAGAGTTACTTACCACATCATGGTACCGAGCAAACATGCACTATCTACAACGTTCACCTAGTAGGTATTAGGGCTTCTCCAACGGGATCCCGGGCTCCCAGGCACAAATGTGTGATCGAAAAATCCCGGGACTTTCGAGATTTCGATTTATTTATGTACTATATATAATACATAACGTAATTACAAACTTACTGTTACTAATGGCATCTACTAAATAGATTTACAACCACATCTAACCTTTTAACTATTAATACAACAAACAATAATAATGGCATTATTGTCAATAAAAAACAATTTTAATGATTACATTTGATTTCAACTCCACGATTGGATTATAATGGATCTGTGGATTAGCTGATCTTGAATTAGGATTAGATATCCTTAAATATGCCCCAGCTGGCATCGAATACAGATTAACACTCGTTATAATTCAAGGGAAATGTATTCTCCGACTTTAGCCTTTTTGATGTTGGTTAATGACTAATCTTTATTTTTTCAGCACTGTCTGTTCACTTGATTCAATGTCTTGTATTCGTTGTCGGATTAATTTGTGGATAGTGCGTTTGATTATTTTCCTGGTGTTCCCAGACTTAACCATCACTTATCATCATGAACATTTGTAATTCTGCCTAATGGAAAATGAGCTGGATCTACGTTATCATTCCTCTAAAGTACCACATTGCCAATTTAAATATTTTCTGTCTTTCTGTTCCATTTGTGTTTCCTTTGAAGTGAAGTTAAATAATCACGATGCCAAAAGTTAGAAAATGTGCTGGCGTTAACATGTCGATATCTTCACACAAACTTGTGCATATTGGCCTAGAGTTGAGTATTGCCTCAATTTGAGTAATCAATGTATTCAACTTTTTCAAGGTAAATAGAACTTCGACAACTAGTAGCTTGAGATGAACCTTTGCTTTTTTTACTACCGCTTCTCATGTACTTAGGAAAGACGATATTTCGCTCTCGTTATTGAATATAAATTTGTAAAGTTCCATCAGTTGGTTGCTGGCACCAACAAAGTTAGTACCATTGCCACTCATAATTGTTTTGCAGATTCCTCTTCTTGCCACAAACCACTTGTAATTTTGGGGACTGATAAATTTAGAAAAGGAATCGGAGCAGTGATTTGACATCGGGTTCCAGATGGATGTGAACAACCGATTGAGTTAGCATCAACGCTGAGTTAAACACAGCGTGCTTATAGCCAAATACTCTACAGTGATCATAAACCGCTACCAACGCTACTCCATCCGCATAAAAATTTGCCAATAATTTCGATAAATCGATTGAACTGAGGGGCCATCATTGTTACCAGTTAGAATTACAATATAAAATACAAATTAACCACGAGACACGGCAATACCGATGCATTATCAAGATAGCCAACTGAAGCTAATACTACTTTTGATGAATACGAAAAGACGATTATGCGCTTGACATCGAGCAAGTAAATCTTATTGTACTTGATCATTTCCCAATTAACTCATGAGTTTCAAACAAATGTTTGAACATTCTACATTGCCTTCGGTGGTTTCACACATTAAGAATGGGTGGCCTAAAAAATTAACGGAGGTGGACATTGATAGTATTCGTCCATTTTTCCAATGAAAATTCGCTCTTAGTATAAGCTCTAAAATTGTCTTACTCCATACAGATTTTCTTAGGGTATAGTCATACCCGCATCGACCTGAACCGTAGGCGCTGCACGCAAAAGCAACTGGCACAAAGATTACGGATTTCCGTCGATTGGCAAGAAAATTGATGAAATAAATGGATTACAATATTTGTCAAGATTTAATTAGCAGTCCTAAGGGAGAATATACTGCAAGGCCTGATCAAACCCCATTCACAATTCAGGTACCACATATCACGGCTAATAAAACAATTCAATCGTTGCAAAGCATTCTTGAAACAAAGTGCCTACCTAAAACTATCGTAACCGATAATGGAACACTGTTTAGTATCTAAAAGAAACAATACATTAAATTTAAATGATTAAATTATTAACTTGAATTAAAATTTAACTTATACCATTTAATTGCACTTATTCATAGACACTTTATCTTGATTCCTCTTCTGGAAACGAATCTTTTCAGCGATGCCAAAAATGATTCGCTTTTGTCATGTCGCAGACCAATTCCATGTGAATAGCCTTAGTACCTAGGCAAATAAATCAGCATATGTACGCCTTTTATGTTTTTTGGCCCTGACCATTTTGTAGATGAATTGGTATTGGTCCTGCATAATCCACTCCAATCTTTAGGAATGGGCGAACTAATTCAACCCGGTAGCTTACCCATTAATTGGAAGTTTACCTGTGCCTTGAAATTGGCACAAATGATACATTGACTGATAACTTCTCTAACCGTATTTCGGCCATTTGGAATCCAATAAGTTTGTTTAGATATGGCCAGGGTTGTTGTTGTGAATGTCTCTCAAAATTCAGGTGGTAAGGTGTGATTTTGAAGGCAAATTTATGGGATACTTGGTAGAAAATGATGCTTCTGAATTGGTCAGGCGTTCACCAACTCGAATAAGACTGTCTGTATCCATGAAAGGATTTAATAGTTTAAGGCTGCTAGTTTTATTGACCTCTTTGTCGACTTCAAGTCGCCTTTATTCGTTTCCGTAGAATTTCACCTGTTCGTGATAACCTAGTTTGTACAATGCATTAAATAGCTCTTCCCTGATCAAATTGGTTCCATTGAGTCTTGAACCTGTTTTAAGTCTTAAGTTAGAGCGGTAACGTAACACAAACGCTAGCACCCTTTGAAGTTTGGTCAATGATGAATACTTTGAAATTAATTCATCCATCCATGTCGTATCAATGATGGCGTTAAAAGAGAAAACCTTCCTATTTTCTTCTTCCATAATTACTTTGCTGCATGAAGGCCAACAGTTGATTGATTTGTGGAGCCAGTCAGGTCCATTCCACCATAAGCCGTGATGGTGTAGTTCTTGTGGTAACAAGCTTCGAGACGCACAATCTGCCGGATTATCAGATGATACATGATGCCACTGTTTTTGGGGTATTGTGGTTAACATTTCAGCGGTTCTGTTACCTATGAATGTGCTCCAGTGACTAATGAGCCAGTCCAAAACAATATGAGAGTCGGTCCAAGCAAATATTTGAGATGGTTTGAGTTGCGTTGTACTTTGGACTGTATTAATTAACTTTGTTAGCAGAACTGCGGCACAAAGTTCAATCGTGGTAGCATGAGTTGTTTAATGGGAGCCACCTTTGTCTTTGTTGAAATAATGTTTACCAATTCATCTCCTGCATCTCCATAAGCGCTTGGCTGGCACTTGTAATTATTTCAATCTCCCAGAACTTGCTGTTAGTGTGATCCAAATTCATGTCAATTTGGTGATTTATGGCTAACATCGATACAATGTCAGGTTCAACTTGATTTGTCGTTTTCCCAGCGACCACCAAACCGAAGATGCTCTTCTGCAATATTGTATAAGTTAAAAAAATAATCAGGCCCAATTAGTATATCGAAGCGATCTGATTTGTAGAAATGCGGATCAGCTAGTTCTAATGTAGGCCGATAACTAAATTGTGTAATTTTAAGATTTTGGCGTGGTAAATTGGAGGTGATTTTTGATAAAATTAATGCTTCCATAGCAAATTCATCATGATGATTTGGTTGCACAGTCACCGTGACCACCGTTATACTTCCTAAACCAGCAATTGAAAATCTGCCATTTTTCTTCTTTTTTCAAGCCACCGTAATAAACGTGGCCTGAGACCCCAAGTCTAATAGAGCACGGCACCAATGTGTACTTCCGGCAAAATCCAACACTTTAATCAAAGCTGTTGGCAAGATTGACTGTTGTACTGAGTGTTGTGTACAAAGTGATGTAAGTGATTGCTTTTCCGCAGATGACTGAAAAGAATCAGGTGTTAACTCTGTGACTGGTAAGCTGTGGAGTAATGTATGATGTTTCTTATTGCAAAGCTGGCAGCGACGTCTAGAATGACAGTTGTTGATTTGATGTCTACTACTAAATCAATTAAAGCATCTGTTGCTTGATTTAGCCCAATTCATGCGCTGTGACACATCCATTTCAATAAACTGCTTGTAAGTAAATAGTGAATGATCCTTTTCTTTGTACTTTGTGGCACAAGTGTAACTAAATTCTCCGGTGACAAGATGGCTTTTCAGTTTAGGTTCGACGAATAGTTTCTTTACTGACATATTGGGTGATTCCAATGTGTCAATTCGCCTTGTAATAAACACTAGGAAATCTGAGAATTGCGGAGTGTCTTTATCGGTTATACGCTCTACCCATAAAATTTTGGATTTTTCATCTAACTATTGTACCAATAAAAATATGAGCCTTTTAAGCCACACATGACTTGGTCGGACGTGTCCATGAGTTGCTTTACATTAGCAGCTGTATAGCAACTGAAATTGAAGGTTGCTCTATAAAGGTGCGCACAAATGAATTAATGATGTGGCGTTTTCGATCGTACCGTTCTTTTAATTTGTTTAATGCGCCTAAGTAGTTTGCTTCAGTGATGCTTATATGTTTCATCAAGCTGGCAGCCTCTCCTCTTAGAAGTCCCTTAAGGTACTGGAACTTTTGTACCGGGCTTAAATTACCTGAATCGTGAATGGTACTAGAGGACAAATCATAAAATGATTGCCATTCAGTATAGTCTCCCGAAAAAGGTAATATGTTGATCTTTGGTAGCTTTATGTCGTGATGAGCACCTGCATGAGATACGTTAAATGACGCATCTTGTACTGTGGAACCGGAAGCCAATTCCTTTGCCCGAATCCATGTATTCAGCTTACTGACCGCTTCGTAATAGTTTTCCTCATATATATAGTCGGGATCTTCATTTCGGTCAAATAGAAAAATATTGTGTTCGATTGTTGTAAACTCTTGCATTAATTGTTCAACTCGCGCTTGACGCGTTCTTAAGTCTTCAATCGATGTTTCATTGTTGGCAGAATTGAGATATTAAGGCAGCTATCTCCGCCGTTTTATATCAACGAAACCAACTTGCTTATCGCTTATATAGGTATGTAAAAATAAAAGGTAACCCGCACTTTTCACTATAACACTGATTCAAGTTTTTGACACTTTTAAAATAATTGTTTGATTTAATATAATGACGTGTTGTTTTCCTTAATGTTTTAATTCAAGTTAATAATTTAATCATTTAAATTTATGTATTGTTTCTTTTAGGTACTATAAACAAGCACAGTTTATCTCATATTAATGTCTATAATGGAAGAGCAGACAGAACTGTCAGAAAGTTTAAAAAAAAGGTCCAGAAACATAGCCCATGGCCAGAGTATTCATGGGGCCCTTGTCAAAGAACTGTTTACCTATCATTCAACGACTGATCCAATTATTGGCAAATCTACATCTGAATTATTGCACGGAAGACAACCACGCAACTTGTTGTCCATCCTAATTCCCGAAGAACGGTGAAAAAATTATTCGAATGGTGTTTCAAAGTTCCAACTACATAAAAAAATTGTCGAGCGGGAAAACTTGGATTCCCGGTGAAATTATGAAATATATCTCATCACACCGAGTTCGAGCTAGAACAGTAAACAAAACTGATGTTTCGATTTCAATAACAAATGAGGTAAGTTCCAATGAAATTCAATTTAATAATAATAAATTTTTGGTATTCCAGTCATGAAATCACTATTGATCAATGTGGCATCATTTCTGGGTCGGAGGTCAGACCTACATCATCCTCAGTACACACAATAGCTACAATTGAATTACATTAAGTGAAAGTCAAGGAGGAAATGTTCTAGTTGCTCAAAACCTGTATCCTAAAATGTCCACCCAGAAGATCAGAACAACCTAGCGACAAACTGGAAAGAAATGATGATGTGGTGGTTGATGAATGATGAAATGAATATTGTGATAATTTGAACTAACTGAAAATATTGTAAATGATCTTTAATTTTATGTAAACGCAACTAGTTTAAAAGTCATTTGTCAAAAATGTTTGGACGTATTTGTTGTAAAAGGCTGAATATTTACTTTCTGCACAGTAAAAAAAAAATTGAATTTTCAACTTGCATTTTACATGCTTTTGATCACAAAACTATTAATTCTACGTAAAATTATACAATTTCAGATTTTGTTATTAAAGTTTCGTGTAATAATTCATTTTTTATGTAAATTTAATTAAAAATATAAGATTACAGGATTTTCGTTTGAATATTACATTCAGTTTGTAATTTTAACCAGTTACAATTGAAATTTACTTGAAAATTGTGTAAATAGTAATCGTGTAAGTATGTAAAATTAAATTTGGTTTATTATATTATGTATTGATTTACAACAATTTCATTCGAATTCATTTATTTATTTATTCTAAAAATCAACGGGATAAAAATCCTTTTTTGATTTGAACAATAATTATAATTATAAATAGTTTTATAATTTAGCTTTGATTTGCTTTTTAAAAGTACATTTAGAAATATAAAAATCAAACACATCAAAATTATGATTAAATTGTCGACAAATAGATGGGATCGTAGCATTATATGCATAGTTCGATTTAAAAGTCGGCAAATATATAAAATCCCTGACCCGAGTAGGTTTACAGGGCACATGAATATCAATCTTTGCAAGTAGTTCCGGACAGTCAATAGAATTGTTCAGCAAATCAGCGATGACTGTTGAAGCAGCACATCTACGTCTTACAAGCAATGAATCCAAATTAGCAATTTTACAACGGTCGTTATAGGATGGCAAATTTTTTTTTTTCAGCCACATTGGAAGGTCCGGATCAAACGGCCAATTCAATTTATGAAGATTGTCAATACTAAATTTCTTCTGTACCCGTTCAATTCTATCGATATAAATATGGTAAGCAAGATCGCAAATACTCGACGCATATTCCAAATTAGATCGAACAATGGAACAATACAAAGTTTTAATTGATTGTGGATTACGAAAATCTTTTGTGATACGACGAATAAAGCCAAGTAGAGAGTTAGACTTAGCCACTATTAAATTGATATGGTCTCGGAAATTCAATTGATGGTCCAAGATAACACCCAAATCTTTAAATGTCATAACTCGTTCAAGCTGGTGATTACCAATAAGATAATGATGATGAATAACTGCTTATTTCCTAAAGAAGCTAATAATCTTGCACTTTTCCAAATTCAAGTTCAATTTATTCACAATTGACCAATTATACAGCAAATCAAGATCACTCTGCATTTCATTACATTGCTGCGGGCTACATACAGTTTTTGATATTTTCAAATCATCAGCATATAACTCGCAGTCACAGTACTAGAACAAAGAAGCAACTTCATTGATGAAAACGTTAAACAACACTGGTCCTAGGTGTGAGCCCTGAGGTACTCCAGAATGAACTTAAATCATCTTAGACGTAAACCCGTTAATTTGCACTACCTGCTTCCGATCACGCAGATACGATCCAATCCAATCCAAAAACAATTTACTCACTCCAAATCCATCCAGTTTGTCAAGAAGAAGCTCAAACTGAGGCGAGTCGAATGCTTTCGCAAAATCTGTGAAAACCACATCCAGCTGACATTTGGAGTCAAAAGCGCTAAACACTTTAGATGTTAGACTTAATAGATTTGTAGTGGTAGACCGATGTCTTACGAATCCATGTTGTTGAAGTGCTAATGAAGATTTAACATTAAAATACAAATAATCAGAAATAATAAGCTCAAATATTTTTGGAATTGATGATAATATTGATATGCCTCGATAATTTGTAATGTTACTCCGTTTTCCGGATTTAAAAATGGGAATTATAAATGACTTCTTCCATATCAACGGAAATACACCACTCTTCAGAGACGCATTAAATATCAGAGATAATGGTAATGATAGCGAGCTATTAAGGTCTTTAAGTATTGTTGCAGGTATATTATCAAAACCACATCCCGATTTCATCTTGAATATACCAAGGCTGACATCTTTTTCTGAAATATAAGGTATTCCAATTAAATTTTGATGCTGCGGAATACGAGGTAATCATTGTATTTTTTATAGACTGATTGGAAAAATTCTGCAAATAATAATAATAATAATTAAGAATTGTAACCGTAAATAGCACATTTTATTTGTTGTTGTATATTATTACAGTCATGTCTTGTATTTTTAAGAATAAATTTAATATTGCACGAAAATGTGTGTTAAATTACATACTTTTTTAAAGAAGAGCATATGAGATCGGCAAAATTCGTAAATTAAACAAAAGTAAAATGCACGATCGAATAAATATGATGGAATCTCATTTTGCCACGCAGTTGATACATCGCAGATGACGCGAAATAACAAAAAAATATTTATATTTAAATTTAAAAAAAAAGTTAAAAGTGATTAATAGTAATTATTAAAATTAGTACAATTTATTCTTAATATCTAATTAATATAATCTCTACACTTAGAGTTGGAAAGGGAAATAAGCTTGTTTGTTAACAGGTACGTAAGCAATTCAATAAATTTAAGGTTATGTAATCCTCGTGTTATTAAAGGTTAGCTGCAATGCAAAATGTGTTTACTAAATTTAATTAAACTAAACTTTTCAAATAGGATTTGTTGACTTGGAGAGAACTTGTTCATAATTGTGAAAGTCCTTTTAATATTTATGAATTTCCTTTCTTAGTGTTATAATGTTTTTTTGTGTAAATTGTGATAAAATGTGTGCGTCTTTATCAAAATATAACTCCCATTTAAGAAGCAGAGCATTCTACGATAGGGCCGAATCCCCAATCTAATATACTTACTCTACAAGACGATGATAGTGATTCGATAGTGTTATTTCGTTGATAGTGTTATTTATTTTATAGCTGAGAAACTTGCATATTGCTCAGAAGTGTTAACAATCCAATAGTTCTAGAAATGATTTGTTAGTTTCAATATTGCCAAAATTAAATTTGATGTCAAACACTTCATTATCAACTTATAGACGAAATCAAAATGCTATATCGCCTTCCATGGTTAAACCCATTAAAATCAACTTGGGATTAAATAATTATCATAAGAATTGTTTTTATTATTACATCCCTATACTAAACACATTAGAATTTCTTTTGGAAGATCTACAAGTTAAATCGCAAATTTCTTCAAACCGAAAATCCAATTATTTTAAACTTCAAGATTACAAAGACGGCTTATTATACAAAAACAACGATTTCTTTTATAACAAAGAGCGTGTTGAGCTTTTGTTCTACGTAGACGCGTTTGAAGTGTGCAACCCATTAGGCTCAGCTAAATCAAAACACAAACTGTTAGGAGTTTATTTTGTTCTTGGAAATTTACATGCTCACAACAGGTCACAAATCAATAACATAATGCTCTGTTTATTATGTACTGAATCATACTTAAAAACATTTGGGTTTAATTCTGTTTTCGAAAATGTTATATCAGATTTGAAGATATTAGAAGAAGATGGAATAATTATTAGAGGAGCTAAAAGGAGTCGATAAAAGGATCAATCATAGCAATTTTGTGGCGATAACTTAGGTTTGCATCAAATTGGAGGATTCCTCGAAAACTTCAGTTCTGCTGAATATTTTTGTAGATTTTGTCACATAACATTACCAGAATTTAAAATTAATTACCGAACGCGCCGAGATTTAAGAACCAAGTTTTCGTATAACGATGATGTTTCAAATTTAGTATTTATGGAGTCTAGCAGAGGAGTTAAAAATAATTCATGTTTTAATGATTTAAATTTTTTTCACGTTAGCAGCGGCCTTCCGCCTTGTATTGCACATGATTTGTACGAAGGTGTTATACCTCAAGATTTATGCTTAGCTATTCATTACTTTGTTAGTCATGATTGGATCACATATGACTATTTCAATATTACATCTAATCGACTAGCAAAATCACTTAAATTTAATGTCAGTTTTCCTGAAATTAAATATGGTAATAAAAAAGTTGTTGGCCATGCAATGCAAAATTTCTATCAACTCACCTTACTACCATTAGTACTTAATGGTAAAATTAAAAATTTAAATGACAGTGTTCTTGAAATGGTTACACTGCTTTTGGAAATAACTTAAATTGTCTCATCACATCATGAGACTTTTACCCAAATCAATTGTTTAGAAGGATTAATTGATCGATATCTCGAACTAAGAATTTTATTATTTCCAGATAAAAGTCTGATTCGAAAGCATCATTATATTCAGCATTATCCATTACTTATGAAATTGTATGGACCATTAGTAAAATTTTCAACAATTAGATTTGAAAGCAAACATCAATATTTTAAACAAATTGCTGTAAAAAGTCGAAATTTTATTAATTTAACAAAATCATTAACACAAAGACATCAAATTTTGCAATCAACCCTATATGGCCAGAGATTTTCCTCTGATGTTGTAGTAAAAAAAATTTTCACAAACAAAATGTTTGTCAGTTGCAAAACAGTTCCCATATCAAACCAGCCAAGTGAGATTTCAAAATGTTGATTATTTTTTGGGCCAGTCGCTGGTGATATCTAATAACCATAATGGGACTGTTAAAGCTCTAACCATAAAAAACATATTAATCAATGAAAATTTTTCAAATTTAGCTTTTTATGGAAACATGTTTTCAATGGTTTTTAATTACAAATTAGGATTATATGACTTTTGGTGAGGTTAAAACATTTTATTACTATAGTTTATTATGCACGGTTAGTCGTTAAAATTTGGGATACTAGCCGAACCATCAAAAAAAGCTTCGTATTTACTGGTCAATTGTCCACTATTATTGAAAAAGGTATACACTCATAAAAAACTATTAAAACTTTGTATTGATTTAATTTTTTATTTTTAGCAAACGCAGCAGGAATTGAAGGATCCAAGCTAGTTCTTGAATCCGATGGAACTGAAATAGATGATGCAGAAGTGTTCCAATATTATGGTGAAAAAAACGAAATTTTTCAATTATATCCGGAAAACGGAAAATGGACACTAGCCTCTTCACTGGAAAATAAACACGAAGCTAGCATGGCAGAACAGCAGAAGGCGACTGATGTTGACACAAGTAATGACGTTATAAACTGGATTAGTACTTTAGCAAATGCAAATACTATTTCTACTTTGGAGTATGTAGAACTTCTAAATTCACCTTTAAGCTCAACAATTTCCATGTCTAGTGGGCGGATTTCTTCACTTAACTCCGAAAGATATGATAATATTGGCATTTTTAATGCTCAAAAATTATTCGCAGGATATCAAATGCCATACAATAAAATGCCTGATGAATTAACTGGTTTATTGAATGATCAAAAACCTTTAGGCCGGTATTATACCGATTTTGTTCATACCATAGTAACAGATATGCGGCGAAATTTATTTTATATCCCACAAACTATATTCCATAAAATTGCTGAACACGTCATCCTATTATTTCCAAAAAGTCTGGGAGTTTTAAATAGTGCTGGTGAGCTGGTTTCTGATGAGTCGGTTGGTTTAGCAACAAAGCTGGTAAATCATAATAATTACCTAAATAGGACAGCAAAAAGTTTAATGAAACCAAAGAAACGGAATATAAATATTTCGGAAGGTATCCCTAATTTTTACGCCAAAGATCTTGCAATTTATTCGGAAGAGGAAAGCGAAGCAAAACGAATATTGCTCAAGGAGCATTTTAAAATGGAAATTTCAAACGACGAATTAAAGGAAGAAATAATCACCGTTTTCCAAAACACATATACGAACCAAAGAAAATTTTTAATGCAAGATCCAAAAATAATTGAAGTGCGACAATGCTGGCCTAACTTGTTGTCACCTTATTTCATGATTATACATTTCGAACGGTTAATGGATATAAAAGAAATGACTTTCCTTGAACGATGGGAAAATCTCAAAATAAAAACAAATCAGTTTTCCCAAAAAAAGAAAAAAACAATTTCAATGTACTTCAACAGACGATGACATTAAAGTTCTGGAATTAATAACACAACATTTCAAAAAAATCTAGAATTGATGATGAATTATGTAATTTGATAAAAAGTATGTACTTTCACATTCTCATTAATGATATATTACGGCCTTTTCCTCTTATTAACCTACTATATTTTCTTTGTAAAATTACGTGACATTATATTGAATTTTAACAACTCGATTGTAATTTTTGTAGACTGCTCCTACGACAATGTTTGAAGCGTCTGTTGTAATACAAATTTTGGAATTGCTCAGACGATGGGCTAACATTGTTATATTGTCGACAATCGACTCGTTACAGTAGTCAGGCTAAGAGAAAATTTTGGCGTTTTTTTACAGTTTCAACCATTTGCGAAAACTCTTGTTTGGCTGCGATATTCGCCTTGGCAAAGGTATGCCATCATCAATAAACCGAATTTACACTTAGAAACTTGGATGTTTATTCCAAATTCGACTATTCTCTCAAACAACTGACTGAGAGGAAGTTTTGGCTCTTCCTCGATTTCACTAGCCACATTAAATAGAGTACCAATAAGCTCGCATCTTTCTTTGATGCGTTTCCGCGAAAGCATTTTACGAGGAAAACGGAAATATCGAAAAAGTAGCAGAAAAATAGTGACATCCTATTGCTTCCCGCACTCACAATCGGATTGAAGTTTTTTTTTTTTTTTTAAGTACTTCATCTGCGGCTGTAAATAGTGACTTAATAGATCAAAATGAATGGCTAAAGCAAACTGTAAATCCAAAATCTAAAAAAGGAAAAAGCAAAGAAAGATTTTGTAAACCATTGGATGAATGTCAAATGAAGTGTCGAACAAAAATTACGTACGATGAGCAAAAAACTTTATTTAAAAAGTATTGGGAGCTTACTTCTTACACTTCAATGGCTTTATATGTATCTGGAAGATCGCGGCAAAAAGCGAGTTATATTATTAAAGAGTACTACTGCTCCTCGAAATAGAACTCATTCTTACATATATTGTTTGGAACTCAATGGTTTGAGAATAACCGTTTGTCAAAAATGCTTCTTACATACTTTAGGGGAAACCGTGAGCTATATTAAGACAATCGGAAAAAAGATGACAATTAATCCTTTTTCTAACACTGTCGTAGAGAATCGTGGTAAAAGAATAACAGTTAATAAGTTTTCGGATAGTAAAATTGAAGAAGTAATAGCTCATATCAACAAATTTCCGGCTTATGAGAGCCATTATACTCGGAATCGGTCAAGCACAAATTATCTTCAATGCGATTTGAATTTACTAAAAATGTATAAACTTTACGCCGAAGAACATGAGCGTCCTATTTTAATTACCAAATACTCGGAAATTTTCAAAGGTATGTGCGTATTTATTTCGTGTAATCATTTTAATCAAACAGATCTTTTTATAATAGGTTTAGGACTGTCTTTTAAAAAACCAAAAACTGATACGTGCAGTAAATGCGACAAATTTAAATTGCAAATTGATGTTGCAAAAACGGCAGAAGAGAAAAATAAAATATCAGCATTGCAAATACAGCACTTTAATGACGCAAATATCGCGTACAAATCAAAAGATAATGATAAAAGCATTGCGCGAATGAATTCCAAAACCAAACTTTATACGTTTGACCTGGAAAAATGCTTGCCTACACCTCTTCTCTATTCCAATATATCATTTTACAAACGTCAATTATGGACGTATAACTTAACTGTCCATGATTGTATGTCAAACCAACCATATTGCTATATGTGGCACGAGGGAGAAGCTAAACGAGGAGGCAACGAAGTAGCTTCTTGTCATCTTGAACATCTTTTGTTGGAATCTCCGGATATTTTACAGTTATTGTTGCAGCGGCCAAAGCAAAAACTCGTTTGTTTCAATTATGTTCATGATGATTTTGCAAAATAAGACTAACGTTACCACGATCGACCACAAATGTTTGCTACCAGGTCATACTCACATGGAATGTGATGAAGATCACTCTGCCATTGGACGAAAAAAGAAAAAGTCTCTCGTTCAAATACACCATCCAAGAGAATGGTATCAATTTGTCCGTACTGTCGGTACAACTAGCCAGTTTGAAGTTTTTGAAATTACACAAAACTAATTTTTTGATTTTGTGAAAATTGTCAAAACCAAATACATGTGGCGGAATATGGATGAGGAAGGAAATAAATTTAAGTGGTCCGAGGTGAAATGGCTTCGGTACATAAGAAATTTTGGGATAATTGAATATAATAATTCATTAACACAAGACGAACCATTTAAGTCATTGAATATACGTCGACGTGGTATCGGATTACTATGTATTTCCGATCTTCAGCTTAGCTATGATGGCCCACACATCATAAGAAAAGAAAAGAAAAAAGATCTGATTGACCAATTACACCTTATAAATGAGCTTTATCATCCTTTCTATTTAAATCTCAACGATGGAAATATTCCAGATGTCGATCCTGATTTAGCTGATAGCGATGATTCAACATTTGAGGAACCTTAAAATTTTGATTGGAAATTATAATTGTTGAATAAACTCTTAACATCAATAAAAAATTAATTAAATTTTGAAAAAATAAACTAAGTGGTTTCAAGTTTTTGTTTTTCACTATAAAAACAATGGAAAAATAGCTTAAGTTACATAACACATTTATTCGCTGAAAACAAAAATTGAAAAGTTCGCCTAAGTGATAAAAAACCGTTTTTACTAAAAACTAAATTTTTTTTTATAATTTTAGTATGCCCTATTCAAACAGGTAGCTAAAACCGATCTAAAACGTTGGCAATTTAAACAAATATCTTATCTGTTTTTTCCCGTAACCGAAGAAAACTTCATATCGCATTTCTGAACATTGAGCAAAATGTACTTAGGCGACCATTCCTTTTTGGTACAGATATATCCAATGAAAACAGTCGAAGAAGTGGCAGCTAAAACACGGGGCAGCAAGTTTTTCACAAAATTGGACTGTGAAAAGGGATTCTGGCAAATAAAAGTGACAGAACGCACTTCGAAATATCTAACATTTTCAACGCCATGGGGCAGATTTAAATATCTACGTATGCCATTCGGTATATCACCAGCACCAGAAGTATTCGCTGAATTATGAACCGAACTCTAGAGGTAATAGATAGAAGCGAAGCGGTAATGGATGATATATTCATTCACGCACCAACATTAAAGGAGTTGCGTGAAACCACAAAAACGGTCACTGGACGATTAACAGAAGCGAGATTCACACTAAATAAAGAAAAGTGTGAGTACGAAAGATCATCAGTAAAATTCTTAGGTCATATCTTCACAAAAATGGGATATGAAGCGGATAAAGATAAAGTCAGAGCAATCAACCAATTAAAAACGCCGACATGTGTTAAAGAATTGCAGAGAATATTGGGCATGGTAAATTACCTTGGCAAATTTATCAGCAACCTGTCAGAATTAACAGAACCATTGCGGAAATTGCTACATAAAGAAGCAGCTTAATAAATTAACAAACACACCGGTACTAGCGTATTACGACGTAAATGAGCCGGTAAAGCTATCTGTAGACGCAAACAGTAAACCTATGGGCGCTTGTTTAATGCAGGGGCCCGTAGCATATGCCACAAGGGCATTTACAACTTCACAGCAAAACCAACCACAAATAGTGAAAGAAGCGTTGGCTATTCGTTTCGGATGTCAAAAATTCCATGAGTACGTATATGGAAAGAATTAAACGTTGAAACGGATCACAAACCTTTCGAGACGATCTTCTTAAATCCCATACAAAACGCACCATTGAGATTGCAACGTATACTATTCGACATAATACAATATTCGCCAAAGATAAAGTATATGAAAGGAACGGCGATAGCAATAGCAGATGTATTAAACCGGACTGCGAGATCGACGAATACGAAAGTGATGAGACTTGCGCTATAAATTTAATTCACGCAATTGGTGAACACCTACGTGACAGCTTGACAGGGGAAACGGCAGCTGATATTGAGCTACAGACATTAAAGATAGCAATCATTGGCAAATGGCCGGCTGAAGAGGACAAAATACCAAAGATAATCAGGGCGTATGCGCCCTATACATACAGGAAATCACATACGAAGACGGATTACTGCTGAAGGGTAACAAAATAATCATGCCAAAAGCGATGATTCAATCAATAATGACTGAAGCACATGCGGCCCAACGACAAACATTGTTTAAAGCGAAGTGCAATTTGTCAACAGACCCAAATGGCGATTACAAAGGAGCCATTATTATTGCGAGAGATACCTGAATACCCATTCCAATTGGTATCTACGGACATATTCAAGTTCAAGGGAGACAAGTACATACTCTTGGCGGACCACTACTCCGGATTTTCTGATTTCAGAAAATTAAAATCATCAACGTCGGCAGAGGTAATATTACTACTAAGCCAGTGGTTCTCGGTCCATGGAATATCCGAAATATTGTAATCGGACGGTGGATCACAATATACGAGCAAACTATTTAGGGCGTTCGAGTCAAAATGGCAATTAAAACATCGAATATTGTCACCATATTATCCTCGAAGGAATGTTCAAACTGTAAAAGGAATATTAAGGCGCTGCTGGAAAGACGGAACTGATCCATACTTAGCAATGCTATTACTTCGCAATACTCCATGCAACGAAATTGGGATCATCGGTTTAGCGATTATTCAGCCGTCAAACGCGAACAATTTTGCTGACCAATATGATAAACTTAAAACCAAAAATCATCAACGGTGTCACTGAAGAAGTTCGAGAATTGAGGACGAATCAAAAACGTTATGCGGATCGTGTAGCAACATCTCGATTATCATTTAAAAGGGGCGAAAATGTCAGAATGCAAACAAATCATCGCGAGTGGAAACCAGCGAAGGTATAGTCGAAATCACTGAAAATTCAAGATCGGTGATAGTCGAAACGCCGGATGGTAGAAAATATCGAAGAAACAACATTCACCTTCACACAACAAAAGCGAAGATACCATTACCTATTTCACCATCGATAGAATTCGAAGCAATAAACAACCAAACGGTCAAAACACCACCGGTTGAAATACCATTAACGGAATCCATCAGACAGGAAAGCGCCAGTCAAAATCAGCCGCTATTGCAGAAAAATCAAACCTGTGGTCAAATATGACCCATCATAATAGTTAAATTTTAACCGCTTATCGGTTAAAAAGGCAGCTTAACTGCAATAAGCATTTGACACCCGAAGTAAATAATAATAACCTAAATTTAAATTTAATGAAAAGAGAAATTAACTTTATATAGAAATTTTTAAAGTGGAGAATCATTGCATATTTCATTTTTTTTCAATCTTTTTTTTAAGAAAAGAGGGATGTCACGTGAACATGAACTTATAACTAATACTTACCGCTGTCATACATAAAGCAGTCTCAGACTTACTATTGAACCTATAACACGTGTTTTCACTTACTATCATTACAGATTATGTCTACACTTTAATATTAATTTACTAAAACGAAATTCATTAAGGCCATCAAACGAAGATAGAAAGCAAGACACCATTGTATTTCGACTGAAGAAATTTGCACAAAATTGAAATAATTTGGATGGAAAAAATCGAGAAAACAAATATGGAAATTTACATCCAAAACCATATACATACATGTGTACATCATTATTCAAAGTTAAAACAAGAAAAGTTAACTAATTCAAAATCTACAAATGGAAAAGGCATGAAGAATATTTATTGGTTGTCGAGATGATTTATCTGTGTCGACCACTTTAAAACTTCTTCCAAAGTAAGCTTGTGAATTATTTTTGGAAATATGCATATATAATTTACTCTAATCGACCAAAACAATAAAAGTGAAAAGTTCCACTCACAGTTGAATACTCACAAACTTGTTATATTTGATAATCGAGCAATGTGCGACGGCTCGTACATAAAGTCTGAAAGGCAAATGTAGCCTTATGGATAAGAGTCTCGGTAAATCTTCAATATCATGTTACTGTTCATGTTTATGACAATTTCACATCAACAAAATGCACCACAACATTTTTCGACGAATTTCAGAAAAACAGACAACGCACGTTCTTGACGGTATTTTATATTTACAGTTAACTATAAAAAATTAAAAACCAATTCCATAACAGATTGTAAATACCTAAAAAACTAGAACGATATGTTCAAATTTAATTAACGCCCAGTCAAATAAATCAACCAAATAAATGTGATCAAAATTCCCTTTCAATTATGAAAATATAAAACGAAACGCCATTCTTTCTTATAAGAATGTCAAACAAATTCCCCAGCCAAAAATCCAATCAGAAATCTTCTAGCTGTGTACAGACACATCTAAATAAAATGTAGAGTACTACGTCACGTCAAATTTGCCTATCAGCCGTCGAACCAAATGATTCGATTCAATTTTACTGACATCTCGTACCAAATCTAAAGCGGAAATTCAGAAATCGAAGAAAATCGTTTAATTAAACCGAAATCAAAACAAAATTAATGTAGTTAAGTTAAAATTGTGATTTGATTCTGTTTATTAATTAACTCTTAATATTTCTCCTCCCACTTTTGAAACCGTTCACAAAAAAAAAAAAAAAAAAATTATTAATAGTTTTCCTATTAACCAACAGGTGTCAATAATATTAATAAAAAAGTATAATTGGAAACTATTATGAATAATAAAAAATACAAAGTAACACACAAAATAAAAAACTGCAGTAAAACTGGTTTAAGTCTTTGGATTATGAAAAGAAATTTAAATGTTTCTTTTTATGTTATTTCATGACCGTGAACATTTTTAAATTATGTTTTACATAATTAATATTATGTGTAATGATTTCATTAAATCAATATTAATAATTAATTAAAGTTGTATACGAAATTTATTTATTGTAGCAGTATAACGCAAAAAAAAAAAAAAAAAAATGTTGCAGTTTTTGGTGGCCATCATGAAATTGAACAAGAGAGAGCAAAAATGATGATGAACAAAAACAACAAGTTTTGATTTTATTGATTATTTCGACACACTGCTGGCTTTGGTTTGGTTTTGGTGTTGTTCACAATCACATAAGTGATGGATTGTACATTTTGTGGATGGTGTGCGGTGAAATTTATCTCTCCGTCTTTGCTATTTTTGTTTGTTATTGATTTTTTGGTACAGAACTGCGTATTATTGAACGGTAATTAATTTTTATGGCCCCTCTTCGTTTTTTTGCTGTTTGAATATGGAAGTGTTAAGAATGAAATAGCTGCGCGTATGCTATAGGCAAATTTTGTTTTTTTTGTGTTAATGCGGGTTTGCCGCAAAAAATTTTTTTTTGTGTTCAAAAAATTATGGAATTTGTTTGTGTTAGCTATTTTTGGTATTATCAAGCATATTTGCATAAATATGGAAGATGTTTTGTTCGTTTTGTGTTTTTTTTTTTTTTTTTTTGGAAGACAAAAGGCAATCAATCATTCAATTATGTGGCCGTTTAAATTTACTTAATACTGTAGGCATAATCATGGTGATAAAGCAGTGAGCGTATAATTTTTGAAGATTTTGTGCGGAGGTTGTCCACATTTATTTAGGAAATTGATTATTCGTGGTCTCCATAAATTATTTGAATTTCCGTCTTGATTTTTGGAGTCTATTTTGGCGTTTTTTTGTTTAGTTTTGTTCATTTCTCACAGAAAGTGAAACGTTTACTTTGATTTTATATAGGTATTGAGGTTCAAATATTTTAAAATGTGAGAACAGAAATTTCTCAAATAATTTTTGAAATTATGTTTTACACACTCACGATGTAGCGATAGTTTTCAGCATCATAAAATAACTGACGTTGCGACTTCTTCGAGGATTGAGCGGTGGGACAAATACCTTCTGTCTCGAAAAGAATAATTTTACGTTTTTGTTTGTTTTAATCTATACAATAATTTTCTTGGGCTCATGGCACTTTACCAACTCTTTCACATTTCATTTTTAACGTCCTACCATACACAACAACTATAGCCAAATTGTCGTCGTACGGCCTATGTATAGTGATTTTTTCTCGGACGTTGCTGTCTTAAGAAAATGAAGAATGACAGATATAAGTTAATCTAATCAAATCATTGTAAGGTTATTCTTATGTATTAAGGACAACAGGCGTAAGAGATTGGCAAACGGCAATTTTGATGTTCTCTCAAAAAATAAATATTTGACCGACGTCAATTGGGTGTAAACACGTTTACACGTACCGTGTTATGCTGGTACCGCTCTAAATTATTTGAACATTTGTAAATGTTGTAAATCAGCGGATCCAATTTCGCGTAGCAGCTCAAAGACTATCATTTACATCGAAGATCCAATTACCTACGGAACGGATAACGGTCAAATTTTATTTCATTTCTGGCTACTCTATCGAACCAGACATAATCTTTCTAACAGAAATTTGGATCAATAATGATGAAGTGCCCTTCTATAAAATTCCTAGTTGTTGTAATTATATTAAATGTGCGGGTGGCGTTGCAGTGTTCGTAAAAAATGTCGTTACGGCTGATTACTGTAATCACGATATAGTAACTGCGGATTGTATGGAGCTTAATTTTACTGTTGGTGATATTTTATTCAATAGCCTGTGTATTGATGAATATTTAAATGAAATTACTCTGATCTTAAATAAGCATCGCAACTCTAAATATTTCCTATTAATTGGTGATATCAATATAGATATATTATCGACAAGCTCATCGATAGACAATTATTTGATGACTCTCTCGTCCTTTGGACTACGACCACTGATTGATGTACCTACTCGTATCGCCGGTTCTTCATGTATCGATCACGCTTTTTGCCGAGTCCGTTCTAAAGATTTACATATAATAGGTGAGGTAGCTAATTTTCAGATTACCGATCATCTTCCGATCTTAATAACACTCACATTTGAGAGCAGTTCTCGTCAGAAATCTACAACTACCAGTCGAAATGAAACTTGTATTAATTATGATTTATTTAATAATCTTTTACAGTGTCAGCCATGGGATGATTTATTCTTAGCAAATTGCGTAAATGGTTTGATGAATAAGTTCTTGGAAGTTTTTAATCTTTGCTTTGAGTGCTGCAAAATCAAGAAGCAGGGTAATATGAAAATGTGTAAAATAGCCCCTTGGATGTCTTTTAAACTACATTCATTAGTGAATTTGCAAAATAAATTATCCAATAAACTCCGTAAAGATCCAAGAAATCTTCAGCTATTGAATCGTTTTAGGAATATAAATGAAAAGTGTAGCTCAATGATAACTAGTGAACGTACTAACTACTATAAATTTTTTTTTGATAATTGTTCCAACGATAGTAAAAAAAACAATGGAATTAGTTAATTTATTGATTGGTGAGGAGTCTACCACCATTGATATATCGTCTTTACTTGATGAACATGGGAGCTTGATTAGAAATTGTTCGGATATCTGTAATTTGTTTAATCATCATTTTGTTAATTCAAGCAGTAGTTCTAATTGTTGTTCCGCTTTCCCGAGTGAGGTCAATTGGCATAACGAAACGTTCTTCCTCCAAGAATTTACACCCGAGGAACTGATTTTGGCTATTTGTTCATTAAATAATAAATTTTCCAGTGGTCCCGATAGAATTAATTCTAAAATTCTGAAGTTAATGGCCTATAGTATAAACTATTTACTTGCTTACATCTTTAATCGCGGTGTAAAATCTAGTGTCTTTCCGAATACCTTAAAATGTGCCAATGTAATTCCATTGTATAAGAAGAATAATAGATTGGACGTGACCAATTATCGTCCGATCTCTCAGTTATCAGTACTTGCAAAACTGTTTGAGAAATTGATGAAATCCCGTGTCGTGTCTTATTTGGAAAATTTAAACTTTTTGAGTAGCTGTCAATATGGTTTTAGAAAGGGTTTAAGTACTGAAGCAGCGCTTTTGGCGTTTCTGTCCTCGATATAGATTCATTAAATAATGGTAAATCTGTGCGGGTGTACTTTTTCTTGACATATCCAAGGCTTTCGATACTGTAAATCATGCTCTATTATTAAACAAATTATGGCGTATCGGATTTAGAGGATTTATGTATAATTGGCTAAAGTCGTACCTCCAAATCAGATTGCAGAAAGTAATTATAGGCGATTATGCAAGTGACCTAAATGAAATTGTTTCAGGGGTCCCACAGAGCTCAGTTCTGGGTCCTCTGCTTTTTTTAATTTATGTCAATTCATTTTTTGATTTAAAGCTAAATGGTAAAGTTGTGGCCTTTGCTGATGACTTTTCATTGACTTATTCAGCAGATAGCTTAGATGAACTGGAGCGCAAAATCAATTCTGATTTAGTTGAATCGCGTGCTTGGTTTTCAAATCATCAAATGCGTTTAAGTGAGAAATCTAAAGGTATGATATTTAACATAGGGTCAAGTTCAATAAGAGATTTGAACATTTTCTATCATGATGGGCAGTATACTAATGCAGGGCATTCTGATAAATGTCTCAAATTTCAATTTGTACAGGAATTTAAATATTTAGGAATAACAATTAATAGTAAGTTAAATTTTAAATCACACACAAAAAATGTTAAAAAGTACCTTAATCTTGATTTAAGAAAGCTGTACTAACTGCGATCGATATGCCCGCTAGATGTAATGCATAAAGTGTATTATGGGATTTTTCATTCAAAGATTGAGTTTGGCCTTGTTGCATATGGTGGTATCTACGTTAATAATATTAAAGCCTTAATAACGGCCCAGAAATTTGCTATTCGAATTATTTATAATCTGAAACGTACTGTTCATTATTTGCCGTTCTTCCAGAGGAGTCATGTCTTGCCTCTTCGGTATTTATATGTATATAAGGTTTTAAAACTTTCTTTTTTGCATAGTGACACAAAGTGTTACAACACCATTTGTATAACTTGCGTAATAAAAAATTTTATATTATCCCATTCACGCGTAAGAAATATTTTGGACACTTTTTTATTTCAAGAGCTCCGCTATTCTTTAAAAAACTACCGAAAATAATTCACAATGAACAATCTATCAAAGGTTTTGGTGTTTTATTAAAGGAATGGCTTATTCGGCAGGATGATATTGAATGGTGGTTTCATGTGTGTCAATGAGTGTATTTTTAGGGCGGTTAATGGTAAATATATCGGCTATTGATTGAACTTATGTCTATTGAATAAATAAAAATTAAGTAAATTAAAATAATAAATTTAATATAATCTAATTAACTTATGTATTATGGTACATTTTTTGTTGTTGTTTCTTCCTCTTCATTATTATTGTTTTAGTTTTATTTAGATTTGATGGTGCGTCATTATAGACTTTTGTGTCTCAGAATCACCTACCTATCAACACAACGAACTTATATTTATTATATTATATATTGTGATTTGTTGTTGTTGAATAAAGCGTTTCAAAAAAAAAAATAATAATAATAACATTTGCCTTAGCGCAGCCCCCCCGAATGATGCCGAAATATCCCAAGCTGTTACACAGTCGAAGATAAGGAATCAATAAGCAGTACCAGCTTCTAATATATATATCCAGATATTATTATCAAAACAGTACCACATACACTTTGGCTTCATCTATCCAGACTCCATTAGCTCTGGCTAATGTGTTTGGCAACAAGTTTCTACCATGTTGGTAAATTGATCCCTAAAACAAAAAATATCAGGATCTGGAATACTTACGTTTTAATTTGGCGATAAACGAAGATCTCAAGGACAATATTTGACCATTTAAGAATCAAAAATTTCGAAAAGCAGTTACCTCAAACGCCAAATTTCGCAACCCAACTGTATAGACAGACATTCAAGACTCCCATAGAGTTTAAATGATGTTGTTTTAAATAAGAAGACGATCCGGCCCAACAAAGCATAACAGTGCCTCAAGACAAACTATAATATCCTCTATTTATTACCATAATGCATCCAGTATTCGAAGGAAATCCAAATTGTTTCTGTTTTGCATTCTCGACAACAATTATGACGTCATATAGTTATATATGAAACATGGCTTCCAAAAAAGTTCAATTCTGAGAATACTTTCCATCAGATGTCCTCTATAGAAAAGACAAGCGTGATTTTGATAAAGTGTGTTGTTCGTCGTTGATAGTGTTCGCATGCCGACTTCTAACGATCAAAAAGCATTCCCCATTATTGATTGCTATCTGATATCTGCTTCTAAATCATTTTAAACCAAACTTGACAGCTATTAGCATATTTGGCACAATAATAATTTTATTTTTTAGTGATACGAGGGCGGATTGAAAATGAAGCTACCTAGCGCTAGATGGCAGCACAAACACAAAAATTTTTTGTTTTTTAGAAATTGCGATCTGTCAAACGTCAGCTGTTAAAGTTTCACCCAAATTCATCGATTAGTTTATTTGTTGTAGTCGTTTGAAGTAAGCAACTTTTGTGTTTCTTGAAAAATGGAAAAAAACGAATTTCGTGCAGTGATTAAACACTATTATTTGAAAGGGAAAACGGCGAAAGAGACAAAAGAAAAGCTCGATAAACATTACGGTGAGTCTGCTCCGTCAGATTACATGGTAAAATATTGGATTGCTGAATTTAAACGCAGCCGAGGAAGCACTGCAACAATACCATTAACAGGAAGGCCAAAAGAGGTGGTTACTGAAGAAAATATCAAGAAAATCCTCGATATCGTTATGAATGATCGCCGAGTCAAGTTGCGTGAGATTGTTGAAATGGTAAACATATCATATGAACGTGTGTTCAACATTTTGCATGAACATTTGCATATGAAAAAGCTATCGGCAAGATGGGTGCCGCGTTTGCTCAGTGTCGAACAAAAACGAGTTCGACAGACCACTTCACAGCGGTGTTTGGACATGATAAAGCGTAATCCTGTTGATTTTTGGCGTCGATTAATTACTGTTGATGAAACGTGGGTCCACCACTACACACCTGAAACCAAAAATCAATCGAAACAATGGGTGGAAGCTGGTGGAAGTGCTCCGAAGAAGGCAAAGGCAGTGAAATCGGCTGGAAAGGTTATGGCCACTATATTTTGGGATGCACACGGAATATTGCTCATCGATTATCTTGAAAAAGGATCCACAATCACAGGAAAGTATTATCGTGCATTATTGGATCAATTGGTTGATGCAATAAAAGAAAAACGACCACATTTAAAGAAGAAAAAAGTGCTCTTTCTTCAAGACAACGCACCGGTTCACACAGCATTAGATACGATGCTAAAATTACGTGAAATACACTTCGAATTGGTTGATCATCCACCTTATAGTCCAGATTTAGCTCCTAGTGACTTTTTCCTGTTTCCAAACTTGAAAAAATGGCTCGCAGGACAAAGATTCATCTCAAACGAAGAAGTGATTATCGAAACTAACGCGTATTTTGAGGGGTTCCCGAAATCGTTTTATTCAGATGGTATAAAAAAGTTGGAATATCGTCTTACTAAGTGTGTCAAAGTAAATGGAGACTATGTTAAAAAATAAATGGTTTTTGGCAAAAAAAAATTTTGTTTTCCTACATAGATAGCTTCATTTTCAATCCGCCCTCGTATGCTGCCCACCGAATTGCGAAATTTAAAACTGAACCTTAAACAAACGCAATTCAATAAAATGACAACGCATAAGAATTGTTAAGGTAGCAGCCGCAATCAGCAAAGAAGAGTAAAATGAAAATTTTTATTAATCACTTCACGGCATGCAGATGCACAACGAAACCGTTTTATCATCAGTGCAATTATAATTGTCAGTTTATCTTCATCTTAAAATATACATTCAAGGCATTTCATTGATTTAATTAAGTCTATGGGTGTATGTTCATCGTCGAACATAGAAAGGCTAACAATTTCACAGAGTTTACCAAAATTGAAGCTGGAAAATGTTGATTCGTGTATTTGATAACGGAGATTTACATCGAATACAAGTTTTTAGAGTTTCGATGCTGGGAAATGGGAAACACGGAAAACTTGAAAGATAATTACTAGCTGATAAAATGCATGGTTTGATCACAAAATTATGTATTTTTTTTTATTTCGCGCGATGTGCATAAAAGTCCAGTTGTCACAATATGTTTTTTTTGTTGTTTTGGTATCATGACATTTGTAGCCATATTAGATGCTTAGTTTATTGTTGGCTATCGAAAAAGTCACACAGTTATTGTGTACTAGGAAATTTGGTTTTTGGGACAGGAAGAAGACACGGGGACATGTAAGGCGAATAGGTAGCTTGAGGCATCAAAACGGTGTAGCTTTTCAGCATAAATTTACTAACAAGAAAAGAAGTGCAGCTAGTGGTACAAAGTGTATGATTTGCTTCGTCACAAATCCAGGCTTTCATTTGGATTGCTTCGCGCAACATTTGAATTCCAGGTGGTAGGTACGCATAGTATGCTATGCCCTTGAAATCGAAGGTAACAGTATAATAGAGAGAAAGTCAGCCGAATATATTTATTTTTCTAAAAATATGTTTTTTTCAAAATTATCGTTTGTAAAAAATATATTTAAAAATTCTCGATTGTGTAAAATGGGAACAGCCGAGGATTCCTGAAGTGTCGTTTAGATTGATTCAAAAATCGTTGAAAGAAGGTTTCATGCAAATAATCCTGTTAATCAAAAAATCCAGTGTTCGAAGCCAAAAAACAAGCCCTTTACTGGCTGAATTATTGGGACAGGGCTATTATATCTTTTACTATAAAGAAGTAATTTGTATTTTAATTTTTACCTCATCTTGCACAGTCTCCAATGAATAAGCTTTAGCTCAAAATAGATTGTGTAAGTGATATTGGTCTACTAACTAAAATAGTTTATAACAAGTAGATAAATAAAATAAAGCTTGAACAGTTTTGGATCGTCGTTGATTTCATTCAGCAACTTCTGAGCAATGAACATTCGGCACTGTTTTTGGTCGAAATTCAGAAATTTCGGAGCCAATTTTTATCTCACACGTTTAATCCCCAAAAACATTGGAAAAAAATGTTTAATGATATATCAATCATCAGCAACCTCACTAATAGTAATTCAACAATTTTTGCCAAATCATTCAACATTTCCAATTGAGCTGTGTACTCCATTCGGTTCTTTTGTTCCATTTTTGGACAAGTAAAAATCGCCGAGCAGACCAAACCACATATAACTTTTCAAACACACCGGTACCTACACAAAACAAAAAATTGTGAAGAAAATTTCCACGTGTTTTGATCAAACCTCGTATTTTCACCGTATGAAATGTTTCAAACCGAGAAGTCACAAGGAACGATCGCAAATTTTGCGATTTAAGCGATATTTTATTCATTGCGGCTTATGTAGTTTTAGTTCAGGATTTATTAGCAACAAATTTAGAGGCACGTTTGCGCGGGTTTTAGTTTAAAAAAAGGCAGCCAATGAAACTTGTACTATAGAGTGACTAGGTGGGTTAGGTTAGGTTTGGGTGGTGGTCCACTAGGGCCAGGCATAGACACAAAAATGGTCCTTAGCTATAGTACGTATAATTGTTTCCTCCAACTCATTGAAACCATTTTGAGCTGTTAACAAAGCGCTGGATACTCCTGACGTCCATCCTACAGAGGTCCGTCAGGTCATTGAAATGGTGTGCCCCTAGAAACTTTGTCTTTTCGTGCCAGACGAGGGCAGGTGCAAAGAAGATGAAGTACTGTCTCTGCCCTCCTCTTCGTCTTTGCAACTACGACAGTAGTCATGTGAGAAGACACCAAGGCTACTCGCATGCCTTCATATGAGACAGTGCCTCATAATCACTACAACAACCACACTGATCTGACTTCGCTGAAGTGAGATCTGCTGTTTGGATCTCGCCAAGTCCAACTTTGGCAAGACCTGCCGAGTTATTACGCAAGAGGTGATACTTGACCATCTGTCATTCGTCAGCTTGCTAGCTTATTCCTGAAGCAGCAGTTTGCATAACGCAAGAGGCATTTCAATATCCGTTCTGATTTCTGAGAAGTGGTCCGTTGTATCACGTTGAGCTAGTTCATCGGCGTTAATATTCCCTGTACTTATGGAATGTCCTGGCACCCATAAAATGTGGATGTTGAACTGATCTGCGGTCTCGTTAAGAGATTTAACAGAAGTTCATCGCAGAACACTCCAGCCTCGACTTTCCCGTCCCGTTTTGAACCATCAGTAAAGAAGTTTATAACTCCTGGTTCCAAGACTGCACCTATCATTCAGTCCTTCCGGGATGGGATCCTATAGTCTGGAACTTTGTGTCAACATATAGTGACGGGACAGTATAGTCGGTGGTCTTGGAAATTTGTTTCTTGCACAAAATAGATGAGTGCCTTGTATTGTTACAGGTCCACATTAAGATGGATCTCAGCCGTACGGCAGTACAAGCTGCCAACTGTTTCCCCAAGATATCTAGAGGAGTCAAAAATAGCAGAGTCTCTAGTGCCTGAGTGGATGTGCTCCTCAGTGCACCACTGATCCACAGAAAGATTGTTTTCTGAACTTTTGTCAACAGCTTTTGGTTGACAGTTTTGTCCAGAGCAGACCACCAGACTATTACTCCATACAAGAGTAAGGGTCTGACTGCTGCGCTATAAAACCAATAAACGATGCGGGGCTCCCGCCCCCATCCTTTTCCAATGGCATTTTTGCAAGAGTATAGCGCTACCGTAGCTTTCTTTACCCTTTCCAGAATATTAGATTTCCAATATAATTGGCAATCCAAAACGAAACCCAGAAACTTCGCTTCAACTGTAGAAGTCAAGCTGAACCCATTTATAGTGGGAGGATCGATGTGAGGAAGTTGATATTTCCCAGATAAGTGAACCAATTCGGTTTTGTGTGGGTTCACATTCCGCCCACAGCCATTGGCCCATAATGAAAGAGTGCCCAGGGCATTTTGCATAAGCTCACTAAAGGTGCCAGGATATTTACCTTGAACACCAATAGCAACATCATCCGCATAGGCAACCACCTTGAAGCCACCATCCTCCAGTCTCAGCAACAGGTCATTTATGACCAAGTTCCAAAGTAGGAGGGACAGTACGCCACCCTGTGGCATACCTCTGCTTGCAAATCTTCTGACGGAGGATTCCCCAAAACAGATCTATTCAGTCCTTGAGTGATTCATCCACTCCCAGATCTGAAAGTGCCCGAGTAGTAGGCCCTGGAAGCACATTGTTAAAGGCCCCCTCAATATCCAAGAAGGATACCATTGCGTAGTCTCTAAATTCGAAAGATTTTTCAATGAAAAATATAAGAGAATGAAGAGCAGTCTTTACAGATCTCCCCTTACAATAGGCATGTTGAGATTTAGACAGCTTTTCCGACACAATCGTGCCTCTAATATGAGCTTCTATTTGTCTTTCCAGTGTTTTAAAAAGGAAGGAAGACAAGCTAATCGGTCTAAGGTCTTTGGGATTGCAGTGTGAGAAACAACCTTCACTTCTGTCCATTTACTAGGAATGTGACATAGTTCTAGGCTGGCTTTGAAAATTACCTGTAACAAGGAAATTGTTAGATCCGTAGTTTGTTGAATATCTGCAGGGATAATACCATCGAGTCCAGGCGACTTATATGGTTTAAAACTGTTTACCGCCAACAGGATCTTTTTTCTGCTAATAATTTGGCATATGAGGCTACTTGCGCTTTTACCTGCATATGTGCTAGGTACAGATTCGGAACAACCAGGAAAATGAGTCTCCATCAGAAGTTCCACCGATTCCGCACTATTAGTTGTCCATATCCCATCCGGCCGTTGAAGATAACTTGGGATAGAAGGACCAGTTGCTAGTACTTTGCGTAGCCTAGACATCAGTTACTAGGTAAAAAACATCTAAACCTGACTTAAAAAAAAACAGGACAGTTTTTATGTTTCGAAATTTGTTAATTATATTTGACGAAAAAAAGGAAATAGCTTTATAAAATTGGTTTGGTAGCGACGACTAACGGAAGGACAAAAATCAATACCAATCCATATTTACAATGCGAATTTCACCAGCGACAATTTCCCAACAAATCCCAGATATTTTGTAGATGGAAGTCATTTGCTACACTCTGTAATATTGCCAAAGCCATATGACATATGGCCAAAAACTTCAAATGTATGGGTATTGTGTTTTGAAGCATTATGGTAGAAAAACAACGGTATTATTTGATAGTTGTCCGGACTACGCCACCATGAAGGGAGAAGAGCAAAACAAAAGAACAGTTGCCAAAATTTCTTGAAACATCAAAAATAATATGATGTGCGCAACTACGGTACTTAACGGAACTAATTTTCACATTTCTCTGAACACATAAAAATGTTTTTTCTAACTCTGTTTGCTCGATTTGCTTAACACATAGAAATGGGATATTTCCTAAAATGCTAATAACAACTAGTTCTACAATTCTGTAAGATTTCATTTCTATTAAGTACTTTTGTACAAAGTTCCTGATTTATAAAACTAACGAACAAATTATCTTTATTATTTTTATGGTTTCTTCGTAACCTAAGAAATGACACGTGATGACATATATTTATTTTATTAACTGCAAACCTAAAATATCTTTGATTTCGGGCTACCATGCTTTATATTAAATACATATATTCTAGATTTAAGGTTGAGTTGGGAACTTTAAATATAAGCGTAACATTTTTTCGCAGATGAAGTTAGACAAAAATAATATTTTTATTGTCTACGAATTGTCTACTATTTTTCTACATTGTTTACGTCAAAAACTATTGTCTACGCTACTGTCCCCATGTGCATGTAAACAATCCCAAAATAAGCGTAGACGCCCAACACTGTCCTTAGGCACGGGAAAAATTTGAACGAAGCCGTTTAGTTGTTCAATGAATTATACTCAAGATTGATGTTGAACGGTATGTCCCTTTAATTAAAAATAAACCTTGGTTTCTTGGAGGAATTGTTATTGTTTCTGCCATTCCCAAACTTTGAAACGTTTTATTTTGTCTGCACATCTGGGAAGATATACAATTACCCATGTGGCCGCGTTCTGTAGACATTTATACATCAGGATCGAGGGCCGGCAAGTAGGTGCAGTTGACACTGGCTTTTCAAAAGCTCTTGATAAAATTAATCATTCGATTCTTATCTATGAGCTAGACAAACTAAATTGTTAGTACATCCCTATATCAAATTGTTGTAATCTTATTTTTTTGGCCGGTCATTTTCTTATGAAAATATTCGCTCCGATTTCTACAATTTCTGATTGTATAAAATTTCAAATTGGTTTGAAGACATTTTGCAGTTGCTCATTTAACAACAAATTGTTGCAGAATGTGGCCAAATGTAAAGTTATTTTTTTTTCAGCAGTATTTCCTTTATAATACGGCGGTCGATAGAGTTGAGTTCATGTCTGGTTTGGGTATAATTTTATTATTGCTATTATTGCTAAGACTTACATTATGTTAGGCTTCATTAGGCGCAATTGTAAAGACTTTTGTGACCCGCTCACGCACTAACGCGTGTGTTTTGTTCAGTCTACTCTTGAATTGGCTTCTCAGATCTGGTCACTTCTGTTACTACAAGCTACGCATTTTCGGAACCAATCTTGAAAATGTAGCAAAATTTTAACTTGGTTTTTGAAATTTTTGATTTTAATATGTGGACACTTACGAACTTTTCTAAAGGAGCTATAGCCAACAATAGATGTAGATGTATAGTTTGTTGTCACATTGTTGAATTATTCACAAGGTATTCCAAACTTCGAAGATTGAATCTTAGGCTAGTGTTCTGGACGTTAAGAAGTGACCATATTAGTGAGGCCCGAAATTGCAGATAGGTTGTTTTCTGGAATTTTTTTATATGAAAATAGGAATTAAAAACGGCTAAGTCTATTAGATAGAATACAAGTTTTTTGTACCACCTTACGGTTTACCTAGGAAACGAATAATATGACACTAGTTGGTCTGCCCTAACGATGCCAGACATATTTTGGTTACACATTTTAATTTCTAGTAACATTGCTGGATGAAATGCCGTGTTTACAATAATAACTTCTCTTTTGTCTTTCCACTTGGATACGTAAACACCTCCTTTTCATGCCTATACATAAGTACGCCTTTGTTTAATTTGTTTTCATATTAAATCTTTCCGATTTCCTTTTTGGTTGCTGCGGAGTGCACCACAAGTGTGTATTTCATAGATTAGCATAACGTTAGACAACGTCACACTGTTACCAACGAATAAAGCTTGGAATTTCAAGGGTCTATAATTGGTTTCCCGTTGTAGATTTCTAAATTGAAGACTTATCCGTTTGGGTCACAAAGCTCGTAAAACTTAATCCTGTATTTAGATTTTGTAGTCTTCTTCTGAAGAGGAGCAATGGCTAATCCAATAAAAGATTGCCTACTGGCATTTTATTTAAATTCATCTTGTTTAATTCGGAATTTACGTTGAAGGATCTAAGAATTTGCTCAAAACTTCGTCCTGACATTGTTTTGGGGGGAAACAGGGTGGTAATATTAAGGAATGTATTGGGAAAGTTTTTGAATTGTAGGTGGGTAAATTCAATTGGCTTTGTAACAGACAAAGCCAATAAATTATAGAGTATCCTTTGCATTTGTTGGTTGAATTTTGCTGATCTCGAATATCGAGTTTTGTGGCCTTAATTGCAAAGTTTTTCACCATACGTATTAGTAGCATTAATAATTAAACTCAGCAACTAACCACCAAAAAAAGTATCGAATACCTCCCTTGGCAAGTTTTCACAAATTCGGCATCCTGCTGTAGTTTGATCAGAATTGAAATCCGAAATATCTACGATGGTTAACGTCTAAAGTTCATCGATAATATTCTCTTTCTGCTGATCATTTTGTGTGTCCTAAGTACTGGATTTCTTTACTTAGAAATTGACAATTCTCCGTTTGGATCTTTAGATTGTTCCTTCTGAACGCTTCAAATATGTCCTTTAATTTATTGTTGTGATCTCTCAAGTTTCTCCCATAAATATTGACATCGTCTAGATACACAAAACATTTTAGGCCCTGTTTCCCAAGCAACACACTGTTGATCATTCTTTGGAATGTGCTTTGTGAATTTTTCATTCCAAATGGCCTTCTAATAAACTCAAAGTGACCGTAGTCTGTGCTAAACGCTGTCTTGTACCTATCACGGGGATCCATCTCTTTTTGATGGTACCCACTGGCCATGTCTAATGTCGAGAAATATTGAGAGTGCCCCAGCTGGTCAAAAATGTCATTTATTAATGGAAGTGGATAAGAGTCGCCTATCGTCGCCTCATTGACTCTTCTAAAGTCAACCACCACTCTCCATTTTATTTTGCCATTTTTCTCTGGCTTCTTCGGCACCACTAGTAAAGGACTATTTAATGGACTGGTGCTGTGGGTGACAATATTTTCATCCAGCATCTTTTGCACCTGGGTATCAATCTCTTTCTTCAGTACTTGTGGAATTCTGTACTGCCTGGTATTAATTGGGGGTGTATTATCGTGAAATTGTACTTGGAGTATAACACCAGGAACGCTTGAAAGTTTATCGCCCTCGACAAAGAAAATGTCTGAGTATTCCTTGATCAATTCAAGGAGTGAGGTGGATTCTTCAACATTTAGATCTTTATCTAAAGTTGGAATAATTTTCCCTATTACAAGATCATCTCTAGTCTCGAGATGCTGATCTTTCCCTGTCTCAGAGCAAAATTTGAATTGCAGAACGTTATATTGATCCAGGAGGGTAAGTTTGGGTACGAAGTTCTCAATGGTCACTTCGTTGGGATTTGTATTAACCACGCTGATCTGAGCTTTCAGCATGTCCGGTTGCACGAGACAATTTCCAACATACTATATACACCTTGTATTACTTCCTCCGAGCTGCATAGGTATTGGTTATATGTGGGAGTTGATATTTGTACTACAACTTCTTCTCGAGAAGAAAGTCGTATCTTGTCTGGGTTATTCAGGAATTTGATTTTATTCCCTAAAATACTCAGTTCTGAAGTACTGTACAGAATATCAACTTTATTATCACTCATGAAATCTCTCCCTAAAATTCCATCTTGTTCGATTTGAAAATCGTCCTCAACTACTTGGAATTTATGAGGAATTTTAAGATACGGGGGAATATCTACGTGTGAGACACACACCCTAGAGTAGTTGTGGCTTCTTTGCCAATTTCCTTTAATATGGATCTACCCCTCCGGTCTATCGATTTGATGTCTTTAAACATCTTTTTCTTGATTATTGACACTGAAGCACCAGAGTATATTAGAAAAGTTGACTCGTCTCTGGATGCTGCTAATTTTAATTTTACCACATCGTGGGTAAATTTGTGTTTTGAAACCAGGTTGATCTGGTGAGTCTTTAATTCGTCTGAGGGTACGTGGATTTGAGAAACGGTAACGAATGGTTCTGTTGGTGGCCAAACCTGCTCTATTCCTTATGGTTCAATGGGAGTTCTAACTGTTTTGTTTGATCATCGCGGAACATAACATTTTTATACGCGGAAATGCAATTTTGAAGAGTCGCGGAAAATTACGGAAAAATGTTATGTTGATGAATACCATATGTTTCTTTTGCGATTTTACAACTTTAAATGGCCTTGATAAATATTTATAGTTATGCGCTTATTGTTTGTAATTTAATATTATGTAAGTGCGACTTACTAATTATAAATCAACCTTGAAAGTTGTATGAGCGGAAATTGGTTTATTATAAGTTAATGCGTTGTGTTTCACAACATCTTGAAATAGAACATTTTCCTCTGTTATGTCTTCATTTTCGTCCAACTCACAGTCACTGCCACTATTGTTACTATTAGCGTCATTATCACTACCATTATTCAAGTATTCCAGATCATCCACACTGTTATCTGGCGAAAAGTGAAATTCTTTGTCAAAACCGCTGCCTGCATATAGTATAACTACCTTATGAGATGGGTACTGTAATTGCAGTGTAGCCTCACTATAGAAAGCTACGAGATACTGCAATTGCAGTAGTCGTCTGCGAATGTGTTAAGATAATATTAGCCAGAGGAAAATAGTGCTGCACAGTGCGGCACATATTTACATACTCTATGAAACTCAACTTAAAGAAGTAACATAATAAGTCAACACTAATAAACTATCAATTAAATTCGAAAAATATTCAATATTGTAAATCTTGTAAATTTGAAATATTCAAGAAGAATTAAGAAACATCTTCAATAATTTTGAATAATCTGTAACATGACGGGGAAAACATTCACGAGTCATCGTCAACAATAATCTTAAAGAATCGAATAATCTCTAAATGAAACAGCAAAGTCTTTGAATTCGCAATATGGATTAATTCAAAATAATTGGAAAATCTCAAATATCCTAGAAAAATGTCATCTATGTAACTTAATATCCTACAAATATATCTGTATCTGCATATGAAAACAACGTTACTCAAATCGTGGGCGGCTGCCAAATAAAGTTTTCCATAAAGCACTAATTATGAACCAAGTTGCAACTAATCCCCTTACAAATTTCAAGAAGTATCGAGAAACACGAGTGATCTCGAAAATCTCGTGTAATCTTAGAACTCTACAACAATCTGGACATTTATTCACATGCAAATTCGAATATTCTGGAAAAACTCGGATAAACATAAAACCAGAGAATAATCTTGGTCTTTCAACCAAGCAATCATTAAGAATCTCGAATAATCTTAAAAACACCATGCAGTCTTGTAAAACCTTGAATAATCTTGAAAATATTACAGTGACGAGTAACTCCAATGTTAACCGTCGCAGCCGAACGCTATATTAATTTCGAAATCTTGATAAATCCAAAAGTCTTGAAATTTGAGAATATCTTCTCTGTAACATATAATTTAATTGGGTGCTTTGCTTATTCGTAATTCAACTCCAACCTCGAACTCGAGTAATATCAAAAATGTCGAATTATATCGAATAGGAAATTTCGAATAATAAATTTAAAAAGCTCGGAAAGTCAAAGAAGAAGACACTCCAACAGACCTAAAGACCCAAATAATTTCGAAAACGTCCAATAATGCTAGAGTTCTGGAATAGTGTTGAAACATACCAATGCGTAATCTCAAAAATATTGAATATAATGATGATAATTTCGAATATGTTAGGTACCAAGCAGCTCAACCCTATTCAAACTCAGATACCTAGGTGGGATTGTCTTAAAATCTCGCCAACCAAAATACTGAATTAGACAGGATATCGATCAAAAAAATTGTCTCGTATTTAAAATATAGAATTTAGAAAAATTGTTTTCGGAAATATCGACTGCTAAAATCGCGTTTCATCGCAATTGCAACAATGTAACTTAAAATATCGGCAGGCAGAGGTAACCCTGTAGCAGGCGAATTTGAAATTTGAATGGATTATAACTAAATACATCTTGCAGTGTAACCGAAGTGCAGTAGGCTTAGTTTTTTGCTTGTGGAGCCTATTCTTCGTAATTTTTTCACAAAATTTAATAAATTGTTCAGTATATATTTTATACTTTGCATAAATCGGTTAATGTCAGATTAATAAACCGAAAAGATTAAATTAATCGGTTAACTACCAGTAACGTTTCCAAGAGCTATGCGATGGAGTCTAATTTACGTTATTTTGGTTTCAACTTTGTTTTGTTAAATTATTGTGAGCCCCAACTATTTTACATTCCTGAGGAAAAAAATTAAGAAGTAAGGAAGCTGATAGTATGGAAATATTGCAAGCAAATTCCAACAAATAGAGGAATTCTCATCAGAATGATACTGGCGATTTTAAAATCAAACTTAGAAAAGAACGAGCTCGAGGAACGAAAGGAAGATAAAACCAAAAACATAAGTGCAGCCGAATCACTTCAAACAAAGTTGGTTGGACAAAACGTCGGTTGAATCTCGAGAGCCAATTGTTCCTATACAAAACTTAAAACGAAAGAAAAATTTCGCGAAACAACAGTTGCACAGATCATTGGCTTTTGGAAAAAGTTTCCTAGAACGACGAATCGAAGTATAATTTGCTTTCGTTGAATAACGATGCTAAACACTCTGTAAATTAATGGAAGCATTAAAATAGTTGTTTCGACAGCAAATCCATTATCTTAACCCAATCGATCAAAGATATTGGTAAAAATTTAGCAAAGAGTAAAAAAGAAAAGTTGCAGGAGTTCAGATAAACTGTTCCAAAATATTGAGGAAATCTGGGAAAAACATTCCAGTGTCGCATTGTCCACTAATGAACCAAGAAATTTTCGGCCCTGAAACTCTCGGGTGCTAGGCAAAGTGTACCTAGTGTACCTAGGCAAGTGAATATACTTGGTAGTCGGTGGTATTTCTTAACCGTTTCGATGGTGGTGGCTTTAAAAGTAGGATCGGAACTATCATCTAAAGCAAATCCAATATTAATGGTTATGTTTGTGGTGCCATATGAGAAGTAAATTACCGAAGTAAGCTAGAAGCTCATCTTTATGATGTTTGGTGGTTTATAAGCTCTGTAATTAGAAAGGAAGTTGATTGCTTCTTAACCTTTTATCTTAACCGGTTAAGAAATAACCGAATTCCTGCCCTATTCGCCTTCTTCGCGAGTTTCTTCCAAATAACATTTTAGAATCCGATTTCCTTCGTGCAAATTAAATTTCATCTTAATCAATTGAGAAACAGCAAAGGTCTTTCCTAATTTTCCGAAACCGAGAACTTCACCTAGCTATCCTTCTAGAATTTCATTTTCTAGAAATAACCAAGTTTCTCGCTAATTGGCCATATTCTCGAATTTCTTTTAAATATCGTTCTAGAATCCCATTTCCCACGTATAAATCGAATGTCATCATAATCGGTTAAAAAATAACCAAATCCCTTAATTTCTGGGCCAAACCGATTTCCCCCGAGCGGTATCTGAAGTTTAGCCAGGGAATAACCAAAAGTCAAACGGAACTAAATCAGGCGAAAAGGGCGGTTGCGGAACGATATATCGATCGATTTTTTGGCCAAATAGTCACGTACCACCGCAATGCCGTGTAAGACGGCGCAATTTCGTGATGCAAAAAAACCAGAGTTGTCTGCACAAAATTCTGACCCAAACTATATTTGCGTGATGTCAACAAGATCTTCAATTGTTAATCGACGATTTTTGAATACCAAATCCATGACTTTCGTGGCAAGTATGTTCATCGTCACCAACGCGTACTCTGCCTTCTTTCATCGAAAGCCTTTTTCATCATTTCCAATTTTTTATAAGCCGAAATCCCATTTTCAAAGCAAAATTTGATGCAACTTCTCGCATGAGCTACATATATAGGCACGAACTTGATACAGATATCGGTTTTAGAAACAAAACTACTATCTTGGATAAGCCCGCGCGATTTAAATTGAAAATCTCACTACTTATTCATCACAGTAGTATTTGGATAAACTTCTTTATGAGATGTTCAAATTTTCTGTGTGGGTCGCAGAGATAGAGCAATTCAATCAGAAAATCATCAAATCGCCACTTTCGAGGACATAATTTCGTTTATAATTTCAAATTATGAAAAAGGGATCAGGGAACTCTTTCTGAATTCGATTTGAACGAGTTCGAGTCTTCGAAATAAAATATTTGAAAATTGAAATTACGATCGGTTCGGATGTTACTCGTTCGGATGTTAAAAAACTACTTTTTTATGCTATTTTTTGTATGCCTATGCAACTTGTGAGTCTGCTCTCCTCTGCCTCTATTTTATGTTTTCCTTGCTATGTATATAAGGAAAGAGGTGGTAACCGCCCTTCATTTTTATACAAAAAACGAAAATGTCGAAAATAAAAACGAAGAAGTTGTTGACTATGTGGTGTGTATGTGTGTCTGTGTGTGTATGTGTAAAATTATATTTTCCACGGACCTGCCAAGAGTAATAAGGGGTGGTATCCTTGCTTGTATATTTCCAGTTCTTCTAATCTGTTTATTAGTAGCCCTTTCCGTATTCTGTGTTAATACCTGTGAGTTTGTGTTGATGCCAATGTTTTTCTGTCATCAAGGGTTGTGCATACATATATCGACTCGAGTTTTAGTTTTCTCATTTCTTTTATTTCTTCTACGTATGTTGTTATTCTACAGTGATCTATTTTTAGAAGAAATGGCGAAATTCTATCTTGAAGGGCCATTTCAGAAATTCGTTGAAATTAATGTATAACGGAACCAATTAATCGGTCAAAAAATTAACAATTAATCGTTTTTCGTTTTGTTCGGGCCGATTATTCATCCTTGTCCTAGATTTTAACGTTTTGAGGATTTTTTTTGTAAAAGATTTGGATAATTGATATTCATTAGGCTTAGGATCTGCAATAGTCGAAATGATGGATGTGAAGTTTTCCACATTTTTTTCATATACAAATTCTATTGGATTCTTATTGATTTTTGTATATGGTGGTGGTTATTTTACATTGTTATCAATTAAACATTTATTCCGAGCACTAAACTAGTTTAATAAAATTTATTAAGCACTTTTTTTAAGTACCATTTGAGCTATTTCAATCCACTGCAGGTGTGCTAAACTTAAAAAGTTCCGAACCATTAAAATACACAGCGCTCGGAACTTTAGTTTTACAAATCACTTTCACATCATATTCTGTCCAATAATTTAATAAATTACAACAAAAAAAAAATGTTAAGCAAACAATAAGTTTACAAAACACTTTTACGTGAATATATTCGTATGTAAATAGGTTGAGAATTTGTTCAACTATTCCATGTGCTATAAGAACCTAAGTTCAACTCTGTCGCAAAAAGTGTTAAGTTTCTTTTGCCTATTTCATTCCAAATTTATTTCTGGGGATAAAGGCACCCTTCTGGTTTGATGGGTCGAAAATTTAACCAGCCACTCTGTGTCCTATCAGAATCTAAGTCCAACTAATGCGACTTGAAGTATACTGTTAAAGCTAGCCGAAAGTTGCCAGCCTAAAGTGAAAGTCGATAATGCAGATTGTGTTAGTCAACCAAGAATTCAAGTGAAAAAAGTAACAAGTCGATAATGTAGATTACGTTATTAACACTCCAGCCGAAAATAAAAAATTTAGTAATTATCAGCCGAAAGTAAACAGGATATATATTAGTATCACGTGGAGAACCTTGTTTAACCTAGTCGTGGAAAATAACGAAAATCAGATAAATGCACAAAATTAGAATAAATATTTTTATGTGATTAATCAATAGCCATCGCAGGGAAAAATTTTGTTCAAGTTATCCGTGGGAAATCTCGGAAAATTTGAACAAGTTTCCAGCCAAAAGTAAGAAATGAATGTATAAAATCAGCCTGTAGAGTGTTATGTCTGGAGATGAATTGCGTTCATGTGACTTGTCAACAGCTATCGCTAATCATTTGAAAATTTGTGTAAAATCAGCCTCTAGAGTGTTATGTTTGAAGATGATTTTCTGAGATTTCCCACGGGAAACTTGGACTGAATTTCTTAACTACGATAGCTAATGACAAGTCACATCAATGCAATCCATCTTCAGACAGAAAACTCTAGAGGCTGATTTTATACAAATTTTGTAATGATTTTGGAAATACGAATTTTCTGAGATTTCGCATTTGAAATTTGAACTAAATTTTTTTCCTGCGATAGCTATTGAAAAGTCACAACAACAAAATTCATCTCCAAACAGAACAGTCTAGAGGTCGATGTTATACAAATTTTCTAATTATTTTTGGAGTCGAATCGAATTTTCCGAGGTTCCCCACAATAAGGTTGAACCGAATTTGTTTTCCTGCGATAGCTATTGGCATGTCACATCAATGCAATCCATCTTCAGACAGAACACTCCAGATGCTGATTTTATACCTTCATTTCGTACTTTCGGCTGGAAACTTTTTCAAATTTTCCAAGATTTCCCACGGCAAACTTGAACAATCTGCATTATCGAGATTTGACTTTCGGCTGGAAACTGTCGGCTAACTTTAACAGGGTACGTGAAGTTTAAAATTCGAAACATATTTATTTCTGGGGGAAGTGAACACCATACATCAGGAAATGTTGATTACTTTGACCCATTTTTTAATAAGAAGCTATGGTAATGTCAATCACATGCACCGTTTATTGTCCAAGGGCAAATGATAACATCCCATATTTTGATTAAATTGTTTATTTATTCTTGGTTTATTTTAATACTACCGGGTTTATATTATCCACAATTTTCACTCTTAAAACTAAATTTATAAATCATTGATTTTTCTTAATTAATGAATTTTTTAACACTATTTTCGCGATGGTGTAAAAATTAAATTTTTTTTTGGGACCACTTAAACTGTGTCGCATGAAAATTAATAAAATTTTTAATTTTTAATTTTTGTTGTCTCTTGACGTTGACACTGCTATTCGAACTATATTTTAAAAAGGTATTTTTGTTTTTTTTTGTGATGGCTGCGATATATGCTATTACATTATCGTATTCTCCTTTGGCGCCTGCGGCGCTGATGGTAGTGATAATTACATTATTTGTTATGGTTGTATCAGCGGTTGCGTTGGCGCTGAGTGAGTTAAATTTAGACCAAATGAATTGCAATGAATTATTTTGTGTGTTTACTATAACAATATATTGTAGTGACGAATATATTGTGAGTCGCTACAAAGCATTGTGTTTTCGAAGTCCCTGAGGAATTGGTTGATGGAAAATTAAAATCGTACGGTTGGTTAGAGTCATATGCAAGTTGATTGATGATTGTTGATCTTTAACCATTAAGCCAGAAATGTTTTTCCTGTCTATCAGCAAAAATATGAATAACATCCGGCCGTGGTAAAGCCCCTATTTCTAAAATATTGTTAGTGTTATAGTTATGTTAAGAGAACGCGCAGCACATCAAATTATCTTTCAAGTATTCTCGAAATATTGGCCATAAAGGTTTGTATCAACCTGACTTCAGTGCTATAACATGCCACCTAATTACCTATTCCTGCATTAAGAAAAAAATACCTTCAATTTCCATCTAAAGCTATTCCTGGTGACCCTTTAAATTACAATCTCAAATTGCGAAATTAAAGCCTATATATACAACATAATCATATGTTTAACTACAATGCGACGACAAAATATCTAATCCAAGTTCAAAATACCCATTAATGCCACACAATGTATCTTGAAACATATGTCTCCCTTCGATAAGAATAAACATAATATTTTTACAAAAAATTAAAACCGAATCGAAAGAAATATCTGATCGTCTTTGAAACTATACAGTTATATACTTACATACAACAGATCATGTTTCCCCCATATGTACATACAATAATATGTATGTTGCTTTCACATACATATAGTTTTCACTTAATAATCGTGTAATAGTCGAAACATTGTTATGTATGCTGTATTTTAGATTTAGGAGAGATGAAACAACACAAACTGTTTTTTTTTATGTTGTGAAAAGCACGCGACTACGTACGTAATTGCAATTCGCGAAACATTTTTTTTTTTTTCGGGTAATAAAACCTTATCTATATACAAATATATCATCAATATAGTTTTATATATATCTTTGTAAATGTATACCAACAATTGTCTTACAGATGTACAAACTTACTTATGTTAATACTACTTTAAAATAAATAAATCGAGAGAACAATTTATACAAAGTAGATTTTATTTTTACGATCGCGTAACTATAAAAAACTATTAAAAAATGGGAATGAAATTTGTGGTATAGCGAAGATATCATTTTGTGTTTAGGTATATACTCGTGTATAGTTTGAAAGAAATACGTATTTAAGAGTCGAATTTTATAAACAAGAAATTTTAGATGTAAAGATAAATGTGCAATTAAAAAGATTATTGCAATTTTAATTGGTTGCGCATAATTTTAAGACGATAGATTTATTTGCAGGTACACAGTACTGTTAAATTAAAATGATGGGATTGTAAATGTTAGCTAGCTATAAAGTTTGCTGCCTACAACCCTTCCTTTAATGATTTGATTTCCTTAATACTAATGAGAAGAAAGATACCTACCTTTATATATGTATATGCCAATATTTATATATGATTCGTTTTATTTACAACCTTCTGAATTTCAGAGAGAATTGAAGTTGTGCTTAGAATTCGTTTTCCTTAATATCTTTACACAACTGCTGTGCTGACACACAGTTATTATTCTGATTGGAAACGTACTAGGGAAAGGATATTTTTTTGATTGAGGCTCAACACAACACCCAACTGTGGCATTTTTTCTTGTTACCACCAGGAATTGAACCCGGGAACTTCGTATGATAATGCAAGCATTCTACTCACTCTACCACTAAGAGCGATGAAAAAAATTTAAAAAAATTCAACACCCAATGGGAAATGCTTTACCAGAAGTGTACGATATTCTAAAACACTATTTAAAGACACATAGGAGAACTCAGCAGTCTTCACAAGAACATAAACAATAAATATCCGAACATACACTTTGATCTAGAATTAGAGACAAACAAATGTTAACAACAATCATACATTTAAAATATACAAAGCCACGCAAATGGATCACACCATAAAAAAATCATCTAACCACACGCAATTTTTTTAAAGAACAGGCTCAACACCATCGCGATGAAAAATCAGGACCGTATACGAAAGAACTAAAAATCATTAAACACATAGCAATAAAAAAGTGAGGAAAAGCCATTGCAGGATGTAATCGCGTTACAAGCATCTCAACAATGCCGTCTTTCAATCACTCCCGAGCAACTAAATCGACTCAAACCTTGAGCGCTCACTAAAACGCGAATTTTTTCAACACGGCTGAATTGATTTACACAAGACATTATTTTTTTTGAAAGCCTGATATATTTGCTTTAAAATGACACTTTCCATAAAAACTTTTCACACTTTTCATAAAAAATTTTATTTCACTTTTTCGCACCCCACTCCTCATCCAACGCAATCTTGAGGTTACTGATGTTAGATGGTACCGGATTTCTGGCTGGGACCCTCCTTTTTAGTTTGTCCCATAAATGCTCAATTTGACTCAAGCCTTAACTAAGGGCCGGCCACCTCATCGTCTCGAGTCCAACCTCACCCGTGAACTGCTTAGTCGTTCGAACTGCACCATCAATATGAAATGTTCCCATATATATCCTGCGTAGGCACTATGTGATCCACGAGAATGTCCTCGATATATCGTTAAGCAGTCAACATGGAGACATATTCTGCACTCGTCAGTGACTAGAACGCATCTCCATTGCTCGATGCTTCAATTTATGTGTTCACGAGCAAATTCGAGTCGCTCTTTGCGGTGGCGTGCTGTCAATTTTGGGCCTCTAGCGGGTCCTGTTCTAGTGAGGTTGGCTTCCTTGAAGCGTTTTCTTACTGTCCATGGACTCACAGCTACATCTCCAAGTTGTCTTAGCTCCTGCTTTACATCGACGCCCGTGAGATGGCGATTTCGCAGTGAAGTTAGGACGATAAAGCGATCATCCCTCTAAGATGTACATCAATACCGGCTCGTATGTTGTTTCCGATTTAAGGTACCAGTTTCCTCAAACCGAGACAGGAGATTGGCTCATGTTTAGCTGACGAGTGACTTCTCGATGATTGCGTTCTTCGACGAAACATCGCATATTGCTACGATTGCTTTAATTTGAAAAGTAATGTACAGATTTTAATGATAAAGGTGTCCTTGTAAAGATAAAATACGAAGCTGTCAAAAAAAGTTGTTTTACGAAAATTGGTTAAGCCATTTTAAAAAAAATATGTCTTTGTGTACGCTCGGAGATTTAAGTCGATTTCGTTGCTCGAGAGTGTGACAAACAAAACCATTTCCATTCATTCATTTCATACGCAAATTAAAATTTTGAAAGTAGCATTCTATGACTTTTACTGGTTTAGGTTTTTAGGTGAATGTATTGTGAAGGAAATCTTTACGCATCTATAACTTTGCAATCCGACCACCTAGAGATCTTAACCATACCTTGTTTTTCTTATTCGAAAATCGGACACGAATTTTTCGAAAGCCTATTTGTTAACAGACATCAACAGCGGCGATATAAGGCATCTCTCTCGCTCTAGCGCTTTGCTTGAGTTGAGATGCGTAAAACGGATATTGCGCTTAATTGACAAAATGAACCAGCATTGTGAGCACCAGGATCCTGAAATAATTTTAGGTGAATTTTTGGAATAAGGCCAATTAGGATGGAACTTAGCTATTTTTCCACCGAATACGATGAAACTCGACGGATACAACGGAAGTGGGATTCTAAAATGGTATTGAGATGAAGTTGTCTATTTCTTAACGGATTTTAGTGAAAGTAGACATGTGCGATGGAAGTGGGATTTTAAAATAATTTTCGGACAAATGTCTGGAATATGACCAAGTAAGATGAAACTTAGCTATTTCTTAGGCGATTATGATGAAACTTGACAAGTATATTAGATTTTGAAATGATTTGTATGATGAAACTCTAGAATATGGCCAAGTAGGAAGGAACTTACCTATTTATTCCTTAATTATTCATGATGATAAAATGAGTTTTGGTCAAATTGATGGTCCGTTATGATGGATTGTGGCTATTTCTTAACCGATTATCATGAAATTTGTTATGAATTAGAAATCCAAGGAAAGAGACGCATACGATAGAGAAATCGAAAATTTTGTGAAAGATGGCTATTCGTTAGTTCCAAAGATAAGAGTGAGCGCTAGGAAACTTATTATGTAAGTTTAGTGTAATACAAAATATATTTAGTTTCCAAATTTATTTTTTTGATTTCAAACAGAAAACAGTCATTGCTCACACCAGCAGAATCATCGCAACAAGAATTATATAAATTACCAGGACCTTCTCAATCCGGGCCATTAGGCATATCAAGAAGAGAATTAATACGTAGATATATTCGCATACCTAGACAAAAACTCAAAGTCATTTAAAAATATTTCTTTGCATGTTCCACATAAAATATCAAAAGTCTTTTTGAGGGCTTTTTCTGCTCCTTTTCTACTTTTTCGCTACTCTTTGTTTTTACTGGAAAACGTCAGTGTAAATCTTCTGTTAGTATTTTCTTTTGTTCTGCTAGTAAAGGGTGGTCCTTCACGCTTGAAAAAAATAGGGAAATATTGAAACCTTTTTTTAAAATTGGTTAGTCTTCTACCCAAACTGTTAGAAATTTACGTGGAAAATTCAGTCGAAATGAAATGCCTATACGGCAATTTGTGCGATTTAACTCAGTTGAACTCTTTTTTGTGGGGAGCCGTTAAGGATAAGTGCGCTAGCCATCCAGAGACTATCCAAGACTTGAAAGATCAAATCAAATTGATTCATATCGCAGTCTCTATAGCTTCATTCTCATCGCTCTGGTCAAAACTTAAAGTCGAATTGTACGGCTTGTGAAATTGAAATATGTCATATATTAGAAGAAATATTAACGGGCAATTCTCTACGTTTCTTAAAAAAACCAATTAGATTTTAATATGTTTGATAAAGTATGGTATTGATATTGTATAATAGTATTCCAAACAGGTAGAACTGAGACAAAAATCAATTACCTGATAAAGCAAATTTTATATAGAACTGTTTTGCTTTTCTTATTTGTGTTTTCCGTTAAGCCTTGATCAGACTACGTTAGTAATTTAGTCGAGTAGCGAGTATTTTAGTAACTAAATTTGTCTGAACAGCAAAAGTTTAGTCGAGTAGATGAGTAAGTGATTCAGTCGAGTCGATCCATTTTATTTTATTTTTTTAGTCGAGTAGGGCTCCCCACCACTTTTCAAAACAAAAGAAAACAAAACCAGTGCGAGCATGTTGATTTAGCCGAGTTCATTAATCATTAGTTACCGCAAGGATGTTGCGTCTCGTTGGAGCGAAGAAACAACTTTGAAATTTATTACGAAATACATAGAACACGAGCGCATCTATGGAATATTAAATTTCCGCGTTATAAAAATTCAATTTCAAAATTTTCATCAACAGGAAATTAAAACAATTTTCGGTCATTCTCAAAGTTACAAAGTATTCTTTAGGATCTTCCAATGTTATTTCCCTTAAAAAAGAATTAGTAGCTCCTAGTTCATGTCTTCTCTAAATCCATGTTCGTGGCCATAGCATTTTCTTTTTCATAACACTGATTTCTTCTTCCACTTCTTGTAATAAAATCATTGCAATCATTTTTAACAGCACGTTTACTTTGTTGCGCATTCTCTTTATTTTGAATCACTGCTCACTCACTTGTGACTTATACTCGGCTGTAGTGCGAACGTTTTTTTGGTCAGTTCATCGATTTTAGTTACTAAAATACTCGCTACACGACTAAACTACTAACGTAGTCTGAACAAGGCTGTATAGGCAAGGATTCGGCCTTTGCGCTTTTGATGCCTAAACATTTATTTGTTTACTCAAAAAAACCAAAATACCATTAAACGCTACAAATTTTTGATTTTCGTGTACATGGTAGCCACAAAATTAATTGGAGGTGAGGTTATACTAAAAAAGAAGAAGGACCACAGGCGTTAAGTTTTTTCAATACAAAATAGAACCACAAAAATTTAATTGTTTAACCTTTGTTGTACGCCGGGTGTCGAAGATACCCCAGTGTATTTTCAAACGTGTTTTTCTAATACGTTCTAATACATGCTATCTACTTATAGTGTAGAAATAACACTTCAAGACCCTATGCATAGTTTTGCCCGCCCAGCATTAGACTGCTCTTGACAGTGGTGAGTTCACGTTTCGAATTTCATAGTACGTAAAATAAAATAGTGTGAATAATAGTGCGAGAGAGTTTGTTTTTTTGCAATCATGAATACATATATTTATGCTTATAATTTGAGAAATCGTGCCATTCGAGAGCAGCTACAGGTGGTGGATAAACAACACAATGGCTTCGATGGTGCTGCATACGACGATGAAGCCGACCACGGTAGGGAGTTTTCAGCAAGTGAGAGTGAGAGCTCGGGCGGAGAAACTTCCGCGAAGAATTGGAAAATGTCACGTTGGAATAGCGTCATCGACCTCAAACGAAACTTAGAGGAAAGGTAGGCATATTGTCATTATTATGTTGTATTTTTTTTCTTTAGTTAAGGTCGTCATAGTGATGTTTATGAAGAGATAACTCCAGCACTAGCTGGCCCAACTAATTTGAATTCTTTCGAAGAGTTTTGGGATATTTTATTACCACAATCAATAATACAAATAATTGTGGGGCACACAAACAGTCAAATCGAAGATACTTGTGCTATGCTCATTAAAGAGGAGAACTTAACTTTGCAAACTTACCACCCCCATACCTACGTTCCAGATATGAAAGGTTTCATAGCCATTGCCAACGAGAAGTTATAGAGTAAAATGTACGTATATGTCGACAATAAGGCGACAAGAGCTAATTCGGATAACTTACCACCGATTACAACCATTTGGGATATTTTCGTTGCTCTTTTTGTGCGAAATACGAAATCTAAGCCGGACAAATATGGCTTCAAACTCTTGTCTCTAAATGATGCGCCTATCTTTTATTGTAAACAAATATTTATATTCCGTGTAATACTGTTATTAATTCGTTTATTATAAATAATTAATTAATATTTTCAGATTTTTGCCATGCCGTACCTAGGAAAAGAAAATACGGCCCACATTCCTCAAAATCAGATTTCCGATTATTTTTTACGAGATACAAGTGCTATTATTCATAACACGAAAGAACGATAGCATATGATAATTGGTTCGCGAGCATCCCAATCATGGAGACATTGATCAAAGAACCTTACAAAGTTCCCGTAACAAGAGCAGTAAAAAAAAAGAAATAGGCGCGAGATCCCCGCAGCGATGCAGTTAGCGTCGAAAAACCCGCCTGATAGTAAATTCTGCTAAAATTGTTTTAGTAACCTCATCATTCACACATTCGTCATAAGTAGACTCGAACAAGAAAACCAGCAATAATTAAAACTATGGGCGGTATATAGATGCGTTCGATAAACTGTGCCATGCTTTTACCGTTACCCGGAGAACAAATCGCTATAGGCGGCAGTAAATGGTCGCATTTTGCTAAAATGCAAATTTGGTAATGAAAATAATAATATAAAAGTCGAAGTCCAATACACCTTGAAACACATCTAAATTGACTTAGCAGAAGATCACCTGCAAGAAAGGTACACGATATGTTCCTTACGTTAAGAGTTAAAATTGGGGATCGCAGGAGTACTGGACATTACTAAGGACAAACCAAAGACGTTTGAGATCAAAAATTACGATAAATGCTATTGATGCTTACTTTACCGACAAACAGATCGGAAAACTAAGTATGGGTGCCCATAATGCGAATATCCTATGTGTAACAAGCATCGATCGCCTTTGTGTGTTAGCTGTTCCGATATAGACTGATATTTTTTCCAAAAATCTTGTAATTTCTTTGATATATGTACAATTTTACATTATTGTGTATGATAATAACTCAAAAAGCTGCTAATAAACTCATCTTTCAACAATACTTAATACTCGAGTTTTATGTGACTGGGGGTATGACATATCCCCTATGCATAATACCTAATTGTCAAGAGGTGTACACAACAAAGGTTAATACCAATGTGTTCTATTTTTCCATTTCTGTAATTCATCATTCTCATCTCTTGCTTTACAAGTGTAGTTTGTGCCTTTTCTACATTATTTGCGGTACTTATGCTCTCTTTTGTCAGACGAAGAATTGAAAAACCATTTTTTTTTACCAAGTTCTTACAGCACAACTTTGATTTATTTTGAAATTGGTTTTTCCAATTCTAAAGTTTGCAACTATATACTCGAGGAGCACGGTCTTAAGAGTGTGTCACAATGTTTAAAGAAAGCTAAATAAATTTAAAATTAACCAAATAGTTATAAGATTTATTACCTACAAAAACCATTAATATTCCTCAATTATCCTGTTACAGATCATAATGCAACTGAACTTAAAGCTGTAACTCATCAAGTCAACACTAATAAACTATACGTATAACTTCAACTAATTTTCAATGTTGTAAATCTTGTAAATTTGATATATTCTCGAAGACTCCAGAAACTTCTTCAACAATTTTTGAATAATCTGTAACACCAAGCGAGTAATATAAACGAATCATCTTCAACAATAATCTTGAAAATATCGAATAATCTCGAAGCTAAATAGCCAAATGTCGTTCGAATTAGCAATATTTCAAGGAATATCGAGAAAAATGAGTAATCTGGAAAAGCTCGATATTATCGATATTTATTCACAAAAAATGGCGAATATTTTGGAAAACACATAATCTTGAAAAACCAAGAAATCATTAGGAATCTCGAATGAAAAATATCTTGCATTACAAAACCTTGAATAATCTTGAAAACATGATAATAACGATTAGTTCGAATAACTTTGATGTTAACCTATAGCTACCCAACGCTGTTTAAATCAAGAAATCTAGATAAATCCACAAATCTTGAAATTCTAGAATATCTTCTCTGTAAGGTAATTTAATCGGGTGCTATGCTTACTCGTAATTCAACTCTAACAATATCTCAAATAATGTCGAATAAAATGTGGAGTTCGATTGGGCAAAATAAATAAAGCTAATGCCAAAAAACTGATTTAAATCATTACGCGCGTACGATTGGGCAGACTAACCCTTTACGAACGAAATGCCTCGCTGAGAGGACAAAACAATTATGCCATAGCAAACGAAAGGCTTCTCTAAGAGGACGTGTGAATTAGGGAATGGAGATAAACCGGTTTCCGAACAAACTGGTTATGCAATTTGACATGTGTCTTAGAAAAGGGATCCTTAAATAATGTTTAGGTAATTTTTTGGAATATGGCCAATTAGGCTATTCCTTAGTGATTACGAAGAAATTTAGATGTGTGTTGGAAATGGTATTCTACAATAATTTTTATCTGAGGTTCTGGAATATGGCCAACTAAGATGGAACTTGGCTATTTGTAACCCGATTTTAGTAAACTTTGGCAACGGCGATAAAACAACTTTCGGATAAAGTTCTGGAATATGGCCAACTAAATTGGAACTTAGCTGTTCCTTAACCAATTTTAGTGAAATTTGACGTGAGAAATTATGGAATTTGCCCAACTAGGATAGAACTAGGATGCTCCTTAACTGATTATGATAAATCCGATTTGCATTTCGCATTTTACAACTTTATCCAAAAACCATTTTAGAATCCCATTTCCATCGTGCATATCAAATTTCACTAAAATCGATGAAGATATAACCAAGGTCCATCATAGTTTGCCGTACTCCAGAACTTTTTCTAAAAATAATTTTAAAATCACATTTCAATCGCACACGTCGAATTGCATGCATCACAATCGGTTAAGAAATACCGAAGTTCCACCATAGTTGGCCATATTCCAAAACTCCATCTAAAAATCAATTTGTAATCCCATTTCTACCTCGCATGCCCAATTTCACTAAAATCGGTTGAGGAATAACCAAGTTCCATCCTAGTTGGCCAAATTCCAGAACTTCATCAAAATATCATTTTAGAATCCCATTTCCATCACGCATGATAAATTTCACTAAAATCGGTTCAGAACTAACTGAGTTCCTTCCTAACAGACCATATACCAGAACTTTATTCAAAAATCATTTGGAATCCGGTTTCCAACGGACTTGTCCAACTGTGACAGTTCTGGACGTCAAAAAATTCGTATTTTTTAATCACTCTGGACTTTTTACGAGTTCATTAATTATTAATAAATAAATTGTGTTATTAAAATAATTATTGTGACACAATCTGTGTAGTTTTGTGCATAATCAAGCTAATGATTTACTGACAGATAATCTAAAAAAAACACATATATTCACCAATACAGCGATTATTCTACTTGTGCGTTGGATTGGGCATCAAAAACTTCAGTTTTTTGACAATCCCAATCTAATTCGAACATAAAATTTCCAATAATACAATTTAAAACTCAGAATATCAAAGCAAAAATCGATAAATCACTATTCTGTAACTTAAATTGACCCAAATAATTTCGAAAATAATCTGAGAATTTTAGAATAATCTTGGAAAATATCAATAGTCTCGAAAATGTAGACTAATTTAGATAATTTCTAATATGTTATACTTATGTGGAGTTCTATCTATTAGAAATGTCAATTGTGATAATAATAACAACTAGAAACGAGACTCCAGTTTTGTAATTTGTTATTTATGAATAAAAAGTCTAAAATTGTTTATATTTTTGACGACTAGCAGTCACAAAAGTTTATAGTTTCTGACAGCTAACTTCAAATCTAAGAAAATTTGTTTCCATTACAAAATTAATTGGCTTGTATGTTCTATGTGGCACGTTCAAAATTGCTACATTTCAAAAATCCTATAGAACTCGACATGATCAACTCAACCTTATTTAAACCCAGATATCTAGTTGGGATCGTCTCAAAATCTCGCCAACCAAAATATCGAATTAGATAAAATATCGGTTAAAAAAATTGTCTTGAATTTGAAACATCGAATTTTGAAATATTGTCTTCGGAAATAGCGACCGCTTAAATCTCGAAACTTGAAAGTTATTGTATATACTATAATTTATAATAATATGTTCTATAATTTAAAATATTTTAAGCAATTTGATGTAAAATAAATCTTCATTCACTGATCCACTCACTGATTTATATATAATTCGACTTTCATTCTAATTTTTTATCAGCAACTTTTTAAAACTCGATAATATTATTTTCTACATCTGATCAAATTTGACTCGGACTGGTAAAAATAACAACATACAAATCTTTATTATCGCCTTCAAAATAGGCTTCTTTTGAGCCAATACAAACATGCCAACGGTTAATCCATTTTTCCATGCACATCTTAAAGGCCTCAGGCAGAGTGGCCTTTAGTTACTTCAACGATTTTCTTTTAGTGGCTTCAATCGACTAACGGCGCGTTCCACGGAGCGGATATTTGAATTTCGGAAATAGGGAAAAGTCACAGGAAGTCAAATCTGGCGAGCACGGTGGCTGAGCGATGACTTTTGTTTCGTGTTTGGCCAAAAATTCAGTCACAATCAGGCTTGAATATGACGGCGCATAATTATCGTGGTGAAAAATTCATGAATTGTTTGCCACAAATCCGGTCGATTACATGAAGTGCTTCACGTAGAGTTTGCTTCGAACGATTTCATGGTAAACCACACCACGGTAAGCGAAGAAAACGATGAGCATTGCCTTGATTTTCGACCGACTGTGACGTGGTTTTTTCGGGTTTGGCTCATTTTTGGCTTCCTATTTGCTTGATTGTTGGGCTGTTTCAACGTCATATTCATAAACCCACGTCTCGTCACTAAGCATCTCTTTTGCGACCTCTATACTCGACGTTCTTTTTGTAAAAAAATTGAGGTCTTTCGGCTCTATAGTCGAGCGACAACGCATTTCATACCTAAAAAATCAACCAAAATGTGTTGAGTCGATCCCTAAGAGATGTTGAGAGCCTCTGACATCTCTCTAGTGCCAACATTACGATTTTTGAGCACAATTTTCTTTACGTTTTCGATGTTATCGTCGTTAACAGGGATGGATGGACGACTCGCATGAGGCTAGTTTTCTACAACCTGACCCTGACTGAATGCTTTATGCCACTTAAATACTTGCGTTCTCGACAGAGTAGACTCCCCAAAATAGTAATTCCATAAATAGTAGTAGCTGTAGTTCCATTGGAAACACAAAATTTCAAGCAAACTCGTTGTTCAATTTTTTTTTTCCAAAGTAAAAATTGCCAGACAAACTTTTCGCGTCATAAACAAATGGCTGCCAAATCTCACACGAATGTCAAAAAAGGTTGTACCAACCTCGAAAAAAAAAATTTACCGACTCAAAAATTTACTGACCAGTCCGGGTCAAATGGCTTTTATAACGAAAATTGTTGATTTCGAATCATAAATATTAGTTCGGAAAATATTTTTCGAAATTACGACAAAACGTGTTTTTATAATATATTTTGAGTTCTCGTACTGCTTAAATAATAATGCGTTTCCTCACAATTGCAACACTGAAACTTGAAGTATGAGAAACACATCTAGCTATGCGGTGGAGCTTAATTTGATTGTATACGTTTTTGTATTAGAGCGTTCTAAATGATTTGTTTAACACTTATGTCTCTTTTGGGTTACCCGGGTAACCTTTTCGACTTTAATCGATAAACTTTCTATTTAATCAGTGAAATTTTGGTTCTAGGGCCTAGGAATATCAAAATCATTTATTTGTGATAGTTACATTTTTAAGTGATATTCAAATAAATCTGATAAGGTTACTGGGTAACCCTTAATTTATTAACGTAAGATAAAAGATGCATAGACATAAGGGTTAAAAAATCGATATTTGGCATGCGTCATAATTTAAGTTAGAAGCCGCAATTGAGAACCCATTTTTTACGTGCTAACTAAACTTTTTTTGTTAGACCTCTAACGATAAACTAGCATACTAAATACTTTTAACAATAATTTTAAAACCAACAACATTTAGTTACACCGTATTTTGTTTTTAATTTTATTTTGTGAATTTTTTGTAAGACTCAATTGCTTTACATTTCGGAATAAAGGGTTGAACGAGAATTATTAAATATTGTATTGGTTGACCATTTGATTTAAATTTAAATATTGATTTCGATATATTTCAGAGGTATTTTATTTAGTTGACAAAATGGGCAGACATAAGCTTTACACCAGAATTAAGGAGGCTGATAGTATATAAATATTGCAAACAAAATAGAACAAATGCGGATATGAGGTGCCCAAAAAGATGGTTTATCGGACTATTAAAGCCTAGAATGATTCTGACCCAGAAACGAACGAGTTCGAAAAAATAAGGGGACGGAAAGGGAGGCTGTAGCGAGGAAAATATTTGAAGCGCTAAAATGACATCAGCCATTCAAATCCGGAGAGCTAATAACACTTGCAAAAATCTTTGGCCTTTTGAAAAAATTCCTCTGGAATAAAGAATTGAAGTATAATTAGTTTGGTGAGCAATTTCTGGCGCGTCTTTCGACCAGTATTTATAATTAATTATATGAAAAATGTGACAAGGCCGGTTCATTTATCTTTTAATATGATAACGAACCTAAACGCACTGCAAAGTTAATGAAGCGTTAGTTTATGGATCAAAAAATATATATTTTGGCCTGGCCACCGCAAAGGCCCGAACTATTATGGACTGAAGTTAAGCAAGGATTAAAAAAGAAAAGTTCCCGGAGTTCACATATAAACTGTTTCAAAATATTGAACTTCAACAATCAAGTGTCGCATTGTTTCCCTTGACTATATTATTGATAACAAGTATTAAATTTAATATACCTATCTAGAATACAGACAACAATTATGCACCGATTCACAAAATGTAAAAATTCATGCCAATGAATTTTATCCTAAATTAACATGAAATTTTACGACAACAACAAAATTGCGTTAAAAGGGTTTAAAGGTTTAAAAAAGCATACATTGGGGCGAATTTATTATATGTACAAAGTAAAACCTTTTGAAATATCGATTATTCGAAAATGTGAAAAATTAGATCTTAAGCAAGTATAAGAAAATCGATATCTTAAAACTTTCTTCTATCGGCAGACGTCTCACTATGATTTTTCGATAGATTCGATAAATTTCATATTGGGTTGCCTATTGAAATAACGATGAAATATACCTATTGAGATATCGATTTTCTTAAACATGCTTAAGATCTAATTTTTCAATTTTTCGAATAGCTAATCGTTATTTCAACAGGTAAACCCAATTTGAAATTTTAGCGGAAGAGCATGACTATACTGTACACATAGGCCTATCGAAAAATCATAGTGAGTTGTTTGTCTATACAAGAAAGTTTTGAGATGTCGTTTTTCGTCGTTTTGATAAGATTAAATTTTTAAATTGTCAAACATTGTCGATTAATAAGTTAACGCTTTGAATGTATGTGAAGTTAGCCCGAAAACCATCCCGAAAAAAAACTCTTCTAAAAGAAAAAGCCTCTCAGCCCGAAAAATATTAAGAAATAACTCAAAATAACATTCCATCCCGAAAAAACTTCTTCTAACAGAAAAAGCCTCCCAGCCCGAAAAATATTAAGAAATAACTCAAAATAACATTCCATCCCGAAAAAAAATATATCTGGAATTAAATTTTTTTCGTCATTTTCGGTTTATTAATAATTTATTAATTTATCTGTTAATACAAACGAATATGTAAAATGTGTACTAATATTTAATTGAGGGAGCGACAATGTTAAAAAATTGCTCAAGTTTCGATTAAACGCGATTAGTTTGTCCCATCTTGTTTCTAAGATAGCTTTTAATAATTTTTAATTTGCTGAAAGATCTTTCAGATGAAGCTACCATAACCGGAATGGTAAGAAACAATAAGATGGCAGTACTTCCTTTAGCATAATAACTTTACATAAAGGCGTATTTTACCATTAGCAAATCTGCCAAATCTTTTATGGTAGTTTTATCATTTATATCATTTTTAATAAATAATGAAACTACATTTAATAATTGTAATGGCAATTGTTTTGATAAGTCCTCTAAGTAGTTAATTCGAAAATTTTTTCGGAGTGTGTGCCTTGGCTGAATATACTGAAAGTTTCGTGAGGGCCCGAAATTTCCAAACAAAAACTATTTTTTTTTAGTTTCTATCTCAAAAAAAAATTGAAATCGTCAACTATGTTTACCTAAATTTTAAAATATTTAACTAATTTAATATTTTAAAATTCATAAAATTTAATGGATACTTAAAATCTAAAATAAAATTATGTACACCAATATAAATTATAGTGTATCGGTGTCCACAGGGATTTCCAAACATATCGGCTGATGCCAAAAGACAGTTTAGACTTCCCTGGGTGCAATCTATATAGCCACATTGCCATATGAGGTCCATTTAAGGTTCTTACAAAATATTGTTAAAACGCCATTTGTACAAAATGTAAAATTTGATTGAAATATCTCCATATCTCATCACTTGGCCGTGTCCACAGGAATTTCCAAACATATCGGTTGATGCCAAAAGATTGTTTTGACTTCCCTGAGTGCAATCTATATAGCCACATTGCCATATGAGGTCCATTTAAGGTTCTTACAAAATATTGTTAAAACGCCATTTGTACAAAATGTAAAATTTTATTGAAATATCTCAATATCTCATCACTTGGCCGTGTCCACAGGGATTTCCAAACATATCGGCTGATGCCAAAAGACAGTTTAGACTTCCCTGGGTGCAATCTATATAGCCACATTGCCATATGAGGTCCATTTAAGGTTCTTACAAAATATTGTTAAAACGCCATTTGTAAAAAATGTAAAATTTTATTGAAATATCTCCATATCTCATCACTTGGCCGTGTCCACAGGGATTTCCAAACATATCGGTTGATGCCAAAAGACAGTTTAGACTTCCCTGGGTGCAATCTATATAGCCACATTGCCATATGAGGTCCATTTAAGGTTCTTACAGAATATTGTTAAAACGCCATTTGTACAAAATGTAAAATTTGATTGAAATATCTCCATATCTCATCACTTGGCCGTGTCCACAGGGATTTCCAAACATATCGGCTGATGCCAAAAGATAGTTTTGACTTCCTTGAGTGCAATGTATATAGCCACATTGCCATATGAGGTCCATTTAAGGTTCTTACAAAATATTGTTAAAACGCCATTTGTACAAAATGTAAAATTTTATTGAAATATCTCCATATCTCATCACTTGGCCGTGTCCACAGGGATTTCCAAACATATCGGCTGATGCCATAAGATAGTTTTGACTTCCCTGAGTGCAATCTATATAGCCACATTGCCATATGAGGTCCATTTAAGGTTCTTACAAAATATTGTTAAAACGCCATTTGTAAAAAATGTAAAATTTGATTGAAATATCTCAATATCTCATCACTTGGCCGTGTCCACAGGGATTTCCAAACATATCGGCTGATGCCAAAAGACAGCTTAGACTTCCCTGGGTGCAATCTATATAGCCACATTGCCCTATGAGGTCCATTTAAGGTTCTTACAAAATATTGTTAAAACACCATTTGTAAAAAATGTAAAATTTTATTGAAATATCTCCATATCTCATCACTTGGCCGTGTCCACAGGGATTTCCAAACATATCGGCTGATGCCAAAAGATAGTTTTGACTTCCTTGAGTGCAATGTATATAGCCACATTGCCTTATGAGGTCCATTTAAGGTTCTTACAAAATATTGTTAAAACGCCATTTGTATAAAATGTAAAATTTTATTGAAATATCTCCATATCTCATCACTTGGCCGTGTCCACAGGGATTTCCAAACATATCGGCTGATGCCATAAGATAGTTTTGACTTCCCTGAGTGCAATCTATATAGCCACATTGCCATATGAGGTCCATTTAAGGTTCTTACAAAATATTGTTAAAACGCCATTTGTAAAAAATGTAAAATTTGATTGAAATATCTCAATATCTCATCACTTGGCCGTGTCCACAGGGATTTCCAAACATATCGGCTGATGCCAAAAGATAGTTTTGACTTCCCTGGGTGCAATCTATATACCCACATTGCCATATGAGGTCCATTTAAGGTTCTTACAAAATATTGTTAAAACGCCATTTGTAAAAAATGTAAAATTTTATTGAAATATCTGTCGAGAGAACTTTAGGTGATCGAGAGGTGTAGCCCCGAGGTGAACTAGTTTTCGACGCGGGATTGATACTTTTTGGCGAAGTTTACATACTATTTTATTCACAATCAGAGGCATTTAATAAAACAAGCAACATTATAACATAAATAAATAAAAACCCATCACTATAATATTAAGACTGATTAACATTATGAAATATTTACTAATAGTATAAACAAAATGGGATAAAAATATATATTCGCGTGCTATGTGAGAGAAAAAACACTTTTCAGTTTTACAGTACTGAAAAAATTATTATAGTATACTGACATTTTTATAGTATACTGACAAAATTTACTGAAAAAATATATGAAGCGAAGTATATTTTTTCCGTACTGAAAAAATATTTCAATTATTCAATGCAATTTTTCAAAAAAACTCAATGAAACTTCAATGAAATTTTCGACTTTTCTGTTTTTATTCAGTAAAATATGTGTACTGTCAGTAAATGTTTCATAATGGAAACCAGACTTTATCGTTTATTTTGGCAAAATATTATCACTTAGTAGGCGCTGCACAATTGACATTTTATTAAATTAATCGATAGTAGCACACCCACGGGTTAGTAATGCTTTTATTACTGACCGATTACGTCTCATTACTAGCCTCTTTTTTTACTATTACTGACCGTTTGAAGTGTATCCATGGAAATCGCTCACTTTCTAACATTTAAAAGGGGTGAAAGGCTATATGTTACCAAGTGATTGTGAATAAAAATATTTTCGTCATACCATGGTGTTTCCATGGTTGTTATGCCATCGATAACAGCCACGGCCGTTAAGGCATTGCACCATCCACAAATATCTTCAATATCAAAATTATTAAAAAATAGTTCGAATTTATAAGTTCCACCTTATTCATAGAAAATTTAATTAAAATTGATTTAATTTCATTTAAAAAACACCAATCTTATATTTCGACGGGCCGATTTTTGCTTGACGGCCGGCAAAACATAAAATTGGGGTTTTTTGAATGAAATTAAATTCATTCAATAAGGTAGAACTTATAGATTTCAACTATTTGTTAATAATTTTCATATTCCAAAGTGAAGCAACTTAGCCAAAAATTGGGTTTGACGGTTCGAAATTCCTGTTTTCCGTTTTGCATCGGACCATGCCTTTATAATAAAATACGTGGACGTTGTTTAATATTTTTTGTTTATAAACAAACCAGTAATATGATAAGAAATTAAGATTGCTTGATTAGTTTCTTAAATTTGTGTTTGGGTATGACGGAAAATAGTGAACAACATCCGGCCGATAAAAGTGCTAACAGTTTCGGATAATATTCATCAGCCTCGTATTCGCCTCGGCTGTCAAAAAATTATCCTCAACTGTTATACCCTTAATATCGGCCTAATACCGTTAAATAGTGTAACCAAATTACGTTGTGTTTTTCAGTCTGTTTGTTAATCTTTTGGCATCAATGTCCAGTTTGTTAGGAAATTGATAAATTTCGTGAGGCGTTTCATTTATTTTACCTCTTTTATAAACATGCCAATTTAACAAATTATTTTAATTTTAGGTAAAACTTCCACACCATTCATGAAATTATTTATGTGGATACGTTTGATTTTACAATTGTCAGCAAAAAGGGTAAAATTAAAATTTTTATTTAAAACTGTAACCACCCACAAAATTTCTATTTCGTTCTGGAATTCCAAAACAATAATATGTACAGTATATTAAATTGTTTCCCCTTTTGTAGTAAATTCGGTCGAAAATATGTGTGTGCACTTAAATTAGAATTGAGGATCTATATGTTTTATGACTTAAACACCGGTTGATAAGTTCTTTATGATATAAAATAGGGATCCTGAAAACAAAAATTATCATTGTTCTAAAATTATTCTTTTATTGTTTTACAGCCTTTTCTTCAATTTTTTTAATAATCGTTCGGTTTTATCAAATGCATTTTCTAATCATTCATGCTTGATGAAATCATTTAACTCAGATCTTCTATCAGATGTTTATGTTATTAGTTTTTTACGTGCTAACTTTTATTTGTCTTTTTATTCTGCATGTGATTAATAATCTTTGTGAAAGAAAACAAGTGTCTTGATCTGTCATTTTTTAAATATTTTAATAGTTGTTATCAAAAATAGTGCATATATAAAGACTAAAAATATTTTTTAATAAAATTGTGTTTTGGATTTTCCGTTATTATTAATTCAAACTAATCTTCAACCGTGTAATTATTTAAAACAAGTTAAAAAGTGTTTATTAAACTAAGTTTTGTGGATTTTATTTTAACTATCAAAAATAGTGCATATATAAAATTGTGTTTTGGATTTTCCGTTATTATTAATTCAAACTAATACCTACAACCGTATATTTATTTAACTAACAAATTTACATCTTTTTGTTTAATTTAATATTCATTTACCTAATACTCGTCAAAATGGTTTTTGCAAGATACAATAATAAACGGAGTCGTAACCAAATTACTATTAATTCTGTAGAAAATGCATTGCGTTTAATTAGAGAACCCAACGTAATAATATCTACGTCGAACACATTACAAATGGAAAAAATTTGCAAGTTAATTGGAAGTCAAAATATCAGGAAGAATCGAATTGCAATAAATGATATTTGGAGGAAAAAACTTAAAACTTATAACATTCAGTCCGAAAATTCAAGAAAGAGTATCCAATCAAATAATGAGCTGGTGTTACCAACAGGAGATAAGTCGATTAATTCGGAATACCATCTGAATGGCGTGCCAGACTTTATTACTTCTCCAATTATCGAGCAACCCCCAACAAATTTAGAAAACATTCACATTGAAAATGATGTAGATACCTTATTTATTTTTGGCACTGATTTTTTGGAAAATAATGACGAAAATATTGCCTTTGAAAATATAACGGAAAAACATTCAGAAGATACGATATTTAGCAAAAAGAGTAACAATTTAAATACGAAACCAAATGTTAATAAAACAGGTGAACTTGTTCAATTTAAAAAACAAACCTCGCGAAACAGCAAATTCCACCAATCAAATTATAACCTTAATATTCCATTGGATGTTTGGAGTGATATTTTTTTGCCAAATGAAAAATTTCAACTCGTACGTTTATTCAAACGTAATTTCAGACAACCTTACCAAGCTGAGTGGGTGTCAAATAAACATTAAAGGCTATGATATTAGTGCGAACCATATCACTATTAGGGCTTACTGTGGGCACAAAAGTGAAAATGAAACTTGCCGACAATATAAATTGGTAAACAGAACATTAACGAGTGGGAATTTTTCAGTTTATAGTACAAATGACCCCATTGTGCATCCATATAAAAAATTTAAAAAAACAACTAAATTTAATCGTGCCATTTATAAAAAAAAACTTCTAAAAAACTCTGCAGAAATTGTTGGCGAAATGCTCATCGAGGAAGAGGATGCAGATTTCGCAATAAAGCACAATACAATCCAAACAGCGAAAACGAGCGATGTGTTGAGGAAGATCCGTTCAGAAGCATTACAAAGCCAAGACAACTCGTCAAATGATTTCGCTGATCTCAGTGAAGAAATGGTGAAGAACGAAGGGGAGAATCAATTTATACAAAAAATTGGTTATCGACCGTTTCTTGTAATAACTTTCAGCAAACAGCAAAACGAGATATTGAAATTGATGCAAGATATTAAAGTCGATGATGATCTCGTCGTTTACATGGACGCCACTGGAAGCCTCGTCAGAGCACCGTATAAACCGTGTAAATCAATTTTTTTACTATGCAATTATAGTACCGGCCGCGGTTAATAGTACGGAAAAGACTACGCCTTATCCCATAACAGATATGGTAAGCGCGAGTCATTCAATGGATACAATTGGAGGTTGGCTGAGATCTTATCGTCTGTTTACAGAAAGAAATTTAAAGAAATGGCCGATATTTAATGCCGTAGTGACGGATTTTTCATTTGCGGAAATTAACTCTGTAATGGACGCGTTCAACCACATGAGTATCGTTGAATATTTGGAAATAACTCATAAGTGGGCTATTAACGATGATACGAGTAGTGCTAAAACTAAACAAAGTGTTGTGAAATTGTATCTGTGCTGTTCTCATTTGTCACATACTATGGCACAAGATATAAAAATTCATTTTAAAATTGGTTCAACCCAAAAAATTGTGCAAGAGATATTTGCATCATTATTCATGGCGAAAAACTATGAGACCGCTAAAGAGATTTGGCTTAATTTCTCAATTTTATTAAAATCCAAGCAAATTACTTCTAAAGTAAGAAATGCCTTGGAATTAATAACAACAATACTAGGGGAAACTATTACTTGCAGCAAAAGTAACGTAGAAGACAATTTTGTACCAGAAAAAGCGAAGCCAGAAAAAGCTAGGAAAACCATTTATTTACGAAGTCCATTCTATGTAGACTTTAAAAGAATAAGCGACGGCGTATTAGATGACAAAGCTGCTGTAACTGGGGGGCTAAATAATTTTTATAATTTAAAATTTTTGGAATTAAGTTTGAAAAAGTATATAACTTATTTATCTTTGTGGAGCGGTATTTTAAAAAATGGAGCAAGGCACAGTAATAGCCACATCGAAAACTATATTGCTGTCATAAAAAGGCGGATGAAAACATCAACAAAAATTGGAAAACTTCCGACAAAAGTGGGCCGTTTTATAAGAGAAATTAATTGTAGAAATAAAATTATACACAAAAGATTAATTGCCGACATCCCAACTTCATCTTTAAAAAAGTTCATTAAAGAAAAACCGAAAAATACTAAAACAACAGATTTCACCTTACAGGATGTCCAAAACGAAGAATCAGTATGGAAGGGGAAAAACTTGAACAATTTGACTCCTAAGGGAAAAAACAATAATTTTAATTTAAAAACTATTAAAAAAATTAACCAGTTACCTGCTAACGAACGTACTATTAGTACAATTGGACTACTAACTGAAAATTCATTGTCTGAAACGGTAACACCAAAAAGACCACAGCCAGGATTAAAAAAGAAAAACTTATTTGAAAACAACCAAAGGGCCATAACATTGATTAAGAATGCAAGCAAAACTTGTACATATTACAAAAATTCTTGCTGCGTTGACTCACTTCTTCAAGCACTAGCCCTTGGTTATGCAAATATTTCAGAAGTCAATAATAAAAAAGTACTTGAAGTCCTAGAAAACGGAGATAAAATACAAAAAATTATTTATCAAGTTATAAATAATGATAAATCATATGATTTATATAATCTTCGTAAAGAAGTCCTAATTGATTTATATGGGATAAATGAGGACTGTTATAGTGGTATACTAGATATAGCTAGTACAATTTTAAAAAATATCCCCAGCGTAGTAGTCAATTTAAAATGCGACGAATGTGAAGCTATTTGCATAGAAGATAGATCTGTAGTTTTACTGGACATGGACAAACTAGGATCTTTCGGATTAAAACAGCTCAGTTCATGTTTGCAGGAGATACCCATGAAAGGTTGCGATAATTGCCCCAGTAAAATGCAAATCGATTCGGTAGATTATCAAGACATCGTATGCATCTATACTGAGCGCATGTACAAAGAACAACATAACACGACTATAGATCAGATACAGACAAACATGGTACTAAACAATATATTTTATGAGTTCGTTTCTCTAGTAAGTCATCAGGATGTGGGAACAGGACACTTCATAACTTACGGCAAAAATAATAATAAATGGAAAAAATACGATGATTTAAGTTGTTGCGTGTCTGTGATAAGAAATATACAAGCCCAGAAAATTGACCCTCATATAATTATTTACACAAAAAGTAAAATTAATTATTAATAGTTTTTAGTATTTTAATAAATGTAATTGTAAATGAAATATATGTTAATATTTATTTTCGAATTAATTTTTTTTTTTTGCTAGTTCGCGTAGATCATACGCTCATCGAAAAGCGACAATGCTATTTATTAGAATTAGGTCACCCTAAAATCAAATGATAATCACAGACCAATTGTCGTTGTCGTCAGGGGCATTTCGATGTATTCCTTGATCAGGTTAACGATAGAAATAGGCTTATAAGCCTTTACATATCGAGATATAAAGATAGAGTAATGGATCCGACTTTAAATGGACCTCATATGGCAATAGGGCAATATAGCTTGTGTTTGGAAATCCCTGTGGACACGGCCAAGTGATGAGATATTGAGATATTTCAATAAAATTTTACATTTTTTACAAATGGCGTTTTAACAATATTTTGTAAGAACCTTAAATGGACCTCATATGGCAATGTGGCTATATAGATTGCACCCAGGGAAGTCTAAACTGTCTTTTGGCATCAGCCGATATGTTTGGAAATCCCTGTGGACACGGCCAAGTGATGAGATATTGAGATATTTCAATAAAATTTTACATTTTTTACAAATGGCGTTTTAACAATATTTTGTAAGAACCTTAAATGGACCTCATATGGCAATGTGGCTATATAGATTGCACCCAGGGAAGTCTAAACTGTCTTTTGGCATCAGCCGATATGTTTGGAAATCCCTGTGGACACGGCCAAGTGATGAAATATTGAGATATTTCAATAAAATTTTACATTTTGTACAAATGGCGTTTTAACAATATTTTGTAAGAACCTTAAATGGACCTCATATGGCAATGTGGCTATATAGATTGCACCCAGGGAAGTCTAAACTGTCTTTTGGCATCAGCCGATATGTTTGGAAATCCCTGTGGACACGGCCAAGTGATGAGATATTGAGATATTTCAATAAAATTTTACATTTTGTACAAATGGCGTTTTAACAATATTTTGTAAGAACCTTAAATGGACCTTATATGGCAATGTGGCTATATAGATTGCACCCAGGGAAGTCTAAACTGTCTTTTGGCGTCAGCCGATATGTTTGGAAATCCCTGTGGACACGGCCAAGTGATGAGATATTGAGATATTTCAATAAAATTTTACATTTTTTACAAATGGCGTTTTAACAATATTTTGTAAGAACCTTAAATGGACCTCATATGGCAATGTGGCTATATAGATTGCACCCAGGGAAGTCTAAACTGTCTTTTGGCATCAGCCGATATGTTTGGAAATCCCTGTGGACACGGCCAAGTGATGAGATATTGAGATATTTCAATAAAATTTTACATTTTTTACAAATGGCGTTTTAACAATATTTTGTAAGAACCTTAAATGGACCTCATATGGCAATGTGGCTATATAGATTGCACCCAGGGAAGTCTAAGCTGTCTTTTGGCATCAGCCGATATGTTTGGAAATCCCTGTGGACACGGCCAAGTGATGAGATATTGAGATATTTCAATAAAATTTTACATTTTTTACAAATGGTGTTTTAACAATATTTTGTAAGAACCTTAAATGGACCTCATATGGCAATGTGGCTATATAGATTGCACCCAGGGAAGTCTAAACTGTCTTTTGGCATCAGCCGATATGTTTGGAAATCCCTGTGGACACGGCCAAGTGATGAGATATTGAGATATTTCAATAAAATTTTACATTTTTTACAAATGGCGTTTTAACAATATTTTGTAAGAACCTTAAATGGACCTCATATGGCAATGTGGCTATATAGATTGCACTCAGGGAAGTCTAAACTGTCTTTTGGCATCAGCCGATATGTTTGGAAATCCCTGTGGACACGGCCAAGTGATGAGATATTGAGATATTTCAATAAAATTTTACATTTTTTACAAATGGTGTTTTAACAATATTTTGTAAGAACCTTAAATGGACCTCATATGGCAATGTGGCTATATAGATTGCACCCAGGGAAGTCTAAACTGTCTTTTGGCATCAGCCGATATGTTTGGAAATCCCTGTGGACACGGCCAAGTGATGAGATATTGAGATATTTCAATAAAATTTTACATTTTGTACAAATGGCGTTTTAACAATATTTTGTAAGAACCTTAAATGGACCTCATATGGCAATGTGGCTATATAGATTGCACCCAGGGAAGTCTAAACTGTCTTTTGGCATCAGCCGATATGTTTGGAAATCCCTGTGGACACGGCCAAGTGATGAGATATTGAGATATTTCAATAAAATTTTACATTTTTTACAAATGGTGTTTTAACAATATTTTGTAAGAACCTTAAATGGACCTCATATGGCAATGTGGCTATATAGATTGCACCCAGGGAAGTCTAAACTGTCTTTTGGCATCAGCCGATATGTTTGGAAATCCCTGTGGACACGGCCAAGTGATGAGATATTGAGATATTTCAATAAAATTTTACATTTTTTACAAATGGTGTTTTAACAATATTTTGTAAGAACCTTAAATGGACCTCATATGGCAATGTGGCTATATAGATTGCACCCAGGGAAGTCAAAACTATCTTTTGGCATCAGCCGATATGTTTGGAAATCCCTGTGGACACGGCCAAGTGATGAGATATTGAGATATTTCAATAAAATTTTACATTTTTTACAAATGGCGTTTTAACAATATTTTGTAAGAACCTTAAATGGACCTCATATGGCAATGTGGCTATATAGATTGCACTCAGGAAAGTCTAAACTGTCTTTTGGCATCAGCCGATATGTTTGGAAATCCCTGTGGACACGGCCAAGTGATGAGATATTGAGATATTTCAATAAAATTTTACATTTTTTACAAATGGCGTTTTAACAATATTTTGTAAGAACCTTAAATGGACCTCATATGGCAATGTGGCTATATAGATTGCACCCAGGGAAGTCTAAACTGTCTTTTGGCATCAGCCGATATGTTTGGAAATCCCTGTGGACACGGCCAAGTGATGAGATATTGAGATATTTCAATAAAATTTTACATTTTTTACAAATGGCGTTTTAACAATATTTTGTAAGAACCTTAAATGTACCTCATATGGCAATGTGGCTATATAGATTGCACTCAGGGAAGTCTAAACTGTCTTTTGGCATCAGCCGATATGTTTGGAAATCCCTGTGGACACGGCCAAGTGATGAGATATTGAGATATTTCAATAAAATTTTACATTTTTTACAAATGGCGTTTTAACAATATTTTGTAAGAACCTTAAATGGACCTCATATGGCAATGTGGCTATATAGATTGCACCCAGGGAAGTCTAAACTGTCTTTTGGCATCAGCCGATATGTTTGGAAATCCCTGTGGACACGGCCAAGTGATGAGATATTGAGATATTTCAATAAAATTTTACATTTTTTACAAATGGCGTTTTAACAATATTTTGTAAGAACCTTAAATGGACCTCATATGGCAATGTGGCTATATAGATTGCACTCAGGGAAGTCAAAACTATCTTATGGCATCAGCCGATATGTTTGGAAATCCCTGTGGACACGGCCAAGTGATGAGATATTGAGATATTTCAATAAAATTTTACATTTTTTACAAATGGCGTTTTAACAATATTTTGTAAGAACCTTAAATGGACCTCATATGGCAATGTGGCTATATAGATTGCACCCAGGGAAGTCTAAACTGTCTTTTGGCATCAGCCGATATGTTTGGAAATCCCTGTGGACACGGCCAAGTGATGAGATATTGAGATATTTCAATAAAATTTTACATTTTTTACAAATGGCGTTTTAACAATATTTTGTAAGAACCTTAAATGTACCTCATATGGCAATGTGGCTATATAGATTGCACTCAGGGAAGTCTAAACTGTCTTTTGGCATCAGCCGATATGTTTGGAAATCCCTGTGGACACGGCCAAGTGATGAGATATTGAGATATTTCAATAAAATTTTACATTTTTTACAAATGGCGTTTTAACAATATTTTGTAAGAACCTTAAATGGACCTCATATGGCAATGTGGCTATATAGATTGCACCCAGGGAAGTCTAAACTGTCTTTTGGCATCAGCCGATATGTTTGGAAATCCCTGTGGACACGGCCAAGTGATGAGATATTGAGATATTTCAATAAAATTTTACATTTTTTACAAATGGCGTTTTAACAATATTTTGTAAGAACCTTAAATGGACCTCATATGGCAATGTGGCTATATAGATTGCACTCAGGGAAGTCAAAACTATCTTATGGCATCAGCCGATATGTTTGGAAATCCCTGTGGACACGGCCAAGTGATGAGATATGGAGATATTTCAATAAAATTTTACATTTTGTACAAATGGCGTTTTAACAATATTTTGTAAGAACCTTAAATGGACCTCATATGGCAATGTGGCTATATAGATTGCACCCAGGGAAGTCTAAACTGTCTTTTGGCATCAGCCGATATGTTTGGAAATCCCTGTGGACACGGCCAAGTGATGAGATATTGAGATATTTCAATAAAATTTTACATTTTTTACAAATGGCGTTTTAACAATATTTTGTAAGAACCTTAAATGGACCTCATATGGCAATGTGGCTATATAGATTGCACTCAGGGAAGTCTAAACTGTCTTTTGGCATCAGCCGATATGTTTGGAAATCCCTGTGGACACGGCCAAGTGATGAGATATTGAGATATTTCAATAAAATTTTACATTTTGTACAAATGGCGTTTTAACAATATTTTGTAAGAACCTTAAATGGACCTCATATGGCAATGTGGCTATATAGATTGCACCCAGGGAAGTCTAAACTGTCTTTTGGCATCAGCCGATATGTTTGGAAATCCCTGTGGACACGGCCAAGTGATGAGATATTGAGATATTTCAATAAAATTTTACATTTTTTACAAATGGCGTTTTAACAATATTTTGTAAGAACCTTAAATGGACCTCATATGGCAATGTGGCTATATAGATTGCACCCAGGGAAGTCTAAACTGTCTTTTGGCATCAGCCGATATGTTTGGAAATCCCTGTGGACACGGCCAAGTGATGAGATATTGAGATATTTCAATAAAATTTTACATTTTGTACAAATGGCGTTTTAACAATATTTTGTAAGAACCTTAAATGGACCTCATATGGCAATGTGGCTATATAGATTGCACCCAGGGAAGTCTAAACTGTCTTTTGGCATCAGCCGATATGTTTGGAAATCCCTGTGGACACGGCCAAGTGATGAGATATTGAGATATTTCAATAAAATTTTACATTTTTTACAAATGGCGTTTTAACAATATTTTGTAAGAACCTTAAATGGACCTCATATGGCAATGTGGCTATATAGATTGCACTCAGGGAAGTCTAAACTGTCTTTTGGCATCAGCTGATATGTTTGGAAATCCCTGGGGACACGGCCAAGTGATGAGATATTGAGATATTTCAATAAAATTTTACATTTTGTACAAATGGCGTTTTAACAATATTTTGTAAGAACCTTAAATGGACCTCATATGGCAATGTGGCTATATAGATTGCACCCAGGGAAGTCTAAACTGTCTATTGGCATCAGCCGATATGTTTGGAAATCCCTGTGGACACGGCCAAGTGATGAGATATTGAGATATTTCAATAAAATTTTACATTTTTTACAAATGGCGTTTTAACAATATTTTGTAAGAACCTTAAATGGACCTCATATGGCAATGTGGCTATATAGATTGCACCCAGGGAAGTCTAAACTGTCTTTTGGCATCAGCCGATATGTTTGGAAATCCCTGTGGACACGGCCAACTGATGAGATATTGAGATATTTCAATAAAATTTTACATTTTGTACAAATGGCGTTTTAACAATATTTTGTAAGAACCTTAAATGGACCTCATATGGCAATGTGGCTATATAGATTGCACCCAGGGAAGTCTAAACTGTCTTTTGGCATCAGCCGATATGTTTGGAAATCCCTGTGGACACGGCCAAGTGATGAGATATTGAGATATTTCAATAAAATTTTACATTTTGTACAAATGGCGTTTTAACAATATTTTGTAAGAACCTTAAATGGACCTCATATGGCAATGTGGCTATATAGATTGCACCCAGGGAAGTCTAAACTATCTTTTGGCATCAGCCGATATGTTTGGAAATCCCTGTGGACACGGCCAAGTGATGAGATATTGAGATATTTCAATAAAATTTTACATTTTTTACAAATGGCGTTTTAACAATATTTTGTAAGAACCTTAAATGGACCTCATATGGCAATGTGGCTATATAGATTGCACTCAGGGAAGTCTAAACTGTCTTTTGGCATCAGCCGATATGTTTGGAAATCTCTGTGGACACGGCCAAGTGATGAGATATTGAGATATTTCAATAAAATTTTACATTTTTTACAAATGGCGTTTTAACAATATTTTGTAAGAACCTTAAATGGACCTCATATGGCAATGTGGCTATATAGATTGCACTCAGGGAAGTCTAAACTGTCTTTTGGCATCAGCCGATATGTTTGGAAATCTCTGTGGACACGGCCAAGTGATGAGATATTGAGATATTTCAATAAAATTTTACATTTTGTACAAATGGCGTTTTAACAATATTTTGTAAGAACCTTAAATGGACCTCATATGGCAATGTGGCTATATAGATTGCACCCAGGGAAGTCTAAACTGTCTTTTGGCATCAGCCGATATGTTTGGAAATCCCTGTGGACACGGCCAAGTGATGAGATATTGAGATATTTCAATAAAATTTTACATTTTGTACAAATGGCGTTTTAACAATATTTTGTAAGAACCTTAAATGGACCTCATATGGCAATGTGGCTATATAGATTGCACCCAGGGAAGTCTAAACTGTCTTTTGGCATCAGCCGATATGTTTGGAAATCCCTGTGGACACGGCCAAGTGATGAGATATTGAGATATTTCAATAAAATTTTACATTTTGTACAAATGGCGTTTTAACAATATTTTGTAAGAACCTTAAATGGACCTCATATGGCAATGTGGCTATATAGATTGCACCCAGGGAAGTCTAAACTGTCTTTTGGCATCAGCCGATATGTTTGGAAATCCCTGTGGACACGGCCAAGTGATGAGATATTGAGATATTTCAATAAAATTTTACATTTTGTACAAATGGCGTTTTAACAATATTTTGTAAGAACCTTAAATGGACCTCATATGGCAATGTGGCTATATAGATTGCACCCAGGGAAGTCTAAACTGTCTTTTGGCATCAGCCGATATGTTTGGAAATCCCTGTGGACACGGCCAAGTGATGAGATATTGAGATATTTCAATAAAATTTTACATTTTTTACAAATGGCGTTTTAACAATATTTTGTAAGAACCTTAAATGGACCTCATATGGCAATGTGGCTATATAGATTGCACCCAGGGAAGTCTAAACTGTCTTTTGGCATCAGCCGATATGTTTGGAAATCCCTGTGGACACGGCCAACTGATGAGATATTGAGATATTTCAATAAAATTTTACATTTTGTACAAATGGCGTTTTAACAATATTTTGTAAGAACCTTAAATGGACCTCATATGGCAATGTGGCTATATAGATTGCACCCAGGGAAGTCTAAACTGTCTTTTGGCATCAGCCGATATGTTTGGAAATCCCTGTGGACACGGCCAAGTGATGAGATATTGAGATATTTCAATAAAATTTTACATTTTGTACAAATGGCGTTTTAACAATATTTTGTAAGAACCTTAAATGGACCTCATATGGCAATGTGGCTATATAGATTGCACCCAGGGAAGTCTAAACTGTCTTTTGGCATCAGCCGATATGTTTGGAAATCCCTGTGGACACGGCCAAGTGATGAGATATTGAGATATTTCAATAAAATTTTACATTTTGTACAAATGGCGTTTTAACAATATTTTGTAAGAACCTTAAATGGACCTCATATGGCAATGTGGCTATATAGATTGCACCCAGGGAAGTCTAAACTGTCTTTTGGCATCAGCCGATATGTTTGGAAATCCCTGTGGACACGGCCAAGTGATGAGATATTGAGATATTTCAATAAAATTTTACATTTTGTACAAATGGCGTTTTAACAATATTTTGTAAGAACCTTAAATGGACCTCATATGGCAATGTGGCTATATAGATTGCACCCAGGGAAGTCTAAACTGTCTTTTGGCATCAGCCGATATGTTTGGAAATCCCTGTGGACACGGCCAAGTGATGAGATATTGAGATATTTCAATAAAATTTTACATTTTTTACAAATGGCGTTTTAACAATATTTTGTAAGAACCTTAAATGGACCTCATATGGCAATGTGGCTATATAGATTGCACCCAGGGAAGTCTAAACTGTCTTTTGGCATCAGCCGATATGTTTGGAAATCCCTGTGGACACGGCCAACTGATGAGATATTGAGATATTTCAATAAAATTTTACATTTTGTACAAATGGCGTTTTAACAATATTTTGTAAGAACCTTAAATGGACCTCATATGGCAATGTGGCTATATAGATTGCACCCAGGGAAGTCTAAACTGTCTTTTGGCATCAGCCGATATATTTGGAAATCCCTGTGGACACGGCCAAGTGATGAGATATTGAGATATTTCAATAAAATTTTACATTTTTTACAAATGGTGTTTTAACAATATTTTGTAAGAACCTTAAATGGACCTCATATGGCAATGTGGCTATATAGATTGCACCCAGGAAAGTCTAAACTGTCTTTTGGCATCAGCCGATATGTTTGGAAATCCCTGTGGACACGGCCAAGTGATGAGATATTGAGATATTTCAATAAAATTTTACATTTTGTACAAATGGCGTTTTAACAATATTTTGTAAGAACCTTAAATGGACCTCATATGGCAATGTGGCTATATAGATTGCACCCAGGGAAGTCTAAACTGTCTTTTGGCATCAGCCGATATGTTTGGAAATCCCTGTGGACACGGCCAAGTGATGAGATATTGAGATATTTCAATAAAATTTTACATTTTGTACAAATGGCGTTTTAACAATATTTTGTAAGAACCTTAAATGGACCTCATATGGCAATGTGGCTATATAGATTGCACCCAGGGAAGTCTAAACTGTCTTTTGGCATCAGCCGATATGTTTGGAAATCCCTGTGGACACGGCCAAGTGATGAGATATTGAGATATTTCAATAAAATTTTACATTTTGTACAAATGGCGTTTTAACAATATTTTGTAAGAACCTTAAATGGACCTCATATGGCAATGTGGCTATATAGATTGCACACAGGGAAGTCTAAACTGTCTTTTGGCATCAGCCGATATGTTTGGAAATCCCTGTGGACACGGCCAAGTGATGAGATATTGAGATATTTCAATAAAATTTTACATTTTGTACAAATGGCGTTTTAACAATATTTTGTAAGAACCTTAAATGGACCTCATATGGCAATGTGGCTATATAGATTGCACCCAGGGAAGTCTAAACTGTCTTTTGGCATCAGCCGATATGTTTGGAAATCCCTGTGGACACGGCCAACTGATGAGATATTGAGATATTTCAATAAAATTTTACATTTTGTACAAATGGCGTTTTAACAATATTTTGTAAGAACCTTAAATGGACCTCATATGGCAATGTGGCTATATAGATTGCACCCAGGGAAGTCTAAACTGTCTTTTGGCATCAGCCGATATGTTTGGAAATCCCTGTGGACACGGCCAAGTGATGAGATATTGAGATATTTCAATAAAATTTTACATTTTGTACAAATGGCGTTTTAACAATATTTTGTAAGAACCTTAAATGGACCTCATATGGCAATGTGGCTATATAGATTGCACCCAGGGAAGTCTAAACTGTCTTTTGGCATCAGCCGATATATTTGGAAATCCCTGTGGACACGGCCAAGTGATGAGATATTGAGATATTTCAATAAAATTTTACATTTTTTACAAATGGTGTTTTAACAATATTTTGTAAGAACCTTAAATGGACCTCATATGGCAATGTGGCTATATAGATTGCACCCAGGGAAGTCTAAACTGTCTTTTGGCATCAGCCGATATGTTTGGAAATCCCTGTGGACACGGCCAAGTGATGAGATATTGAGATATTTCAATAAAATTTTACATTTTGTACAAATGGCGTTTTAACAATATTTTGTAAGAACCTTAAATGGACCTCATATGGCAATGTGGCTATATAGATTGCACCCAGGGAAGTCTAAACTGTCTTTTGGCATCAGCCGATATGTTTGGAAATCCCTGTGGACACGGCCAAGTGATGAGATATTGAGATATTTCAATAAAATTTTACATTTTTTACAAATGGCGTTTTAACAATATTTTGTAAGAACCTTAAATGGACCTCATATGGCAATGTGGCTATATAGATTGCACCCAGGGAAGTCTAAACTGTCTTTTGGCATCAGCCGATATATTTGGAAATCCCTGTGGACACGGCCAAGTGATGAGATATTGAGATATTTCAATAAAATTTTACATTTTTTACAAATGGTGTTTTAACAATATTTTGTAAGAACCTTAAATGGACCTCATATGGCAATGTGGCTATATAGATTGCACCCAGGAAAGTCTAAACTGTCTTTTGGCATCAGCCGATATGTTTGGAAATCCCTGTGGACACGGCCAAGTGATGAGATATTGAGATATTTCAATAAAATTTTACATTTTGTACAAATGGCGTTTTAACAATATTTTGTAAGAACCTTAAATGGACCTCATATGGCAATGTGGCTATATAGATTGCACCCAGGGAAGTCTAAACTGTCTTTTGGCATCAGCCGATATGTTTGGAAATCCCTGTGGACACGGCCAAGTGATGAGATATTGAGATATTTCAATAAAATTTTACATTTTGTACAAATGGCGTTTTAACAATATTTTGTAAGAACCTTAAATGGACCTCATATGGCAATGTGGCTATATAGATTGCACCCAGGGAAGTCTAAACTGTCTTTTGGCATCAGCCGATATGTTTGGAAATCCCTGTGGACACGGCCAAGTGATGAGATATTGAGATATTTCAATAAAATTTTACATTTTGTACAAATGGCGTTTTAACAATATTTTGTAAGAACCTTAAATGGACCTCATATGGCAATGTGGCTATATAGATTGCACCCAGGGAAGTCTAAACTGTCTTTTGGCATCAGCCGATATGTTTGGAAATCCCTGTGGACACGGCCAAGTGATGAGATATTGAGATATTTCAATAAAATTTTACATTTTGTACAAATGGCGTTTTAACAATATTTTGTAAGAACCTTAAATGGACCTCATATGGCAATGTGGCTATATAGATTGCACCCAGGGAAGTCTAAACTGTCTTTTGGCATCAGCCGATATGTTTGGAAATCCCTGTGGACACGGCCAACTGATGAGATATTGAGATATTTCAATAAAATTTTACATTTTGTACAAATGGCGTTTTAACAATATTTTGTAAGAACCTTAAATGGACCTCATATGGCAATGTGGCTATATAGATTGCACCCAGGGAAGTCTAAACTGTCTTTTGGCATCAGCCGATATGTTTGGAAATCTCTGTGGACACGGCCAACTGATGAGATATTGAGATATTTCAATAAAATTTTACATTTTGTACAAATGGCGTTTTAACAATATTTTGTAAGAACCTTAAATGGACCTCATATGGCAATGTGGCTATATAGATTGCACCCAGGGAAGTCTAAACTGTCTTTTGGCATCAGCCGATATGTTTGGAAATCCCTGTGGACACGGCCAAGTGATGAGATATTGAGATATTTCAATAAAATTTTACATTTTGTACAAATGGCGTTTTAACAATATTTTGTAAGAACCTTAAATGGACCTCATATGGCAATGTGGCTATATAGATTGCACCCAGGGAAGTCTAAACTGTCTTTTGGCATCAGCCGATATGTTTGGAAATCCCTGTGGACACGGCCAAGTGATGAGATATTGAGATATTTCAATAAAATTTTACATTTTGTACAAATGGCGTTTTAACAATATTTTGTAAGAACCTTAAATGGACCTCATATGGCAATGTGGCTATATAGATTGCACCCAGGGAAGTCTAAACTGTCTTTTGGCATCAGCCGATATGTTTGGAAATCCCTGTGGACACGGCCAAGTGATGAGATATTGAGATATTTCAATAAAATTTTACATTTTTTACAAATGGCGTTTTAACAATATTTTGTAAGAACCTTAAATGGACCTCATATGGCAATGTGGCTATATAGATTGCACCCAGGGAAGTCTAAACTGTCTTTTGGCATCAGCCGATATGTTTGGAAATCTCTGTGGACACGGCCAACTGATGAGATATTGAGATATTTCAATAAAATTTTACATTTTGTACAAATGGCGTTTTAACAATATTTTGTAAGAACCTTAAATGGACCTCATATGGCAATGTGGCTATATAGATTGCACCCAGGGAAGTCTAAACTGTCTTTTGGCATCAGCCGATATGTTTGGAAATCCCTGTGGACACGGCCAAGTGATGAGATATTGAGATATTTCAATAAAATTTTACATTTTGTACAAATGGCGTTTTAACAATATTTTGTAAGAACCTTAAATGGACCTCATATGGCAATGTGGCTATATAGATTGCACCCAGGGAAGTCTAAACTGTCTTTTGGCATCAGCCGATATGTTTGGAAATCCCTGTGGACACGGCCAAGTGATGAGATATTGAGATATTTCAATAAAATTTTACATTTTGTACAAATGGCGTTTTAACAATATTTTGTAAGAACCTTAAATGGACCTCATATGGCAATGTGGCTATATAGATTGCACCCAGGGAAGTCTAAACTGTCTTTTGGCATCAGCCGATATGTTTGGAAATCCCTGTGGACACGGCCAAGTGATGAGATATTGAGATATTTCAATAAAATTTTACATTTTTTACAAATGGCGTTTTAACAATATTTTGTAAGAACCTTAAATGGACCTCATATGGCAATGTGGCTATATAGATTGCACCCAGGGAAGTCTAAACTGTCTTTTGGCATCAGCCGATATGTTTGGAAATCCCTGTGGACACGGCCAACTGATGAGATATTGAGATATTTCAATAAAATTTTACATTTTGTACAAATGGCGTTTTAACAATATTTTGTAAGAACCTTAAATGGACCTCATATGGCAATGTGGCTATATAGATTGCACCCAGGGAAGTCTAAACTGTCTTTTGGCATCAGCCGATATGTTTGGAAATCCCTGTGGACACGGCCAAGTGATGAGATATTGAGATATTTCAATAAAATTTTACATTTTTTACAAATGGCGTTTTAACAATATTTTGTAAGAACCTTAAATGGACCTCATATGGCAATGTGGCTATATAGATTGCACCCAGGGAAGTCTAAACTGTCTTTTGGCATCAGCCGATATGTTTGGAAATCCCTGTGGACACGGCCAACTGATGAGATATTGAGATATTTCAATAAAATTTTACATTTTGTACAAATGGCGTTTTAACAATATTTTGTAAGAACCTTAAATGGACCTCATATGGCAATGTGGCTATATAGATTGCACCCAGGGAAGTCTAAACTGTCTTTTGGCATCAGCCGATATGTTTGGAAATCCCTGTGGACACGGCCAAGTGATGAGATATTGAGATATTTCAATAAAATTTTACATTTTGTACAAATGGCGTTTTAACAATATTTTGTAAGAACCTTAAATGGACCTCATATGGCAATGTGGCTATATAGATTGCACCCAGGGAAGTCTAAACTGTCTTTTGGCATCAGCCGATATGTTTGGAAATCCCTGTGGACACGGCCAAGTGATGAGATATTGAGATATTTCAATAAAATTTTACATTTTTTACAAATGGCGTTTTAACAATATTTTGTAAGAACCTTAAATGGACCTCATATGGCAATGTGGCTATATAGATTGCACCCAGGGAAGTCTAAACTGTCTTTTGGCATCAGCCGATATGTTTGGAAATCCCTGTGGACACGGCCAAGTGATGAGATATTGAGATATTTCAATAAAATTTTACATTTTGTACAAATGGCGTTTTAACAATATTTTGTAAGAACCTTAAATGGACCTCATATGGCAATGTGGCTATATAGATTGCACCCAGGGAAGTCTAAACTGTCTTTTGGCATCAGCCGATATGTTTGGAAATCCCTGTGGACACGGCCAAGTGATGAGATATTGAGATATTTCAATAAAATTTTACATTTTGTACAAATGGCGTTTTAACAATATTTTGTAAGAACCTTAAATGGACCTCATATGGCAATGTGGCTATATAGATTGCACCCAGGGAAGTCTAAACTGTCTTTTGGCATCAGCCGATATGTTTGGAAATCCCTGTGGACACGGCCAAGTGATGAGATATTGAGATATTTCAATAAAATTTTACATTTTTTACAAATGGCGTTTTAACAATATTTTGTAAGAACCTTAAATGGACCTCATATGGCAATGTGGCTATATAGATTGCACCCAGGGAAGTCTAAACTGTCTTTTGGCATCAGCCGATATGTTTGGAAATCCCTGTGGACACGGCCAAGTGATGAGATATTGAGATATTTCAATAAAATTTTACATTTTGTACAAATGGCGTTTTAACAATATTTTGTAAGAACCTTAAATGGACCTCATATGGCAATGTGGCTATATAGATTGCACCCAGGGAAGTCTAAACTGTCTTTTGGCATCAGCCGATATGTTTGGAAATCTCTGTGGACACGGCCAACTGATGAGATATTGAGATATTTCAATAAAATTTTACATTTTGTACAAATGGCGTTTTAACAATATTTTGTAAGAACCTTAAATGGACCTCATATGGCAATGTGGCTATATAGATTGCACCCAGGGAAGTCTAAACTGTCTTTTGGCATCAGCCGATATGTTTGGAAATCCCTGTGGACACGGCCAAGTGATGAGATATTGAGATATTTCAATAAAATTTTACATTTTGTACAAATGGCGTTTTAACAATATTTTGTAAGAACCTTAAATGGACCTCATATGGCAATGTGGCTATATAGATTGCACCCAGGGAAGTCTAAACTGTCTTTTGGCATCAGCCGATATGTTTGGAAATCCCTGTGGACACGGCCAAGTGATGAGATATTGAGATATTTCAATAAAATTTTACATTTTGTACAAATGGCGTTTTAACAATATTTTGTAAGAACCTTAAATGGACCTCATATGGCAATGTGGCTATATAGATTGCACCCAGGGAAGTCTAAACTGTCTTTTGGCATCAGCCGATATGTTTGGAAATCCCTGTGGACACGGCCAAGTGATGAGATATTGAGATATTTCAATAAAATTTTACATTTTTTACAAATGGCGTTTTAACAATATTTTGTAAGAACCTTAAATGGACCTCATATGGCAATGTGGCTATATAGATTGCACCCAGGGAAGTCTAAACTGTCTTTTGGCATCAGCCGATATGTTTGGAAATCCCTGTGGACACGGCCAACTGATGAGATATTGAGATATTTCAATAAAATTTTACATTTTGTACAAATGGCGTTTTAACAATATTTTGTAAGAACCTTAAATGGACCTCATATGGCAATGTGGCTATATAGATTGCACCCAGGGAAGTCTAAACTGTCTTTTGGCATCAGCCGATATGTTTGGAAATCCCTGTGGACACGGCCAAGTGATGAGATATTGAGATATTTCAATAAAATTTTACATTTTTTACAAATGGCGTTTTAACAATATTTTGTAAGAACCTTAAATGGACCTCATATGGCAATGTGGCTATATAGATTGCACCCAGGGAAGTCTAAACTGTCTTTTGGCATCAGCCGATATGTTTGGAAATCCCTGTGGACACGGCCAACTGATGAGATATTGAGATATTTCAATAAAATTTTACATTTTGTACAAATGGCGTTTTAACAATATTTTGTAAGAACCTTAAATGGACCTCATATGGCAATGTGGCTATATAGATTGCACCCAGGGAAGTCTAAACTGTCTTTTGGCATCAGCCGATATGTTTGGAAATCCCTGTGGACACGGCCAAGTGATGAGATATTGAGATATTTCAATAAAATTTTACATTTTGTACAAATGGCGTTTTAACAATATTTTGTAAGAACCTTAAATGGACCTCATATGGCAATGTGGCTATATAGATTGCACCCAGGGAAGTCTAAACTGTCTTTTGGCATCAGCCGATATGTTTGGAAATCCCTGTGGACACGGCCAAGTGATGAGATATTGAGATATTTCAATAAAATTTTACATTTTGTACAAATGGCGTTTTAACAATATTTTGTAAGAACCTTAAATGGACCTCATATGGCAATGTGGCTATATAGATTGCACCCAGGGAAGTCTAAACTGTCTTTTGGCATCAGCCGATATGTTTGGAAATCCCTGTGGACACGGCCAAGTGATGAGATATTGAGATATTTCAATAAAATTTTACATTTTTTACAAATGGCGTTTTAACAATATTTTGTAAGAACCTTAAATGGACCTCATATGGCAATGTGGCTATATAGATTGCACCCAGGGAAGTCTAAACTGTCTTTTGGCATCAGCCGATATGTTTGGAAATCCCTGTGGACACGGCCAACTGATGAGATATTGAGATATTTCAATAAAATTTTACATTTTGTACAAATGGCGTTTTAACAATATTTTGTAAGAACCTTAAATGGACCTCATATGGCAATGTGGCTATATAGATTGCACCCAGGGAAGTCTAAACTGTCTTTTGGCATCAGCCGATATGTTTGGAAATCCCTGTGGACACGGCCAAGTGATGAGATATTGAGATATTTCAATAAAATTTTACATTTTGTACAAATGGCGTTTTAACAATATTTTGTAAGAACCTTAAATGGACCTCATATGGCAATGTGGCTATATAGATTGCACCCAGGGAAGTCTAAACTGTCTTTTGGCATCAGCCGATATGTTTGGAAATCCCTGTGGACACGGCCAAGTGATGAGATATTGAGATATTTCAATAAAATTTTACATTTTGTACAAATGGCGTTTTAACAATATTTTGTAAGAACCTTAAATGGACCTCATATGGCAATGTGGCTATATAGATTGCACCCAGGGAAGTCTAAACTGTCTTTTGGCATCAGCCGATATGTTTGGAAATCCCTGTGGACACGGCCAAGTGATGAGATATTGAGATATTTCAATAAAATTTTACATTTTGTACAAATGGCGTTTTAACAATATTTTGTAAGAACCTTAAATGGACCTCATATGGCAATGTGGCTATATAGATTGCACCCAGGGAAGTCTAAACTGTCTTTTGGCATCAGCCGATATGTTTGGAAATCCCTGTGGACACGGCCAAGTGATGAGATATTGAGATATTTCAATAAAATTTTACATTTTGTACAAATGGCGTTTTAACAATATTTTGTAAGAACCTTAAATGGACCTCATATGGCAATGTGGCTATATAGATTGCACCCAGGGAAGTCTAAACTGTCTTTTGGCATCAGCCGATATGTTTGGAAATCCCTGTGGACACGGCCAAGTGATGAGATATTGAGATATTTCAATAAAATTTTACATTTTTTACAAATGGCGTTTTAACAATATTTTGTAAGAACCTTAAATGGACCTCATATGGCAATGTGGCTATATAGATTGCACCCAGGGAAGTCTAAACTGTCTTTTGGCATCAGCCGATATGTTTGGAAATCCCTGTGGACACGGCCAACTGATGAGATATTGAGATATTTCAATAAAATTTTACATTTTGTACAAATGGCGTTTTAACAATATTTTGTAAGAACCTTAAATGGACCTCATATGGCAATGTGGCTATATAGATTGCACCCAGGGAAGTCTAAACTGTCTTTTGGCATCAGCCGATATGTTTGGAAATCCCTGTGGACACGGCCAAGTGATGAGATATTGAGATATTTCAATAAAATTTTACATTTTGTACAAATGGCGTTTTAACAATATTTTGTAAGAACCTTAAATGGACCTCATATGGCAATGTGGCTATATAGATTGCACCCAGGGAAGTCTAAACTGTCTTTTGGCATCAGCCGATATGTTTGGAAATCCCTGTGGACACGGCCAAGTGATGAGATATTGAGATATTTCAATAAAATTTTACATTTTGTACAAATGGCGTTTTAACAATATTTTGTAAGAACCTTAAATGGACCTCATATGGCAATGTGGCTATATAGATTGCACCCAGGGAAGTCTAAACTGTCTTTTGGCATCAGCCGATATGTTTGGAAATCCCTGTGGACACGGCCAAGTGATGAGATATTGAGATATTTCAATAAAATTTTACATTTTTTACAAATGGCGTTTTAACAATATTTTGTAAGAACCTTAAATGGACCTCATATGGCAATGTGGCTATATAGATTGCACCCAGGGAAGTCTAAACTGTCTTTTGGCATCAGCCGATATGTTTGGAAATCCCTGTGGACACGGCCAACTGATGAGATATTGAGATATTTCAATAAAATTTTACATTTTGTACAAATGGCGTTTTAACAATATTTTGTAAGAACCTTAAATGGACCTCATATGGCAATGTGGCTATATAGATTGCACCCAGGGAAGTCTAAACTGTCTTTTGGCATCAGCCGATATGTTTGGAAATCCCTGTGGACACGGCCAAGTGATGAGATATTGAGATATTTCAATAAAATTTTACATTTTGTACAAATGGCGTTTTAACAATATTTTGTAAGAACCTTAAATGGACCTCATATGGCAATGTGGCTATATAGATTGCACCCAGGGAAGTCTAAACTGTCTTTTGGCATCAGCCGATATATTTGGAAATCCCTGTGGACACGGCCAAGTGATGAGATATTGAGATATTTCAATAAAATTTTACATTTTTTACAAATGGTGTTTTAACAATATTTTGTAAGAACCTTAAATGGACCTCATATGGCAATGTGGCTATATAGATTGCACCCAGGGAAGTCTAAACTGTCTTTTGGCATCAGCCGATATGTTTGGAAATCCCTGTGGACACGGCCAAGTGATGAGATATTGAGATATTTCAATAAAATTTTACATTTTTTACAAATGGCGTTTTAACAATATTTTGTAAGAACCTTAAATGGACCTCATATGGCAATGTGGCTATATAGATTGCACCCAGGGAAGTCTAAACTGTCTTTTGGCATCAGCCGATATGTTTGGAAATCCCTGTGGACACGGCCAACTGATGAGATATTGAGATATTTCAATAAAATTTTACATTTTGTACAAATGGCGTTTTAACAATATTTTGTAAGAACCTTAAATGGACCTCATATGGCAATGTGGCTATATAGATTGCACCCAGGGAAGTCTAAACTGTCTTTTGGCATCAGCCGATATGTTTGGAAATCCCTGTGGACACGGCCAAGTGATGAGATATTGAGATATTTCAATAAAATTTTACATTTTGTACAAATGGCGTTTTAACAATATTTTGTAAGAACCTTAAATGGACCTCATATGGCAATGTGGCTATATAGATTGCACCCAGGGAAGTCTAAACTGTCTTTTGGCATCAGCCGATATATTTGGAAATCCCTGTGGACACGGCCAAGTGATGAGATATTGAGATATTTCAATAAAATTTTACATTTTTTACAAATGGTGTTTTAACAATATTTTGTAAGAACCTTAAATGGACCTCATATGGCAATGTGGCTATATAGATTGCACCCAGGAAAGTCTAAACTGTCTTTTGGCATCAGCCGATATGTTTGGAAATCCCTGTGGACACCGATACACTATAATTTATATTGGTGTACATAATTTTATTTTAGATTTTAAGTATCCATTAAATTTTATGAATTTTAAAATATTAAATTAGTTAAATATTTTAAAATTTAGGTAAACATAGTTGACGATTTCAATTTTTTTTTGAGATAGAAACTAAAAAAAAATAGTTTTTGTTTGGAAATTTCGGGCCCTCACGAAACTTTCAGTATATTCAGCCAAGGCACACACTCCGAAAAAATTTTCGAATTAACTACTTAGAGAACTTATCAAAACAATTGCCATTACAATTATTAAATGTAGTTTCATTATTTATTAAAAATGATATAAATGATAAAACTACCATAAAAGATTTGGCAGATTTGCTAATGGCAAAATACGCCTTTATGTAAAGTTATTATGCTAAAGGAAGTACTGCCATCTTATTGTTTCTTACCATTCCGGTTATGGTAGCTTCATCTGAAAGATCTTTCAGCAAATTAAAAATTATTAAAAGCTATCTTAGAAACAAGATGGGACAAACTAATCGCGTTTAATCGAAACTTGAGCAATTTTTTAACATTGTCGCTCCCTCAATTAAATATTAGTACACATTTTACATATTCGTTTGTATTAACAGATAAATTAATAAATTATTAATAAACCGAAAATGACGAAAAAAATTTAATTCCAGATATATTTTTTTTCGGGATGGAATGTTATTTTGAGTTATTTCTTAATATTTTTCGGGCTGGGAGGCTTTTTCTGTTAGAAGAAGTTTTTTCGGGATGGAATGTTATTTTGAGTTATTTCTTAATATTTTTCGGGCTGAGAGGCTTTTTCTTTTAGAAGAGTTTTTTTTCGGGATGGTTTTCGGGCTAACTTCACATACATACGCTTTGATGCGTTATTAGTTTAAGGGGATTAGCTTTGAGGATTCCCAAATACATATTGTGACGATTATAGCCATCAAATAACGATGTCACATTATGAACAGCGATAACTAAGACGGTTGGCGCGTAGCCCATGTTTTTATTGAGGACATCGATACGTGTTTGTACACCAACGCACAAATGCATAATGATCTAGTAAAAACAAGAACGTCCGAGATATAGCGCACAAAGGGAGGCGTCGTTTTAGTGATTGATGAATAAAATTAACAACAATACAAATACATACACACACGGCCCGTCGACAATTATGAATGATGTTGATTATGATAAGCCACAAAAGATATTTCCACATGATTAAGGCTCATAAACAGAATACACAAGCATGAAGATAATTTATTACAAGCAATAAAGGAAATTTTGAGAGCTGTATCAAACTGGTATATAAACACGACCGATGCAAGCAGGAAACAGTTTTTGGTTTACTTTAAATCGTGTAACAAGTGAAATAAATCTGTTGTCATAGCCCCCACCAGTGGCAAGCGGAGAGATTTAAAGAAGTAAAGTAAAAGCAAATATTAAAGTTTATAAAAGTACAGTGAAATAAGGTCGAGTCAAGTAACATAAAAGTATACAATGTTTTTAATTGCAAAAATCCGGACCAACTAAGAAGCCCAGTTCGCAATAATTTATAACAAATTCGCTCGATTGTATGCTTTTTTAAACACATACAAACGCAAATTTGATGTTGTTGTAAAATCTAATATTAATTTAGGATAAGCTTCATTCTCATAAAAATTCTATAATTGTAACTTTATGTAAATTGTTCAGAATAGAAGAAAAGATAATTAAAATACTTACATTGATGCATGCTGGTCAGGACAAATGGAAATCACTCTAGAAATAAACTTTATTAAAAAACCCGAAAGCTAAAAATTAAATCAACTTGATTTCAAGCTCAACAAATTTTCACTATAAACTTATAGACCATCTAATTTTTTTAAATCGGGTCTTTAGTTTGTTGAATTTCAAATAATAAATCCATGCAAAAAAGATGTGGCCTCTGCCTCAGAAAATATTTCGCCAAATCGAAAAAAAAAAATATGAAAAATACAATGTTTCATATTATGACAAACAACTGTAAATTATATCCCCATAATACAAATGGAACGATTATTTTTCAATGAATAAAACGAAGAAAACGATAAAAATTGAAACCCCATTAAACACATCTTAACTATATTCAATATATACACAAACTAATAATCTAGCTGTGAAAATCATCATTTAATTCACAATATAACAAAACATTATATCGAAAGGCTTATAGTGTTATACATCATTAGGGGTTGTTTTAACAAGACGTAAATGAGTTATTTTATATGTTCAAGACAATATAAATTCTCTTGTACACCAACCCTTATACACAATTGTTGGATATGAGTCTAGAAACGAACGACAGTTTTTGTGAAAATTTTCATAAATTTCTTATGTACGTATGTACGTACATACGTACGTACATTTCAAAAATTCAAACACAACTTGAAGGAAACATAGCTAATACACAAATAAGAAAAGAGAAACTAGAAGAAGCACAAAGGAAGCAAACGGCAACAACAAAAACAAATCTTTTATAGTGAAAAGATGACAAATAGAGAAATGAAATGAAAAGTTTTTATTAAAATTGAGGTAATTTTCATTTTTTTTTTAGTAATTTTTTGGTGTTTTGTTTTATAAGATAGGGGTTGGTTGCGATAATATCCTTAAAGCAAAAAAAAAAAAAAAAAAAAAAAAAACGGTTTTCTTCATTTTTTGTTGGTGTAATTCTATTTATGTACATACATATATATACGAAATGAATTGTTATTTTTCTTTTATGTCATTGTTTTAAGGAAGTTGGAAAATTTGAATTATTTTAAGATAAGATTGTTGTATTATTATTATTGTTATTATGCTATTTGCAAGGTCATTTCACCAAAGGAGTGATGGAAATTTTTTGCTGCTTTTGAAAACAGTTTTCTCTCATTAATTTACATTGGAATTTCTATCGAGCGCAGAGAAAATTTTTCGGGTTATCAAATAGTTTTTTTGTGTTCGACGGATTCAGCTAATACAGTTTATAGTGTTTGTGTGTATAACTTGATCATTATTATTCGTAAGTGCATCGTTGCAGAAAAACGAGAGAATATGCTTTATTTAGTGCAAGGGGAAAGCAAATGATTTTCCCAAATTCCAAATGCATTCTTGCTTAATTTATTTATGCTACTACCCGGATTTTAACGAAACTCGCAACTAAAATTGTATCGAATAATTTTGATAGCTTCTATAAAAAAAAAATTCGTCGGTGTGAACAATGGTGTAGTATCCTAAAGACATACTGTTTGCTGAAATTAAACATAAAGTTCTTTCACATAACTGTTAAAAACTAAAACTAGAAACTTTAAACCAATAAACAAATGATCCTGTGTTCAGAGTGAGCTGACGAGTGTCACCTTATGGTTCATAAGCGGAGTCAGAACTGGTGCGCGATGTTATTTAACATCTAATCCTGAAGAGAGAGAACAATCTGTTCAGCTTGTTGGATAGTAGCCTAGCAGAGAATACGTCGACTTATTCGATGCGCGCCATGTCGTGGAGATACTTTATAGTGCAATGCTAAGGACCTTATTTTGTACACTCTGAAGTACAGTCATCTGGCCCTTAGTCAACAGATCGTACCTTGCTGGACAGGCTTAGGTAATAAATGGGCGAATGTAAAGCTTGTAGCTCAAGAGCTTGTTACCACACTCTAGACCACTGCTGCAATTTAGTACTGGATGCAGTACTACGAACGCCATTGATGAATGTCTCCTAATATTCGCTATGTGTTATCTGAAATTTAGAGTCTTGGATAGTGTAATACCTAGATATTTAGCAATGGCGACCACCTCAACAGCCTGCCCGTTGTTGTAGACCTTTTCAGCCTTCTTGAATTTATTCCTGTAACCGTAGTGAGGATAGGAATGTATCAATTGGGTATCGAATGCGTTTATTTGTATATTCCATTTGTCGAAATAGCCAGTAAGTAAATTTAGATACCTCTAGATCCTGTAAGAACATTGAAATTCACTATAATTTGTATGTAACGAAAACTGAGGTATCATCAGCGTAGGCCTGGACGTTGGTGGAAGGTGAGGTGGGCTTCAGTATGTCCAACATGTAAAACACATACAGAAGCGAACCCAGTACAGAACCCTGCGGCACTCCCGAGGCAATTTTTATAACACTTGTGTTATATCTGTTGTTGATAGTTGATACTAACAAAAAATTACCTGTCTTCCAAGTATGATCTCACCAAGGAAGCCAGACCTAATGCCGCTACCGCTGCTATCTTCCGCCTTGATTTAGCAAGCTTTATCTGATTCAATAGCCTCATAAGGGTATCTGTTGCTAATTTGTGCTAAACAAAACCAAATTGTTCCGCTGGGATTAGATGGTTAGTGGCTGTTAATTTGGCTTGTCGGCTTTCGGTACCTTCGACAACTTCCATCCCGTCTGGAAGTAAGCGAGGATGAAAATTGAGTATATTAATGAAATCAGTTCTCGAATCCCGGATAATAGGAGGTTCCTTATGGTCTTGTTTCAGACACCATCGACACTGTAACGGAGTTTGCCTCGAGCTCGCCCAACCCCTACGGGGTCTGCTGAGCCAGAATAAAACTGTTTGTTATGTCAGAGACGGTCTGGTTACCAACATGGGATAAACCGCTAAACGTAGAATCGTAGTAGTCTGCGACCACTTCTGATATTACAGCAGGATCACAGGCCCAACCTGGCTTTACAAAACCAGCTTAGAACAGCTGGACGGCCTGGCTGATCTAATGAATTTATTCTCTGTCGCGGACGATATTCTTCCGCTTTCTACGAACCTGGTCCTGTCGATACAGGCCTATTTGCTCATATATGAGCCAAGTTTGTTCGATTTATAAGGGTGGTACTGTACAATTGGAGTATATGACGTCGATTATTGGGACACATGTCCCTGAACCTGATCTTTAGGTAGGTATTTGGATGTACGCTCAACAAATCCTACGAGCAGTTCGTAAGCCTAACTCAGAAGGTATGTGAAGTTTTCAATTCTCCGTTCAATCTCCTCGACAGTTTTGATCGGCTGTTTGTTTAAAGGGACTATCAGGTAATGCAAAAGATGCCTAGTGCTATGTCATTCGGCATTCTTGTAATCCCTCATTCTATTACTCTCTTCCTGCTGACATAAATTGAAACGACCAAAAACCTCAAAAACAATAGGAAGATGTTCCGAGCAATACTCGTACAGTACATCCACCCCGTCCCCAACATGGACCTCCTTTTCGACCATCATATTCAGAACCGCATTGTCCCGAGTGCTAACTGGGGAAAACAGATCTGTACATCGTTCTCCTCATAAAAATCGAACAATTTTCTACCATTGGCGTTTGCAGTACGGCAACCCCAGTAGGCGTGGTGAGCGTTTAAAACCCTGCAGATAATAACCCTGTCTTGGGAATTCATCAAGCCCAACAGGTCTGATGGTTCTAGGAAACAAGGAGAAAATAATTCCATCCCTCCCTTAGATGAGCCCTGGGAGAGGCGTGCTTGATATAGCTTCGCTCAAGTATCGCTGTACCACCCGATTGATTGATTTTAGTGTTAGTTCTGTATATAAAGTAGTCTACAATGTGAAGAGAATGTCTGTCAGACAGTTTGGTCTCGTTCAAGCAGACTCTGTAAAAAATTCATAAGATCCTGGTGTTGAGCCAGGGACTACTAAATCTATTCCGAATTGTTGCTGTGACTTTGCAAAGAAGTCCTCGAGAGGATTGTCAATATTGATCCGGTTAGATGGTGCATTACTGCGATTCAGTATCTGAGCCGAAAGGTTTATTCATTAAAGGGTCTGCGAAAGAGACGCTGTTTCCAACAAAACTTGATTCGAATCTATTAATCGTCGGTCCGGCTTTAGGACCATAAAAATCTGATATTTTCAACTTACTCTGTCGCTCAAGCCTTATTGGACTTTCGGAAAAACTCGCCACGTATCTGCCTCCGCAATTTGCGCACTTATCGGTATGTTCTTGTTTTCGTTCCTTGGACATTCTCCTGGATTGTGTTTGCTAGCGCACTTTACGCATTTATAGTTCATGTAACAATCCGCTGCCACATGCCCAAGGGCCTGGCATTTCCGACATTGTGCAATTTGGACTTTGTGTTTCTTTTCTCAATTCACCTTATAGCAACAGCATCCGTTGAACAGCATTACGTCGGAGTACTTGACCTTCTGATGGGAGTTTCACCACCTCCTCAATTCCATTTGTGTTTTTTATAGTTGTTACATGTTTTCTGTGATGTCCTTGGTCTGGTTAATGTTTTTGGTATTAAACCCTGTCGTAATGATTGGCGGAGGTTTTATAGTCTTCGGCTTTATTGCCTGGTGTATCAGATGATGTATCACTTGGTAGGTGATAGAATTTTCCACCAAGTGTGGGATTTGGGTATTAATTTGTATCTGCCTCCATTTCTTGTTCACCTTAGGATCCTGAGTAATCTTAGTTCGAGCTATTTATTAGGGATTACAGCCTTACTGATGTCATCGACTATAACCAAGTTTGAACCGTGAATAATTTTGTTCATTATATCACTTGCAGTAGTGATATTTAATTTTACGCTCAGCTGGCTAAACAATTTGTTCACTTGTCTGCTAATTTGCTTTTGCATCAGTCGTCAAGAGGTGGCGTACGCCCAAATTTACTTCTCGGCATCTTTCTTTTCATTTTGAGGTTTGTAGGCAGTTTTTGTCAGTTCACTGAGCTTTTGTCGTAAATAATTAATATCACTAACAGTGATCCACAAATTGTTTTTAATAATTATTCGTTTTCTTTTCACTGGTAAGTTTGAAAGACTTCCTTTTTATTCTCTTCACTATGTTTGTCCTTTCTTTTGCTCTCCGCGGGCGACGATTATTTGGTTTTATTTCCAATTTTTTCAGGAAAATGAAAACAGTCGACCGAGGACGTGGAAGTGTCTGTGCTATCTTTTTATCTGACGTCATATTAATACAAAATCAAACAGCTCAAATTGCGCAAAAGTTGCTTCGCAACAGTCAATTTACGCCCTTTTAATTCTAGAGCACAGTTAGTTGAAATAATTGATAACTTTAGCGACGTGAAAGAAAATCAATATACTAGCTAATAGATAAAACTTTATCACTGAATTAATTTACCAAATCGATCATGTTTCAGAATTTGATTAAATTCGAAATTATGGTCGAAATTTTGTCGCATTGAAAAATTTCAAACCGAATTTAAATTTGGATTTAAATATTTAATTGGATTTCAAAATTTCAATCCTGATGAGAAGTTTATAGAATGTTCGTGTTTCTTAGTCACAAGATTTTGAATTATTGAGTTTAATTAATTTAAAACGATTATTCACTTCGTATGATGCAGATATCAATATGATGTTTTGCTATTACAGCTATTGTTCTGTAATCAAAACAAAATCTTTACTGTTCTGCGAATCACACGGAATAACAAAATAAAATAAAAAATTTCAATGCCGCATATACTATATACATTATTATTATTATTATTATTGGAGAGCCATGCGGACGATCAGCCACTTCGCACTGAGACCTAAAAGATCTACTGTACTGGACCCTGCTTAATTATCTGTCCAGTCAATATTCAGGTTCTTAGTGAACCTGACAATACTGCCTTCCGGTACGTCATACATACTATCTGGGCTTATTGCTCTCCCTCCTAGATGCTTAATACAGTATGTAGTGTCGCTAGAGAGACGGTAGCATTGCAGCTCATGGACCTCGAAAGGGTTGTCCCACTCCCGTATATTCCTACTCCTGCCCCGTATTCCGTTTGATTTTACTCTTACGAGTTGCTGGGAATTGCAAATCACCTGTAGGTCACCCAGCATTACTACAGGAAGGCTTAATAAAACTGGAGGGTGCCTGGTATCCAGAGTCTGCATATTTTGGGCTGATTAACTTATCAGCCATTCATCTTTCGGCATATGCTGTTCCACCTTAGATTAGGGTTTTTTGTCAAGGTTTTCTCCTTTAGCGCCGTACTTTAGCCTGTGCCAAATGGCCAAAAATGTGCCAAGTGGCCTTAGTTACCAGTGGTTGCCATGAGGAGGCATTACGTACACTTGTGAATTGTGAACAGGTTACCCCTTACACAAGTGTACCCATCACGCAGCTTCCTAATAACAAGACCAGAACAGCTCACGTGATGCGCACCCTACTGGAAGGTTACGGAGCTGGTAGATTAATCTACTCAACTCTGATCCCCCCCCCACCAATAGACGCCAAACCACTGCGCATATATACATACTTTCGACACCTTCTTGAACTAACAGGAGACTACTTCTTTTAATATTCCATAAGAACTTAATGTAAACTTGGTCATTTTGACTTAAATATTTATGAACTAAAATTCACTCGTATTGAATATATTATTCGATAATTTGCGCTTTCAATATGTTTAGAATTTTTGATTGCAAAATCGTAGAAGGAAATCTCTTAACAAAACAGAATAAAACAGAACTGCCTTGATTTTTGTGCAAACACTGCACGTCAAACAAGTAAGCTGACTGAAAGGCAATCACAGTAAATAATATGGGTACATTCAAAAAATCAGTCAACTGCGCAGTTTGTGCAGTAATTCGTTAAAAAAAATTTTTTTTTGCTTAAAAGCTAAAAAATTACTTTTGACGAAGGCACTCGTATGCAGTATTTGCTTCAGTCAATTATTATCAAATTGGAGGTAAGTGATGAGTAAGTAAATTTTATTTTCGTACACATTAATTAATTGTATAATTACCTTAAACAAATTTTTAAACTATTTTTATTTATTTAAGATTTCATAGATCTCAATATAATCATTTTTATGAAGATTTCGACGAGGAAAGCTGTGATAATTATTAATTTCTTGAACCGGAAATTATTGAAGTAAATGTGCAAACAGAACAAGTAGAAATGCAAAGCAAACCTGAAGTGAGGAAAAAAATTTGTAATCTCCTAGTAATCTACTACTACAGAGCAGTTAAGCATAAAAAAATAAGTGGCCGTCAAACTATTACATATACACATGTCTAATGGCCCATTGGGTCGAAAGGCCGAAAGTGTCGAAAGGCCGAATGTCCAAAGGCCAAATTTGTCTAAAGGCCGAATAGTCGAATGGCCGAACTTGTGGAAAGGCCGATTGGGTAAAAAGGCCGAATTTTCATGAAATTCTCCATCACTTAATCGATTGAAATCAATTTATTTGAAAGAAGATTTAAAAAAAATGTTTCACGTGATAACTAATCCGAAAATTTCGTTAAAAGTGTTTTTGAATTATGTGATTAAATTATTAAATATTCTTTAACGGGAATTATGGGACAATTTTAGAGAAAATCTTTTATTACTTTATAATTTGATCACTATAATTTATAACCCATTTTTGTTTTATATCAACATAACATAAAATAAAATAATTTATTGTACTACATGGCGGAAAAATCGTTTTTTGAAACGCATCTTGATCGTTACGGCATATTTCAGTTAGGCATACGGTACACTACTTATACCTATATGATACACTGGCATATGAATTTCTACGACATGTTTCAGTACGACATATGGAATTCAGTAGGGTATACGGTACACTATTTATACCTATATGGTACACTGGCATACCACATGTTTCAGTACGATATATGGTATACTACGGATTATAGTACACTATTGCATGTTTCATTACGGCACATTTCAATACGACGTATGGTACACTACGGCATAAGGTACAAAACGGAACATTTTAAAACTTGGCTATTTCGTAACCGAGTATGATTAAATTCGATATGATGGAAATGTTAATGGGAATCTAAACTGATTTCTTTGATGAAGTTCTAGAGTATAGCCAATTAAGGGAGAACATGGCTTTTTCTTAATTGATTATACTGAAACTCATTAACTTAACAGAATTTTCCTTTACTGAACAGAATTCTCCTTCACTTAATAGAATCATTCTTTACATAACAAAATTATCTTTCACTTAATTCCCATCACTTTGATTCACTTATCAAAATTTTCCTTTACTTAATAAAATAAAATCTATCCTCCCAGTGGGAATGAATTTGTATTGAATAGTTTGTAATCATTTGGTGTAATACCAATGAATAACAAACAACCAGAAGGGACATTATGTGGACCAAGAAGTTTTTGCTCTTACTTCTCCTTTGAATGACAACTTAACAGTGGAAATCTTACCTTCGCCAAACCAAGGTCAAAAAAATGAGTCCACTGAGTTACTACAGTAACTCATACTACATTAATTGCTTCCTAAAACACCGTGTATTTAAATATTAATAAAAAATGGTTAATATTTTACATAGTAGAATCATTAAAATTGTACGATCGAGAAAAAGAATTAAGTATTATCTTTCAACTATGCAATATTTCATTGATAGGCGGTTAAAGCTTTTTCGGTGGTTTATTGATCTACTTACGCAATTCGATCTCTCGATATTCGGCCTTGTGACATTCCGAATTTCGACCCTATTCCAAATTCATAGCTTAAAGAATTTGTTCAATAATATCATTCAATACTTACAGAAATTTCAAATTTGTTAACAGATAATAGTATTTTCCTTCACTATCATTTTAAAACTATTTTGGCCGCCTCTGTTAATTGAGCGAAGAAGTGAAAATATGATTTTAGGTTATGGACAGTGAAACCTAATTTTAACAGAGATTAACTTCAGAGGACACGAATATGTTCAATGTAAAACAAAAGTTTTAAATTAAAGAATTACTTATTTAAACTAATCAATTAATAAATTCCTTCTTATTTTATTGTTACGTACATATGTTTCGACACAATCGGCCTTTCGAAATTCGGCTTTTCGATATTCGGCCTTTCAACCCTTTCAGCCTTTCGACATTCGGCCTTTCGACCCATTCGTCCTTTCGACACATTTGGCCTTTCAAAATTCGCCTTTTCGCCGTTCTGCCTTTTGACATTCGGCCTAGCAACATTCGGCCTTTCGGCCCTATTCCATTTTATTTATTATAAAATAGTTTATAAAATTTAACAGAAATAATCCTGTTTGAGTTTACCGACGGTATTTTCATGTTCCGAAATGGTAAGTGTATGTTCTTCATTTTCAGGTTCTTCATTGAAGGGCTCTATAAAATCATAGGTGTTAATTTGAAATGATAGAATATAATTATATAAAACCACTGCTGCGACTACAAAATATTTGGCATTTATGAGATTATTCATATTTAAAAATTTCAATCGTTTAATTCGATCTTTCAGAATACCAAATGATTGCTCATGTAATTGTTCTCGTAGAACATAGTTTTACATTAAATTTTCTTTATTTTATATTTGTCAAACCGTAAAGCTATTTCGCCACTTTTAATTTTTGTCATAATCCCGCTGTTATACCAAACAAAAAGCGGAAAAATTGGCATCATGGCTCTGACCAGGCCAGCCATAAAATATTCCTATGAATTTGAATTTGCTCTCATAAATACCCTAGTAAGAGCTACTTTGTTTTACAGACAAGTATTTAATTTGATTATGTTAAAATGTACCTATACTTGTAGGATTAGAGAGTGAAAGCGTTTCCTGTTATAATAGCTGAAATCATCATTTAAAGGAGCTGGAATTTGGGTATACATTCCATCAATGCATCCAATAATGCTAGGGAAACTGTTGTTCCCTATAGCAAATTGTTGAAGTTTTGTACAAAAATTCTCGCTTGATCTACAGAGGGTCACTTTATCAATTTTTTCGAAATTGTAATTAAAGTCTTGCAAATAAATAAAACTGTGCCAGCTGTAGCTCCTACAGATATACCGAAACGATCTAAAACATCACGATAACTGGTTTAGTTCCCCAATATCTAGAGCATCATTAATATTCCCGACTTTGGGTCTATCGTTGGACGACTCCGGCCTGCTAACATTAACGGGTTTATCTCAATTAATAACTTCTCTACATTATCTTCGAATCAAATGTGGTAAAATATTACCCCTACACAGCCTATAGGCGTTCTAAAATTGGATTAAAATGTATCTGCATCGTAAAGTTCTATTGTACCGTCGTAATCGACATAATCGATGTTGTTAACAGATTTTTAATAAATATTTATTATGCTGATGAAAAGAAATCGAGAAAATGTCGTCATTTCGCCAGCTACAACTGTAAATAACCCCTTAATTCATAATTTGCCCAGTCTTGCCTGCCATCAACATTTTTACAAAAATAGACATCTTACGAAGTTTTGGCAATGCAGCAAGAACTTTTGTTTTATTTTGAGAACTCTGCCTAAGAAGTAAAATGTCGCTAAATTGAGTTTACTTCTGATTTAGTAATTATGAAATTATTGCATTTATGTGGATTAATTGTTGCTAATGAAGATCGAATCAGAACTGGTGATCGGATAAAGGTTCGTCTATGTAAGCTTTGTTATGATTGTTATAAACAAATATATTAATTGATGATAGGGAATCCGCACAAAATGGTAGACTAATGATCACTCATGAAGATGTTCGAAAATTTCATAAAGTGAACAATTTCCCTTATTAAATTCCGATAGAAATGATCAGATACTTCTTCATCCTGTGCAGTGATTCCTAGATGGTACCTTATCAGCAATCCATTTAGTTTAACTGCAGGGTTAAATGGGATATTCAGTATCCATCGACATTTGAAAACATTAAGCCACTGATGAAACTAATTGCTTTATCCAGGTGGTCGACATTGCAGAAGAGATCAAGTGCAAGGTAAAATCAGGGTTAGCCTCAGGGTTTCTTAAGTATAATAAAGAGGTAAATTTACGTAGGTATACCAAGTCAACAAAGTCAATAAATAACACGGGTCAACAAGGGTCAGGTAACAGAAACAAGAATAGTCATTTCCGACGTATTTTTGAATGCTGAATCCGAATCTGGTTACATAATTGCTCTATCACGTCAGGATTGATTTTGAGATATCTAACATAAAATTGCGAGAAAGGCCGTTTTTATGGGTTTTTAATATTTCATTGTATTATGAGGGAATTTTAGCAGTAAACATGAATGGTTTCATCGAAAAGTACCATCCATCTCCTCTCATTTACAATTTTAAACGTCTAAATATCTTTATATTTTGCCGATTTATCTTAAATCAAATAATATATGCGCTCTAATAAATTCGCATATCGTGTTTAAAGTGTGTGATATATAAGTTCATATAAAAGTCTTAATACTTTGATTACGATATCTCGGTAATAGATAAAGACATTCAGACGTTTAAAATTGGAAATTGTAATATACGATGGAACCATTGGTTTTTACTGCTGAAATCCCCAGAAATTTTGAAATTTTAGGTTAGGATCAGATATCCAGATTCGGATTTAGCATCGAAAAATACGTAGTGGGCTGTGTAATATGAATACGATATGAAAGTGACATTGAAAATGTTTCTATAGAGCGAGCAGGTGTAAAATGGAGAACGTAGGACCAGCCTATTACTAATTTCTACCAATTTTCGGTGTACGCGAAATAGTGATCTTGTTTTTTTAAAGTACAACACCATACAACTTCAATAGACTTGTTGTACGAAGAGGTCATTGACCTATAAATTTAACAACCACAGCAGTTAATAAAAAAAGCTTGTAAACAGCTAATTCTCCTCTTTCACTTGGAATAAAAACAATATACTCAAAAAGTGAAATAAATAAGGTCCAAAATGAGCTCCATTAACTATTTTTCCATTAATTTTGTTTAATGGGTTAAACATAGTCTGGCAAGCGAGCCGACCATAAAAAAATAAATGTTGGTCCAATCCATGTAATTATTCGGATATGCATACTTGGTTCAAGTAATTTTAAATGTTAAAATTTCAAATAAACACATGTTATAGTGTAGCAATGCACTAATTAATACACAACAGCTCGACAGATTACTGTTATAATCCTATAAAAACCAAATATTATTATAAAAATGTGTCAGTTGCTCCAAGTGGTTTATCCAATTTACATACCCTTAATTATAATTACATAAAACAATTTAAATAATTAAATATATATTGTAATAATTATTTTCTTATTATTAATATTATATTATATTAATATCATTATAATCTATAATAAAACTTATATCTATAATAAACGATAATCATAATAAAATATCAGTTAACCCTATGTACTTGTGTTGCGTTATTAATTAATACCTTGTGTTTCCGTCATTAAACTCAACCTAATACGGTCGTTCGTTGAGCAGTGTTGAAGAAAATATCCAATAGAGGTGGAAATACAACAATTGGTGACAGCGGTGAACACGTTCACAACCATATTTTTTATGTGTTCATAAAACTAAAAAATAAAAATTGAATAACTAAAAAAAAAAAAAATAATTAAATAAATAAACAAAAAAGTGAAATAAACATCAATTAATTAATAATTAATCCAAGTGCATAAAAATAATAGTGCGATAGAACAGTTTTTGACACTAAATAAAAAATCCAATACCGAAGTGAACAAAAAAAAATAACCGTTAATCATTTGCGAAAAACGCATTTTTTTTCCTACATTCATTAATGTGGGGTTGAATTAAACTATAACAACACAAAATTTATTTTTCGAATTACGGAATAAAAATAATACGTAAGAAGAAACATTACGAGAAACCATAACCTATTAAGAAAATTCTTTTTCCGCGCGCATACAAATATTTATGTACATATGCACGTATATACATAAACTGTATATGTACAAGTTAGTGCGTGGTAATTACTAAATATACGCTACATGCGAAGAAAAGTTATCCGTTTGCAATAATTGCAAAAAATAAAATAAAAACGTTATCAATCATCGGACAAGGTCGAATAATACTGCGGAGGAATACAAATGAATCATTTTTTTTCTACGTCATCATTCGTATCAATATCAAGCCGTACACAACATAAAAGGAAACGTTGTAAATCCATCGAAAAGGTCGAATAAATGCTGTGGGAGAATTCAAGTGCTGCAGCCAATGGAAATAACAGGTAAATTTATGGGTAATTTTTTAATTTAAAAACTACTGTTAATTTTAAGTTGAACAATTAAATTTAAGTCATTTAATAATTATTTGCGTAAATAATTCAGATGTGAATAATTCCTTAAACTTTACATATACATACCTCAAAATTGAAATTGTGGAAATACTGTACAATTTTCAATCCGGTCAAAGAAAACAAAAAATCGTAACATTTTTTTTTTCAAGTTCATTGAATTTTCGGAAGTTTGTATTCAATAATTATAAGTGATTGTGACTTTATAGTGGGTGACAAGTGTCGATGTCTCAAGAGCGAGACAACATTCTAACTAGACAGCAACTACAACAAAACCCAAATTTAGCCGAATTAGATTTTTCAAATAAAATTGATTTCGCTACCCAAAATAAAAATAAAAGTGCACCAAAAGGTAAAACAAATAAACAAAATAAATCAACAGGTGACACAATATCATCAGAAAATATCAATAGTAAGGTAGAACCAAACAATACACTAGAGGATAAGTCGGAAACGGTAGAACCAAGCAATGCACTAAAGGATAAGTCGGAAACGGTAGAACCAAGCAATACACTAGAGGATAAGTCGGAAACGGTAGAACCAAGCAATACACTAAAGGTTAAATATAACGAAACAGAGTTAGCTAGTTCAAGCGCAATACGTTCAGTCGAAATAAAATTTAGCTCAGTAAACATGGCGAATAGTGTAGAGAAACTTATGAAAATTATTCCCTCATTTTCTGGTAAATCTAATGAATACCAAAAGTTTAGTTTAGCAGGTGATTTAGTTTGGGGTCCTTTAAATGAAGAACATGATAAAGGAAAGAAACAAAGATTCATGCAATTAATAAAGTTAAAATTGGACGAGGCAGCTTTTGAAGTGGTTCGATATAAAGATTTTAACGAATGGGATGATTTAAAAAAACAATTAGAATTTAATTTTTGTAAAAGGAGGTCAGCTGGAACCGTAGCAAATGAATTGATTAGGTGTAATCAAGGAAAATTTGACAATGTTCAAATATTTGCAAATAAAATCGAGTTAATGGTTGAGCTAAACGAAATTGGTATATCAAAGCAAGGTAAAGAATCTGCTACAGTGATTCAAGCATTGAATGAAGACATGGCATTAAATTCTTTCGTGAACGGGCTAAACGAGCCAGTTCGAACGGTAATAAAAGCTCATCATTTCTCAAAATTAGTGGATGCAATCGCCCAAGCCAATGAAGAAGACATTGTTCATAAGCCTGAATATAAGCTTCAAAATAATTCACAAACTAAATTTTGTAGTTTTTGCAATAAAAATAATCATTATATTCATCAATGTTTCAAACGTAAGAATAGTATGGCAATCAACAATAGTACATTTCAACCAAATTCTAGTTCCTCACAGTTTACTAAAAATCAGCAGCAAAATACATTTAATAATACTAATATTCAATCAAACCATAGGAATAATGAACGAACTAATTTGTATTGTAGATATTGTAGATCTTCAGGTCATATGATTGATACTTGTAGAAAACGTGAATTTAATAATAATAAACATCATTCAAACATATATAAGTCGACGCCGATCAATGAATGTGATCCACAACCTTGTACTCCATCAAATTCTGAAAATAGAGAATATTCTGAAGAAACAACAAATCTCACAACTAAGATAGCAAGAAATTTAACAATATGTTCAGAGAATACTACATTTAAAAATCCACAACCAAGGGAAACATTTAAAGATGTTTACAACGTGTCAGATATTGTTGGTTCAAATGATTTTAAGTATGTTAAATTAAATGTGGATGTCCTAGTAGATAATAATACAAATTATTTTTTGGTTGATACCGGCGCGGATTTAAGTTTAATGAAGAAAGAGGTTCTTAAGGGTGATACAGTTGTTCATCCAAACATAAAAATTAAAATTCAGGGCATTACAACGGAGAATATAGAAACTCTGGCTCAAGTAAATGCCAATATTGAATTGAATCATAATACAACGATTAAACAATCATTTCAGGTGGTTCCAAATAGTTTCCCTGTTGATTGCGCAGGTATAATAGGAAAGGATTTCTTGGAAAATAATAAATGTATTATCGATTATAACATTAAAGAATTAAAAATTCAATTAAAAGATCAACTTTTTACTTTCCCGTTAGAATCATCTACTTCTCAACCGATAAATCAAATCAAACTTCCTCCTCGCGCTGAAATTTTTGTTCGTTTACCAACAAAATTATTGAATAATGACATAAATTATTTCTGTAGATCGCAAGAAATAAATCCAGGTATATTTTTAGCCAGTTGTATCGTTAAACCAGAAAATGGTAGTGCAGTATTTGGTTTATTGAATAATACGGAACTAAAAGTCGAGTTAAGTGATCATGAAATTGTAGGTGAACCTTTAAGTGAATTTAATGTTTTCCAGTTCAACTCATTCTCCGATGATATTACAAATAGGTTAGATATTTTGGAATCACAGATTAATACCGACCATTTAAATGAAGAAGAACGAAAAGCGATTATCGGGATGTGCAACAAATTCAGTGATGTATTTTATTTACCTGGCGACCGTTTAGATGCAAATTCTGAAGTTTGTCATACAATCGATTTAATTCCAAACACTAATCCAATTTATAAAAAACCATACCGGTTACCGGAAGTAGCAAAGAAAGAAGTAGAGTCGCAAGTTAAGCAAATGCTAAATGACGGTATAATAGAGCAAAGTACGTCTCCTTGGAATTTTCCATTGCTTCTAGTCCCCAAAAAATCAAATTCAGGTGCAAAATGGCGATTAGTTGTAGATTTCCGACGTTTAAATGAGCAGACAATTAGTAGTGTTTTTCCTTTACCAAATATTGTAGAAATATTGGATCAATTAGGACAAGCTAGTTATTTTACGACCCTTGATTTGGCGAATGGATATCATCAAGTGATGATGCACCAAGAAGATAAACAGAAAACAGCCTTCTCCACGACGTTTGGTCATTACCACTATTTACGTATGCCATTCGGGCTTAAAGGAGCGCCAAGCACATTCCAAAGATTGATGAACCATGTACTGTCAGGATTAAACGGAATCAAATGTTTTGTTTATCTCGACGACGTAGTAGTGTATGGTGTAAATCTTGAAGATCATAATAAACGATTAGTCGAAGTACTGGACTGTTTTCGGAAATTTCGATTAAAATTACAACCTCTTAAATGTAACTTTCTACGAACGGAAGTAAAATATCTTGGACACATAATAAGTCGCGAAGGGACTAAACCAGATCCAAAATTAACTGAAGCAATAGTTAATTATCCACAACCAATAAATGTTAAAGGAGTAATTAGATTTTTAGGTTTATCTGGTTATTACAGACAATTTATCGAAAATTATGCACATATAGCTGAGCTGTTATCCGCAATGAAACGTAAAAATGCCAAATTTAAATGGGATGCAATCTCTGAAAACGCTTTTGTTAAATTAAAGAAATGTTTAGCAAGTTCGCCAATACTTCAATATCCAAATTTTAGCGAAACGTTTATTATCACAACAGATGCAAGTGATTTAGCACTGGGCGCAATTCTATCTCAGTTAGAAAGTGAAGAAGATCTGCCTATAGCATATGCTAGTAGAATTCTGAACCAAACTGAAAAATCGTATAATACAACCAAAAAGGAGCTTTTAGCTATAATGTGGGCGGTTCGTAAATTTCGACCTTATATTTATGGCACTAAATTTATATTAAAATGTGACCACAAACCATTAACTTACCTATATTCCGAAGCACATGAATCTTCCATTCTGTTACGTTGGCGGTTGGAACTGGAGGAGTATGATTTCTCAATTCATTACAAACCAGGTGTGACTAATGTTGTGGCGGATGCATTGTCCAGGATTGAACTTATTCAGTCTGATGATGAAACTGACCATCATATGTATGCCGTAACCCGTTCAATGAATAGAAATTCTGTTCCTAAACCAAGCAGTTCAACAAGACAAACCAATGATTTAGCTTCACTAATCCCAAACAATTTAAATAGTTCATTTTCAAATCAAAATCCAGTTAATCCAAAAATTAAAGAAATAACGAATCCAGATGAAATTGAACAATTAATAAAAGATTTTCATGTAACTCCATTAGGAGCTCATCAAGGTATATGTCGAACACTTAATCGTTTGAAATGTTACTATAGTTTTCCGCAGATGATTTCAAAAGTTAAAAAATTCATTACAACTTGCGAATTTTGCCAAAAAAATAAATATGGTAAAACAATTAAAATACCTATGAAAATTACAGATACAGCATCTAAACCATTTTAACGTATTTTTTTAGATATAGTAGGTCCAATTAATCCACCATCGCATTCACAAAATCGTTTCATTTTGACGCTTCAAGATGATTTAACAAAATTTTCTCAAGCTTATTCAATTCAAAATCAAGAAGCTTCGACAATTGCTAAAATATTCGCTGAAAAATTCATTTGCTCGTACGGTCTACCAGACATCATTGTTACTGATCAAGGATCTTATTTCATGAGCCAACTTTTTAAAAGTTTGACAAAATTGTTAAAAATAAAGCAATTAAATTGCACAGCATATCATCCCCAATCGAATGGATCGTTGGAAAGATCACACCGTACTCTTGCAGAGTATTTGCGTTCATTTACCAGTAGTGACAGAGCAAATTGGGATAGTTGGTTAAGTTACGCTATGTTCGCTTATAATAGCACACCACACACATCTACAGGTTTCATGCCATTTGAGCTTCTGTTTGGGAGGAAACCATCCATTCCAAATTCCATTATGAAACCACCAGATCCGTTATATAATTATGATGACTATGTGAAAGAATTAAAATATCGATTTCAAACAACATGGGAATTAGCTAGGAACAAATTGATTACAAAAAAACTAAAATCTGTCTTATTACGACAAAAATGTAAATGAAACTAAATTCACTGAAAATGATATGGTTTTGTTACGCGATGAGACGGGCAACTCGAAAACTAAGAATCTATGGTTGGGCCCATTTAAAGTCACAAAACAAATTTCCGAAGAGAATTCTGAAATTGAAATGGGAAGGTCGAATAAGATCGTCCATAACAACAGATTAAAACATTTTTTTTCAAATATTTCCGATCTATCAAATTAATTTTTTCAGATGTATACAGTAATTTCATTAATGACAAATTCTAGGTTTAAATTTAAAGGTACAATTAATGTAATAATTTAATTTAAATATTGACAATGCTGAATAAATATTAATAAAAAAAATTTTTTTCCATTAGAATATAAAATAATAGTTCTAGTTATACATTGTTAAAAGTAATTAAGGTATCAATTATATTATAAAAATAAAAATATTGAAAATCTAAAAATTTTCCTAATGTAAAATTTAAAATTAAACAATTTATGTGAAAAAAAAAATAAATAAATAAATGAAATTCATTTATTTTTTTTTTCTATTATAAGGGGTGAGGTGTTATAGTGTAGCAATGCACTAATTAATACACAACAGCTCGACAGATTACTGTTATAATCCTATAAAAACCAAATATTATTATAAAAATGTGTCAGTTGCTCCAAGTGGTTTATCCAATTTACATATCCTTAATTATAATTACATAAAACAATTTAAATAAATAAATATATATTGTAATAATTATATTCTTATTATTAATATTATATTATATTAATATCATTATAATCTATAATAAAACTTATATCTATAATAAACGATAATCATAATAAAATATCAGTTAACCCTATGTACTTGTGTTGCGTTATTAATTAATACCTTGTGTTTCCGTCATTAAACTCAACCTAATACGGTCGTTCGTTGAGCAGTGTTGAAGAGAATATCCAATAGAGGTGGAAATACAACACACATAGGCCTTCCACAGCATTGAACGGGCACGGGGACAAGGGATTGTTGAGTATGTGCTTGCTAAATCCGCCGAGAATTTTCTTTAGACCAATATCGATAGTTCTCTCGATTATAACAGAAAGAGAGGCGGAGAAATAAAGAAAGTGCATGCGTATGTTGTGCCCAATTTTACAATAGTACTCATGCCCGCGGGAAAAAATATGGGCTAACACAAATATAAATGGCTTCTTCAGAGCATGCACACTTTATTAAACGATGTATGTAAATCAACCCCATCCGATATCGCCTTTTTCAGAAGAAAAACTGAAACATACCGCGACGAAAAACTGAAACAGGCCCACGAAAGGCAATTTTTCTGAGGCTCGTCGCAAAATATTTTGTTTTTCAATCAATACAAAGATACCACAGCGCTTTAAAATCACAATAAAAAACACGTCAGCCAATTTTCTCAGAGACCGAAACGACTCCCTTCCACAAATGGTATCAACTGTTGTACATGGCTCATCATCAGAAATTCATTGGGTTGTAATTCATCACTTGTATTATATTTCAAAATATGTATCAAAATCGAAGATCTAAAGAAGAGCGTGAAATCTGGAGATTTTTCTGTAAAAAAATGTTGTATATAAGGATCTTTTAAGAAAGCAATTCGTGGTCCATTTCTTGAGTGTGCAGTTGCTGAAGACCTGGATGGCAGCGATGTAAACCAAAGCAACGAGACTTTATTCTTTGTTCCTTCGGAAGCTTGCAAGCATTCGACCAAAGAAATCTTCATGAGGTGATCCCGTACACCCATTGTTTATAGCGAGGCCCAGAAGTTTATTTGCCTTACACCTAAAAAATATGCGGTGTTAATTTGTTTTTTATCCGAAAAAGTATTTTATTTTTGTCCAACCGAATATAGTTTTATAAAATTTAACACACATCTACGGATAAATATTTTTAACTATCCGAAGAGATAAATTTTTAGAAAAACTTCTTTTGGATTTAATAAAATAGACCTTTCGGTGTTTTTCTAATAAAATACACTAATCGGTGTGTTCCTAAACATGAATGTTCCTGTTTGGTTTTTATGCGGTGTAAAAGTTTTTATCCAAATGTATTTTATGTCATTTTTTTTATAATATCCGATTGGATTCAAATTTTAAATATCCGATCGGTGGGACACTATGTAACACCGATTCGGTGTTGTGGTGACCCTTTATTTTTTTGAGTGTATACTTAAACAGATTAAACAGCTTGGAGAATGGTCCAAGATGCTGCCTGGAAATGCAATTGATCTTTATTTAAAAATTGATAAAAATAACCCGAAGGCATGGGGTTGTATGGGCCTGTTAGTTTCACATTATTTATACTTAAAATTAGAGAATGATGGACAAAACGTGGGGTTATAACACGCAAATTAAACATTGGCTTAACCGGACCATTATACGATCAACGATTTTTCTGCGGTTCGTGTATGGTGGCCAAAAGCAGAGCAAACTGGTACTACTAAGTACGGAATAAAATGCAAATATTAATTTATTTCTGCTATTTTATCACTGCTGCTCTGAAAGACTTTTGGGACCTTCACCACTGCACCAGAGTATGCAAAGTCGATTAAGGTTAGCTTATTAACCGATTAATCGATTAATTGTGTTTTTTTAATTTAAAAATATTAATGTTGATATTAAAACAAGCAGACTAGAATAATTGATACTTTAAATACCGCAGTCGGAGAAATTTCCGTATCCCGGCTTTATATTTTTATGTACGCAACTCCCAATCTTGGATGCTTTCAGAATTGTGGTGACCATTTTGTTAAACCGCAATAGACGATTCATGATTTGCGTAAATGCTGGATTACATTGGATTATATAGCTATAATTTAATGTTAAATGTAAGGCAATGTGAGGCAACATTTATACAAAAAAATAGTGTCGGCCAACAGTCCCCGCAGTATTTTGGCCTGGTCCTGACCTCCAAAAGCAGATATTCTTGCAATTGAGGTATATGTGATTAAGATGAGATCTCAGGTAGCTAGGCTGTACTGTCAGCTGGTTTACACATTTCTTGGTGTCTCAACTAGCATTGCCTACTCCAAACGAGTTGTTTTATGCTTTACAAATTGGGAACTAGAAACTAGGATAAGAATCACTGCGATGCGGCAAACCAAAAAGCACTTGGGTTATAATAGTACAAACTCATGGAACCGCACCCACAATTGGTCGCTCATGATAGGGCATGATAGGGCATACCCTCAGACCGTTTGAGATTCTAAAACCTGGAAAACCGATATTCGAACAATTTATCTTCAATACGATACCATTGACCTAAAACGGTTTAAATTTCTCAATGCAAATACAAAATCCAGTGGATAAGAGTGGCCTATCAATGACCTATTAATCTATCGTTATTGCAGGTATAAAACCATTTCCCTCTAGATTCAGCATATATAATTAAAAAATTCGGGATAGCTATTCAGTGGAAACTAGTTCTAAAATGATTTTTGAATAATATTCTGAAAAAGAAGAATGTTACTTCTACTAATGGAAAGGTTTTCGATATAATTTTTTAAATAATAGTCTAGTTGCTTTCCATTATTTAACCATATTCCAAAATTTTAACGAAAAATAAAATTTAAAATAGTTTCTACTCGAGTTTTAAAATATACTGTTTTCCACTTCATTGTCATTATGAACGGTATTCAATTTCTTTGTGATTAATGAATACATGCCTAGTAAAATTTAAAGTTCACGCGACTCAAATTCATGAAATTGTTCATCTTTGACACTTTTGTGATTTTTACATTAACACAAAGAAACTTTTCGCAATTTTTTATGATTTCCACCTTAATTCTATAAAACCGAATATTGTTATAAAATTGGAAAATAAATTTTATAAAAAAGGAAAGTCATTTTCCTTCATTTTTTCGTTTTACTTTTTCTTTTACAGCACACTACCTACCTCTATTCCGATTTTAACCATTTATTTTTTTTTTCTGTGGCATTTTTCTTTTTGCTCCATTATTGATTAAAAGCAAGGAATTGTGTAGTCGTATATTGTAAAAAAAAAAAAAAAAAATCTCGAGTAAAATGGAAAATTTCATGAATTGAAGATGAAGTGATGATAAAATAATTTGGTTTCTCTCTCTCTCTCTCGGGCTTCTAGATATTGGTACATAAAACAGCGCACAGTTAAAATTTTAGAATTCTACTCATAGTGAATTTTAGGTATGGAGGTTTTGGAAAAATCATATTTTCTTCTTCATGATTTTTGGTGATTTTAAATTCATATACATTTTCCATGATAATCCTATATATTTCAGGTTATATGCTCGTATATTCGGTTCTATGCTATGATGAATTATTTATGTATAATTCTAGGCGGAAGGGTAGGTACATGGTTAAATTCTTTACATGTTTTTTTTTCAAATTGTTAAAACAACAAAAAAAAATGTATTATAATTTATTGATGCCTAGTGGCTGAAAATACGGTATTGAAAATATTTTTCATTCTAACAGAATTACAGTGGTTTAATTATTGAGTTTAGACTTTGAATGCTAACCTATTTATTTATTTGCAATGAAGTAAGTTTAATAAAAAAAATTTTCCATTCGAAATACATTTTGATCTTAATGTTATTACCTAATTATTTAACTAACCATCATAATAATAATCAAAAGGATCATAATAATCAAAATATAACATCAAGGTACACCTTAAATATGAAAACACATTAAAAAGATGTAATTAAAATAGCGTGTTAAAGAGAATGTTTAAAGTTTTTCTTTCTAAAAATGGCTGACAATACCTTTTAATATCAATGTTCAAATTGTTCCAAATGCTTATTCCAATGCTTCCAATGCTCAATATTTGTTTACGATTTGAGGATTTATCACAACATATCTCGGTTGCTAATAAAAAAGCACACTCGAAAATTACATAGTTCATGTAGCGAGCAACTGAATATCCAAATGAAATAACAGGGCATATCGTCATCCTTAGACTAAAGACAACAACAAGCTGAGGTAAACTGGATACAGCGTCAAATAAAAATTTAGTTTAGTCCAGTTTCACCCGAATAAAAGTCAGAAAAATGGGAAACCGTTTGCCAAATATAGGAAAACAGTGATTAAACCTGCGAGGGGCCCGGTTGTGGCTCCTATGGATAAGACGAAATTTCGGCGGGGGGAGGATATAACTGTGTAGTGACTGCCAGCTTCTTAACTTCCTAGTAGCGTGTACAACCGGTAGGTTGTTCTTGTCATTTTTAATGCCGCCCTCAGGGTATGCGCGGTCTTGTGAGGCGTAACCCAATCAAGATTCGCAAGTGTATGTGCTGAATCTCGTGGAAACCACCGGAAATTATTTGTTATTTGACAACAGGCTACAGTACGGCGCTAAAGGAGTTTTCTCCTGAGTTTTAGAAAAAAACCCTTATATTAGGTGAAAAAGCGTACGCCGACAGATGGATGGCTATGAGGATAAACTGTCTCTAATTCCATGTAGCCATCCTGTGGTAGAGCTGGATGTCCCACAGGTGACTCTTCCATCTCTGAAGCTCTTGATAACAAAATGGAAGGATTAGTTATAAATAGGGATGGTCACTAGAAAAGACTTTTTGAGTAGAACAAATAGCCGAAGGTACCGAATAGCGCGAAGGTACCGCCGACTGATCAGTTATTTGGTTTTGTCAAGAGCCAGAATGAAAGTATCAATGCTAATTATTGAAAGGTAATCTAGAGGAAGGCGAAAGGCACCACGTACTGCGTCGGAGGTACTAAAAAACTTAAAAAGAGGCCTGGTAAAAACCAGGCTCCGAAGGATAAGAGCGAACAAATAGATGGCAAATGGCAGTCATAAAGGGAAAAGGCGGTGAAGAGAGCAAACACAGTAAAAAATAATAATTAAAAAAACAAAAATATTACGAAACAATCAGCATCATGGTAAGGCCGCTTCGGATCTCCTTAGCTGCAGGTTTACCTGCCGTGCACTATAGATAATCAAGTTAATGGATTAGCTAAATAAATGGGTAATTGATTTTTGATAAAGGAAATCAGATTCCTTCCGCAAATAAATCTTATTCCTATTCCAGAGTTCATCTTCTGGCACCTAGTGGCGGTAATAAAGGGACTCCTTGGGGAAAGGTGCTAATAGTTGGATGTAATGGCCTCCGGACGTGGTTAGGCAGCTAATAGCCCACTACAAACAGAGGGGGTTGGACTACCTGACTGTATCTAATGCAAATGTGCGCCATACAGTGTGGAGTAGCAATGGCATCAACAACAGAGGTGAGTACTTTTTCGATTTTTTCATCCCTAATAATGTGATCATTATAAATAGGGGGGAAAATACATTTAGAAATGCGATTAGGCAAGAGGTCCTTGATTTAACGTATGCCGACTCACTTTTTATTCTTTAATAAATAATTGGATCACATCCACATTAGATTTGATATAGCGGTCCATGCAGAGGCAAGAAATCAGAATTCCGAAACTGTCCGACTAGGGCTTATATAAGGCAACGTTTGAGATCAGCTGTCCTTTGAAGCGGGGAATGCCCACAAACATGGGGTCCCCTACTGGAACGGGGCGCTGGATGGAGTTTATTTAACAAGGCTAAGTGCACCAATCAATGGGACGAGTACCAGTTGGCATTGACTGAATATAATCTCGAACTAAGAAGATGCAAAAGGGCAATTTAGAGATGTTTCTGTGAAGCAATCAATAAAATGCACCGCTTCAAAAGATTCTGTCTAGAGACCATTTCAAGGGTGCAGGACTGCTCCAGAGAGCAGAAGGGTGTTTCTGGAAACACGGAAAAATGGAATCTCAGGAAATCGAAGGTGTGCTCTATATTGATGGAATCTCAGGGTAGATGGAATCTACGATGATGAAAGTGAGGTAGTTTACGCGCAACCCAACATATTTTGGAATCTTTCCGGATTTTTGGAAGGATTTTTACTCCCAATAAAGTGAACAGAGCCATTGGCTATGAGGAGATGGTATTTTACAAGCCTAGCCTTACTGCAGAAAGGTATTGAGGAAACTCCCCCTAACCTGGTTCGGATTTTATTTATTTTATTTATTTATTTATTTATTTACTGATTAATTTAAACAGCTTTCGGTATGCGCTATTTTGAGCAGGCTATGTCTTTAGCTATATTCGAAAACTTTGTAGGAGAGTAAATGTGGCCTTTATACGAAAGTTTGATGGCCGCCCAGACACTCAGCCCAACCCATATCATTCTGTTGAAAACGATGAAAAAGTTTTGGATCACCAAATTAGAACTGAGAACCTTATGGGAAATTCGCTTCATCGGGATCTTAGCGGCCTAATCACTAAGATTGAAGTGACTTTATGGAAATTGAGGGGACTTTTGATAATACCTCCTATAATTCGATAGACATGGCAGCAGGCGAAAAGAGAATTCCACTTCCCTTAATTAGGTAGGTCCTGAAACATAGGAAGATTACAGATACATTTTGTAGTGAGTCAGTAAGCATTAGGGCCATATAGTTGTGTCCCCATGAAGGCGTTTGTTCTCCTCTATTATTTTCATTGGTTATTGACAGACTGCAGACTCTTCAGAGTAGCAATGGATGCGGATGATTCTGCTATCGTAATCAGAGGGAAATTTGATGAAATCGTCTCAGAATGTACTAAATATAGTATTAAATTTGGTGTGTCTTGGAAGGACTCATCGTCAATCCAAACAAAACGATTATTATACCCTTTATGAGGAGGACAAAACTTGGGCTTAAAGCTCGATCGCTAAACGGAACTACGAATTCGTGTTTCAAAGAAGTTAACTATCTAGCGGTTATCCTGGTTCAAATAGTGAATTGGAAACAACATTTACTTAAAGCGCAGAATAGGGCAATTAAAGCCATCTGGCCATGTCGGAGACTCTATGAACTTGACCAACTGGTCATTTTTAACAATCATGAGGCCCATAGTCATATACGCATTGGTATTATGGTAGCTCGGCTACTGCGATAGAGGCACTTCTAGGACTGACTCCATTACACAATCATACTATATTAAAAAGGACGCTTTGTGTATGGCCTTGAATTTGCCGATTATTATTATTATTATTATGGGGGGCCATGCGGGCGATCAGCCACTTCGCACTGCGACCTAAAAGATCTATTGTGCTGGCCCCTGCTTAATTATCCGTCCAGTCAATATTCAGGTTCTTAATGAACCTGACGATACTGCCTCCCGGTACGTGATACATACTATCTGGGCTTATTGCTCTCCCTCCTAGATGTTTACTACAGCATGTAGTTCCGCTAGAAAGACGGTAGCATTGGAGCTCAAGGACCTCGAGAGGGTTGTCCCACTCCCGTATATTCCTACTCCTGCCCCGTATTCCGTTTGATTTTACTCTTACGAGTCGCTCGGAATTGCAAATCACCTGTAGGTCACCCAGCTTTACTACAGGAAGGCTAAATAAAACTGGAGGGTGCCTGGTATCCAGAGTCCGCATATTTTGGGCTGATTAACCTATCAGCCATTCATCTTTCGGCATATGCTGTTCCACCTTAGATTAGGGTTTTTTGTCAAGGTTTTCTCCTTTAGCGCCGTACTTTAGCCTTTGCCAAATGGCCAAAGATGTGCCAAGTGGCCTTAGTTACCAGTGGTTGCCACGAGGAGGCAGTACGTACACTTGCGAATTGTGAACAGGTTACCCCTTACACAATTGTACCCATCACGCAGCTGCCTAATGACAAGACCAGAACAGCACACGTGATGCGCACCCTACTGGAAGGTTACGGAGCTGGTGGATTAATCTACTCAACTTTGATTTCCCCCTCCAATAGACGCCAAACCACCTGAATTTGCCGATAGAATGTAATATTTAGATTAGTAAAATGAGAGTCACCTGAAAATCTTCTAGGAATTTATTCCATAGAGATGCCTTCTAACTGCTTGCCATATCAAAACAGGATTTCCACAGAATCTTCTGTGTTAGAGATGGGTCAACATTTCTGCCTGCACGCCTGACTGGGACCTAGGTCGAACGCTAGTCACTCTCGATATTCTTCCTTGGGTGTTTTCTCCTGATGTAGTTTTTTCTGAAGAAGCAGAACAATTACTAAGACCTTGTTAAGGGTTGTCCCCTGGGTGGGGTTAATCACATCTTCTGAAGTTCTTCGTTATTGTTCAGTAACTTGCCAAATTCCACAATTCTTCTTTAAGCCTCCAAATGTCCTATCCGAGTTATTGTAACAATTGCTCTGCTTTTTGAATTCTCTGGTTCCCTTCTTTTTCGATACAAGATTACAATATGAGATCGCGTAAGGCACCTGGGTATTATCTTAGATAGTGAACCATCCTGCAAATACCAGCTGGGAAATAAGCTTCAAAAGGATATTGCCATATTTCAGCAATGTATAAGGACATTTGGGAAATCATGGGACTTGACCACCGGAAAGTTGATGTTGGTTTAAAAGTCACTGGTCCTGCCTAAGCTATCTTACGTTAGTGTTATTTGGTGGCCTTTAATTATCTTGAAGTCCTTCAATAGTTGAACTTAATGGTTTGCATTGCTTGTCCTTAACTCCAATTAACTCCAATTCTTGCCAAGGAGAACATTTTGTTCCAGCCACAGTTGCAGTCATTTATTATATGCGATACTTGTCCTACTGCATTTCGTTTAAGGTGGACTAGGATGTGGAACTCTTTTGGTTCGATTATGGGGTCTAGACTAATTCTCAACAATTACTACTCACTTATACCAGAAATTGATATGGTTACTACTTGAGATGATTACTATCTGAATATAGTTTCGATGTTCGCGGATTGCTTTTCGGTGGTTTGTCTGAATTGGCAGACACCCAGATGAACTCTGGTCTTCGACGAACTCGGGAATCTATTACCATTCGCTGGATCATAACAGCACAGTATTTCAAGCTGGATCGATTGTGTCTTTTACTCATTGTGCGATCAAGAAATTGGCTGATAAAGACAAAAATATTACTCGGTGCATAGATACTAGGTAAATTGGTACTCAATTCTCTTACGAACCATTGCTTATTGCAATATTGACAATAATGAAATTGCTGATTCGTTGGCCAAAGCTGGGTCACGCCTAAAACTGATTCGTCCTGATTCAACCGCTCCCTTACAATTTCGCTTGGGAGAGTAATAGGGCAATTAAGGTTTTTATTATGAACGATTTGAGATAAAAGTGGCTAGTTGCTTCTAGTTGTCGTATGGAAAAACTAAATACGGCCAAACCATAAATTAAAGAAAAATTAAAAAAAAAAATATTAATGTTCCGACTAAGGTCTGAAGATGCCTTACAATAACTACATATTGGTATTGGTACTGCTATGCATAGCGCAGCATAATACCTTGCTTTAAACTCCGACAGCGACAAGTTAAATAGGTCCAAGTCATTAAAGTAAATAGCATGGTTGGGCATAAGTCGGTTTAGACATGATGACACACCAAGATTTGTCCTGAAAGCCGATGGCTGGAACAACTGCTGATGTCGTCGGGTGTAGAGTCTAATAAATTGTTGACTATTTTAAAAAGAAAGTATTCATCAATTAGAGTTCTTCTATCTTCCAATAAGATCAGACTGAACTTCTGCCTACGTCTCTCATATGTCATATAATCATTGGAGGGAATAAACTTAAAACACATAAACCTTGTAAATTTTCTTTGAACGCATTCAATCCTGTAGTTATAATCGTCATAAAATGGATTCCTGACTTGAGATAAGTATTCAAGGTTAGTTCTAACAAGGCTTAATTATAGTAACGGGAGAGTTGAAGGATCCCCGAAATCTTTACCTCTTCTGGAGATATAGCCTAATGTGTTGAAAGAAGTACGACCAATTGAATCAATATGTTTGTCGAAGCATATTTTCTGGTCGAAAACCACCCATAAATCTATGATTTTAACCTGTTTATTTAAAGATTCCAAGCCAATGCTATAAGTAAAGTCAAATTTATAAACTTTCTTGGTAAAAGTCATAGTAATACACTTTTTGATGTTCAGTGGTAATTGATTTACAATTGACCAGTTAAAAACTGCGGTTAGATCCGCTTGCAAAGCCACAGTGTCATTAGCCGTATAAATATTTTTGAAGAGCTTCAGATCATCAGCATACAATAAGTGGCCTGAAGTTATAACCTCCGAAATATCATTAGAATAAAGAATAAACAACAAAGGACCCAAAATAGACCCCTGGGGATCTCATGAAGTAGGTTTATTACCATTAGATACGAGGCCATTCAATTTTACAAATTGAGTTCTATTTCTCAGGTATGAATGAAACCATTTAAGCAAAATTCGTGGTATATTATATGATTCAAGTTTGCACAACAACTTAGAGGGCGAAACTTTGTCAAAAGCTTTCGAAAAATCGGTGTATATGCAGTCGAGTTGCCCATATTTGTCCAAAGTGCTAGCAGCAGTATCTACAAATTCAGCTAAATTGGTTAAGGTTGAACGCTTCGAAGAAAAAACGATGCTACATTGGCGAAATTTGATTGTTGACGCGATAAAAAATCATATTGTAAACTAGTTTCTCAAATGGTTTTGCTAGGGAGTTTAGAATGGAAATTGGCCTGTACTTTTCTATGTCCGCTAAATCAAAACTTTTGTGTATTGGCAAGACAAACGATTCTTTCCATTTAGACGGAAAGCAAGATATGTTAATCGACAAATTAAACAAGAACGTGATCGGGACCACAAGAACAGTTTTGAGATTTTTTAGAAACAAATTAGGCACTTGGTCGGGGCCCGCACTTTTATTAATGTCCAATGTATGAAATACGGTAAAAACCTCATCTTCCGAAATCATAGACGGCTTACCAACTGAATTACAATATGTATAAATGCTGGAAACATTAGGAACTGGTATATATACAGAACTGAAATGATCCACAAAAAGCTTGCATATCTCTGATTGAATATTCGATGCTCTAGATTTAAGAAACATTGAACTGGAATACTCAGAATTAGTATACAAAGCGATCTATGATAATTAGAAAAAGCTTTCGGATTATTCTTTATGTTTGTTTCAACAAGGGATATATACAAGTTTCTTTTCACTTTAGTCCTGTATTTTGAAAATATCAAATAATCAAATCGATTATAATAAGATTGAAAGCGTTTTCGATATTTATCTTTGGTTTTTATCAAGCGCACTATAGATTGCTTCAGTACCATTTCGGGTAGCGGTCTTGTTTACTAGTAACATGGTCAGAATGACCGATCAAGGAAAAAATTGTACTGTAAAATAATGCAACAGCATCATCTGGAACCAAGTTCTGAAATATTGAAAACCAATCAATACCTCCTAATTCAACGGACAGATTTTGATAGTCTAGTTTATGGAAATTAATTCGCAAGAAAGAAGTGGAAGGTCGCTTTCGTTAAACAGATATATGAACCGAGGCTATGATTGGAACCCTGTTAAAGTTAGCCGAAAGTTTCTAGCCGAAAGTGAAAAGTCGATATTGCAGATTATGTTATAGCCGAAAATAAATCAGCCTCTAAAGTGTTATGTCTGGAGATGGATTGCATTGATGTGACTTATCAATAACTATCGCAGGAAAAAAATTCAGTACAAGTTTCTTGTGGGAAATCTCGGAAAATTCAAAAAAGTTTCCAGCCGAAAGTAAGAAATGGATGTATAAAATCAGCCTCTAGAGTGTTTTGTCTGGAGATGGATTGCATTAATGTGACTTGTCAATAGCTATCGCAGGAAAAAAATTTAGTTCAAGTTTCCCGTGGGAAATCTCGGAAAATTTGATTTTCCAAAAACCAATAGAAAATTTGTATAAAATCAGCCTCTAGAGTGTTATTTCTGGAGATAAATTGCATTGATGTGACTGGTCAATAGCTATCGCAGGAAGAAATTTCAGTTCAAGTTTCCCGTGGGAAATCTCGGAAAATTCGATTTGCCAAAAATCAATAGAAAATTTGTATAAAATCAGCCACTAGAGTGTTATGTCTGGAGATGAATTGCATTGATGTGATTTATCAATAGCTATCGCAGGAAAAAAATTTAGTTAAAGTTTCCCGTGGGAAATCTCGGAAAATTAGATTTTCCAAAAATTATTAGAAAATTTGTATAAAATCAGCCTCTAGAGTGTTATGTCTGGAAATGAATTGCATTGATGTGATTTATCAATATCTATTTGCAGGAAAAAAAATCAGTTCAAGTTTCCCGTGGGAATACTCGGAAAATTCGATTGTCCAAAAATTAGTATAAAATCAGCCTCTAGAGTGTTCTGTCTGAAAATGAATTGCATTGATGTGATTTATCAATATCTATCACATGAAAAAAATTCAGTTCAAGTTTCCCGTGGGAATTTAAAATTTTTTTTATTTAAATCCATGTATCCTATTTACTTTCGACTGATAACTACTAAATTTTTTATTTTCGGTCGGAATGTTATATCATAGCCTGCATTATCGACCATTTTTTATACTTTCGGCTGTGCTAACACAATCTGCATTATCTGCAACTTTCGGCTAACTTTAACAGTATGGCTATTGTAGTGTTTTTTTAATTTTTTAGTGATAGCTGCTATCGAGAGCCGTCATTTTGCTACGCCTAAATTTAAATTTGACGCGCTATTTATTGGTTAACTAAACTTATTTAACATCAAACTATCATTTTTAATTCAATTGTTTACCAAAAACTTAATATAAAAAATATTTTTCTCTACCTATTTATACGGAGCGCTATCGGGAGCCATATTTTATATGACGGCTCTCGATAGCAGCTATCCGGAGCCAATAAAAACATACTACATATGATTACTAGTTAACAAGTAATCATATTGTTACGATGACACCTAGTGTGTAATAGAATAAGTTAAATACACATAGCTCAATGTTTACTGTACTAAAATGGAATTTTCCATGATAAAATTGTTACGTAATGTTTCTACGCTATTCTAACCGGAAAAGTCATGAACTTTCGAGAAGTTTGGTTTGTGTATATAAAAAGGCGAACAAGATCGAATTGGATCATTAGTATTTGGAACGCGATAGTGTAAACTTGTAAGAATTATTATTATTATTTATTTACATCATGAACGGGATAAAAAATCCTTTTTTGATTACAATTTTATTTTACAATTTTATAATTTAGTTTTTATTAATTATTTTTTAGAAGAACATTTAGAAATATTAAAATCAAACACATCAAAACTACAATTAAATTGTCGAAAAATCGCCGGAACCGGAGAGAGACGCATTAAATATCAGAGATAGTGGTAATGATAGCGAGCTGTTAAGATCTTTAAGTATTTTTGCAGGTATGTTATCAAAACCACATCCCAATTTCATCTTGGATATACCAAGGCTGACATCTTTTACTGAAATATAAGGTATTCCAATTAAATTTTGATGATGCGAACTACCCTAGTGGAAAAATACGAACAAAAATACCAAAAAAACATACCAAAGTATACCGAAACAAATTAATTTAAGTATATATGATTAATTGAACCCAAACAAATACCAAATAGATGTTTTAAATTTTAGCACAATTAAATGAAATTTATACTTAAATAATACATTACAAAAATATATGAAGTTAAGTTTAAATTTTGTATACGGTAGTATTTTAATTTAATTAAAATAATACGTAAATAAGACTAAAATAAAATTATGCTTATCATACACAATTTTGTATTTTGATAGCATAAAATTAGTTTTAATTTAATCTCAAACATATAGTTCAAGACTAATTCCAAACAAAAGTATGTATGTTTGAAAATATACCTAATATAGTATTTAAATAGTCTGCCATTTATATTTTCATAAATATATTTTAACTGTTTTATGTTTCGCTATTACTCGATTATACTCGTATGGATTTCGCTTTAACTTAAATTTCGCTTCAATACGAACCAAACATTGCAACACGTTTAGTTTAATTCAATGATTTGGTAAAGCAAGAGTGAGTTATAACTATAAAACTTATAAAGTATACTGAGGGAATTTACTAAAAATACCTAAATATGTATTTTGCAAGTTTGATTGAATATATAGTATATTAAATGATTAGAAAAAAATATTTAGAACCAGATACAAAATTCCGTTTAACACATTAAAGGTTAGCTTATCTAATTACAATTTAAGTTAAATATGATGTTTGTAGGAGCTTTAAGTTATGTATATACATATCAAATATATTTTGCATGTGAATTATATTTGATTACAGTTTTATATTGCAGTATTTATTTACGTGTGTATGTGTCTATCTCACTTCTGAAATACATTTGACTGCAGTTTCTTGTACATATTTACGTGTCTGTGTGTGTGTATCACATTTGAAATAAATTTGATTGCAGTTTCTTATTATATATATATATATATATATATATATATATATATATATATATATATATATATATATATATATATATATATATACATATACGTATATATTAGTGAAACCTCCGTATGTTGGACATTCACGGGACTGAAAAAAATTGCCAATATATGAAGATGTTCAATATACAGAAATGTTCACAAAATTTTTCCTCCTTAAAGCTTCCGATGTTGAAACTAATTTATCTTTCTCGGTATCAGATTCAACATCGTCAAAACCAACTTCTGATTCTTTATCGATAATTGAATTTAATATAGCGTCCTGGTTTGATTCACAGCAAATAGCAATATTGTCTTTTATCGATATATAATTTTCAAATGTTTCTGCCGACACTCCCAAAACATTCTCTGAAACTACAGCTTCTATTTCGTACAAATCAGTATTTTCTTCGATTATGGAAAAGCAAGAAACTTCCACGAATCTTAGATCCAAGTTATAGCATCAAGTATATTTACACTATTTGATACGTCTGAAGCAGTCATCGCACCATTCCCAACGTCCTTGATTGTGCCTTCTATCTTCTTTAGGTTCGATAAAGGCTTTTAACTTTTATTTCCATTAAAAATATCGACTTCATGAGCCCAAACTTCAATAAATTTGAGACGTCATCCACGCAGATTTATTAGATCGCTGTGCAACTGGAAGATTCTCAATTTTTAGATTTTTAAATGCCCTTGGTTTCCTTGATTTTCGGATGACTAAAGGTTTAATATTTTCGCCCAATGCACTACTCTCTTTGGACAGTTTACCACTGTTGCAATTTTCTCCTTTTAGCACAAAAACTTTTTATCGGGCATTAGCTTAAAGAAGAGACCTAACTCATCAGCATTGAACCAATCTTTTTGTTCATTACCATCAACAAAAAGCCGAGAATGTGCTATGAAATTGGTTGATGTCATTTTCCGATATTTCATTCGCCTCCCCCAAAGAGTTTTGTATTGGATTCCATACCGCATCCGAAATTACACCAACCATCCGTTTGATCCTTTGAAATCGGGTACTCCTAATCTGATGGCAATGCGTTTCGCACATTCCTGAATAATGGTGTGTGGCTTTGTGTGTATGTATGTGTGTGTGTGTGGTGTGTGCCGTCTTCTACCGTCAAATACCTGTTTCAAAATTGTTTCAATTCTAATGAATCTCCCAATTATCATTATTACTGCGAAAATTGTGAATCGTACTTAGGAAACAAGAAAAATACTGAAATAATAAATACATTCTGTGATAATTGTAAAAAATTAAACATATCTCCAAAATGCAAGTTTTTCATAACTCTACAATTTGAGCCTCAGCTGAAATATATTGTTCAAAATAATTTGGATAAAATTCATTTTAAATCAGAATGCATGGACAGCAATATTCACAGTATATATAATGGTAATTTATATAACGCTACAGTTAATTTGTTCATAAAACATGAATTGTCAGTATATATACTGGTCAATTTAGAATACGAGATGGACGATTCCATAATATTGACCATTCATTCTGTTTGTTTAAAAAGAATTCCAAATAATTTAAAACTTATTATTCCAAATGACATTAAACAAAAATGTATTCTTGTTGATACAAAAGAAAACCTTTCAGTTACAGTATTTCCTAATCTGTTTGAAATCGATTAATTATACAGTGAAGTATTTTAACAGATTTTGTATCAAAATAATACAATTACATAATCCTAACTTTACATTTTTAGATATAAATTAGAAATTCATATGATAACCAAAATAAAACGTGGCGGTGAAAGAAATAAAAATTTAGGAGAAGCGATCAAAACCAAACGAAGTAACCGCATTAAAAACAGCCAATATATATTAAAAGAAATCGCACCAAATGAAGATCTAACTGAAACACAAATGTCAGATGATTTTAATATGATCTTATCGAGCAACGCACAACTTATATGTCCAGATTCAAGTAAAGAAAAAAAATATATTGCAAGTGATTCGTCACCGAAAATCTTCACACCTCTAAAAAACGTAGAAACTAGTTACACAGATGTAGAAATATTCAGCATCCCTACCCCGGCGCCAATTGAAGTTGACGGCGAACCAACTACGGAAGAATTTCTTCGTGATTTTTTCCAAGAATCTGCTAGAGCGATAACAACTCACAACACAACCACAGTTGTTCCAACCACAGTTATTCTAACCACAGTTGTTCCAACCACAGTTGTTCCAACCACACAACCAAGCGTAACCGCCATAGATAGCAGTAGTAGCTCAACATCAGTGTCGTTATCTTCAAACTCAACGAGTTCATCATCAGATTCAGATATTTCTGCATCCAGTTTATCCGATTTATCTAATATTTCGTTACAAATAGCCAAAGTAAGAACAAAATAACATCTTAAGTTTTAACATAAGTACTAAACCTTTTCTTTAATCTCTATTTTCTAGAAGCAAATCAAAAAATATCATTATAGATATTTAAAAGACGAAAAGGAAAATAAGCATCTTAAAAGAAAACTGGAAACAATAAAGAAAAAAATACATTTATGCAGTACTCGATGATGAAGCTGGCGACATAATATATGAAAACGGAGTTAAAATAACTAAGCTGCAGGATATTTATTTAAAGAAAATTCCAGATACAGAAAAAGGAGACAGGAAATTTTTTAATACAATGCTTCAGATAGTATATGGTATACAGAGGAACTAAAGAAAAGTAGTCGAACGGGAAGATCACGTTCCGGAACACCATCACAACAATTAGACCCGGAAAAAATGAATTTGTAGAGCGGATGTTTTGGGAACGGATTAAGACATACAAAAATGCCAAAGGTAGATTTGCTATTTACGATCAGTGCGTAAATAGAAAAATTCAAAACACTAAATAGACTGAGAGAAAACTCTTACTGTCCGATACTAGTAAAAAATCTGATGAAGCTTTAGTTAAAAAACCACAAACTATAACAGACATATATGTACGTACCTATAGGTAAAAAAAAATCGAAAAAGAATAAATATGCAAAGAAACATAGAAAGCAGAAAGAGAAAGATACAAAACAGCACGACAAAGTTAATGTTAGTGATAATAAGTTGTTATAGTTATTAACAATTTACTTTATTAAAAATGATCATTTTTAAATAATATATTTAAATAATATGAATAAATAAAATAATTAATCAAATTGAATTAATGAATTATATGTATTAGGAGAATTTTTAATTTATGATTATGTAATAATGAAAAAAATAATTAATTTAATTTTTATTATAAACTAAAAATGAATATTTGTACTTTTTATTCTTCACAAAATTCTGTCAATATATTGATGTAAGTATACCTTACATATATATGTATGTATATGTATATATAAATATATATATATATATATATATATATATATATATATATATATATATATATATATATATATATATATATGTAATTTAATTGAAATAATACTAATAAAATACTACTATACCTGAAGGTATAGTAGTATTTTATTAGTATTATTTCAATTAAATTGAACTATGTTCAAACGACCAGAAATATACCAAGTTTTAGTATACTGTTTAAATCAATAATACTCTACAAAAATACCAATCGTAGTATGCAAAATTTGGTATATTTTTAATATAATTTAAACAAAATATATTAAAGTAAGTATTTAATAATAAACCTAAAAACGACTTATAAAATACTGAAAAAGGTACATATTCACTTTGTATGTTTCTGGTCTTATTTGCTCAGAAATACCAAAAATATACTTGTTTATAAAAACAAAAAAACACTCAAAATAATACTAAATTTTGGTATAATCTTCGTAAGTATATTTTTGGTTTAAATCGGGGTAATATACATAAAACAGATTGCCATAACAGACCGACAATATACTTATAGAAGTGATATTAGTTCATACAAAAATTAGTATAATTTTAGTATTCAAGACCCAGGATTTTTCCACTAAGGTAGGAGGTCCTAATGAAATATTAATAGCATTATCATTGTATTTTTGATAGACTGATTGGAAAAATTCTGCAAATAATTTACATATGTCCTCAGCCTTACAGGCAGTTACATAATTTAACGACATCATTTGTGGATAACCAGAACATTTTCTTTTGACATGAACAAAAGGCCAAAATAGTTTTGGGTTTGAAATTAAATTATTTTCCAGCTTTGAAATATAGTTCCTATAGGCTCGGCGTTGTTCCTTAATAAATTCCCGGCGTAGTTGTAAAAAAGTATTTAGACAATCCAAGTTATCACCAAATTCTTTGGCAAATGTGTGTGCCTTATTCTTTTTATTTCTTAAATCAACCAAATTGTTGTCAAACCATGGAGGATGGTTATTCTGACGTTCATAGCATTTAGGTACATGTTTGTCGAAAGCATGAAATAAAACCAAATAAAATGAGTCGACTAGAGCATTAACATCACTCCATTTAGAATTGAAAGTTACTTCCCAATCCACCAATTCAAAAAACTCCTGCAGACCGGTAATATCAGCCTTATTAAAATTGTAATTTACCCTTGGTTGTGCATTGTTGATGAATTTACAAAACAACTCCTGGCAGTCAAAGTTAATTTCCAATCCACTGTGGTGAAATCTATCTGGAACAAAAGGTTCCAATGACTTAATAACCAATCCACAATTAGGATCATTCAATAAAACTAGATCCAGGATTCTACCATTCAAGTTAGCAACTTTACAAATTTGATGTAAATTTAAAGACAACATGGCATCAATAAAAATCTGTTCCACATCACTCGAAACATTGGATGGAAAACAGAAGCAGTTTAATCATCATCAGTACACCAACATAAACCCGGAAGATTGAAGTCACCCAATACACCCATTACACTGTGATACAAAATAATAAATATTTGCACAGTGTATGCTATAAACCTCAGCAGAGCTTAGAGGTGGGACGTATGCAGCATATAAATATAATGACTTCACTGTCCAAGATAATTTCACCGCTACATATTCCACAGTAATATTCGGACATCCTACATCACAGTTCATAATTGAATTATGCACAGCTACAAGAACTCCACCACCATCAGATTTATCACTTGTTGGGCTGGAACGGTCACATCTATACATTACGTAATTATCATCAAAAAATTCAGAACGTAAAACAGGAGGTTTCATCCTTGTTTCAGATAAAACATATATCGGATTATTAGTAGTATTTGAGAAGCGACAGTGTGAAGATTAAAAAGTAATTAAAAAATGATTTAAAAAGTGTTGTGTGCGAAATAAAAATTGTAAGTGAACAGTAAAATTTGAGAATAATTTATATAAAGTGATTTTGTGAATTTTTATTGATAAACTGTGTTGTAATAAATTTTGTGAAATAAATAAATTCGTTGGAGATAAATTAAATTGATTTTGTATTATTCGCAATACGAACCTTGATTGACAAGGCAAAAACGTAACAATATATTCTGATATGAATATTCGTTGACATTCTTAAAATTAAATTTTTTTACCCATATAGAAATTTTTTGCTTGAAGGCTAGCGGATGGAGAAATCACATTGAATCGAAATGCAACCAAATGGACACTGTTTGGAAAATCTACTATATAAGGCGATCCTATAGGTAACGTTATTCCACTTATCATATTTTAACCAATATACGATTTGTTTCTAGTTTTGAACATCTAATAAACCAAATATAATTAGTCCATTTGTCCCAGTCATGGTATCTTGATATTGTTATGGCCGCCTTTTTGGCCGTATCCACAACTACAAGGATGTATTTCTAGTAATATAGCTGCATACAACTTAATGTTTCGCCATAATACAATGTACACGAAATTTTCGCAAATAAATTTAAAAAAAAAACAAACTATTTTATGAACCTGAGGTGTTAAGGGTTTCTTGCAAATGTTTGTGACCATATTTGTCGGTTATATTTGTTGACTATTCAAGGGTTTATTTTAATTAAAATCTTTAAAAAGGCAAAAGTTCAAAATAAATTATTTAATTTTATATTCACGTAAAATATTTACAATTCGCTTGAGTTTTGCTTAATATCATATTATGAAAGGAACATTTTTAATTACTTTTTCTCTACACTTGATTTTTTCACATTTTTATAACTATAAAATATTACTGGATAGCTACACTTAAGTTTGTTTTCAATAAAAATGTCTTCATTAGTCAAGAACAATAAAAATATTCGTTGTTTTGACATTCGAGAATTTATACCCTCACCGTCCGTCCTATTGGATCCTAAATCAAGTTCTAAATATTTTAGTCAAGACACAAACCATACATTTTTTGTAGTGTTTATTATCAAGTAAATTTTGATTTGTGATTTTTAATATTGCATATATTTGGAATTAGTTTACTTACAAATGAAGAAAGACAAGTTATTAGTTTTTATTAATTTTAATATAAGAATTAATCTTATACATAGCTTTCTATGTTATCCAAAAATATTCTATTGGATTTCTTTCATTTTTCAAATTTTAATCTTATTGGCTTAAGAGAGGATATAGCCTACAGTTACAATAATTTTATTCAGATGGCGATGTTTTAGTTGACAGTTTACTTTTGATCTTTTCTTTCTACAAACTTTGAAAATAGATACCTAAGTACTTATGTTCACTTCCATCATTTTAGTAATTTAAAAAAGGTGCGTCTCTAATTTTGACAATGTTTATCGACAATTTAATTTTCAGACCCAAATTTATGGTATTCAAATCTGAATTATTTTCTAAAATTTTCTATTTCCTTTAAGTCCTTAAAATTGGTAATTTTAAGTAACCAACCCAATTGCAATGCAATGAAAGGTTCCAATACAATTTTATTCCAAATATTTGAATCAATCGGAATTACAAATGAGATCAAATTGTATACGAACAAAAACCATTTGAGACCTTATATACAAGTATCCCGACAAAACAATCAAATGTAAATTGATCCAGGTCCATCAAATCAATACATTTAAATCGAACAATTGAGGTTTTATTTTTGTTTACCATTGATAAGCGCACGCATTAGGTATATTGCCAAGTATCAATATAATAATTTTCTACTGTGCGGTGAGATAGTTTAATAAACAAAAAAAAAAAAATTCATTCTATAAAATTAACTCCAAATATAATAAAAAAATATAAAACCCATACACACAACACACACACACACACACACACACAAACAAAACAAACAAAATAAAAATCTAATTTAAGCCATCAAATAATCATATTAAAATTTTTTTTTTGATTATGTTTATCTCTTTTATTTATATCGAAAACAAAATAAAAAATAAAACCAAATCAAAACTATTTAACTATTTCATTCTCACATTGTAAAAATACTAAAATACAATTTTTTGCTACTAGCTACTAGCTACTTACTATTTTTATTTTATTTTTTTGCTGTTTTGTTTTGTTTTTGTGATTTTTCCCAAAATAAAATATAAAATGTCTCGTCATCTCTATTTAACCTATAATAAAAACAAACGATAAAAATAAAAATAAAACTGAAATGGCATAATAAAAAGTTATAAGGAAATGAATGAAATAAAAGATTATATACACACATACACAACTACTCAATTCATTCTAATTATTTTGTAATTTTTTGTTGTTGTTGTTTTGTGTTTTGGTTTAGTATCTCCATAAAAGAGATAGATGTTATGTGTATACTACTTTCTTTTAACGTTTTTCCTGGTAACATAATATGAATAATTTTTTTTTTTTTTTTTCTTCTGTTCTCTTTAGACCGCCCATCTAAAAATGTGAAAAGTGAAATGTTTGTCTAGTTTAAACAATCAAAAGGGAGGTAAAACGACACGAAAAAAAGGAACGATGAATTCAATCAATGACGTATTTCAGCCATATTTTCTATGCATATATGGTGTTCTTTGTCACACTGTGATCCTTTTTGCGAGCGCAACAACAGTGAAAAAGCAGCAAAGTTGTACATAGTTTTGATATATGTATTGTATTTTCTCTTTTTATTGTGAGCCATTCGGGTTGTTCCTATTTTTTCGTCAAGTCGTGTGTTCTCTCATAAATAATTTTTTTATTTTGTGCAAATCTAATTTAGAATAATTTCGGAACACAAAATTAAATTAATTTTAATTTTTAATTTTACAATTTTTTAATTTGTGAAAAATTTTTGTTTTACCAATTTATCATCAATTTTAATTAATTTTTTATGTGTTTATGTTTTACTCTGCATTCATTCGTGAAGACTGCTAAATATTTAGTATATTGTATTTGCTATAGCGGCGGGTTAAAATTTTTGTTTTGCTTTTAATAATAATTTATAGTTAATTCTTATTGTAATTTATTATAACATATGTATAATTAGATGCTACATATTATTTAGGGCCTATTGTTTTTATGTATTGAAATGAGTAATTGCTAATTTTATGAATGTTGTTTGAAATTTACATTAGTTGGCATTTAATTTTGAAAGATATACATACAATTTATGTAAGTTGAAGGTTATACAAACAGAATATGTATGTTTTACGAAGGTCGTTACAATCATATGGTTTTGTCTATAAGGTTTCTTGGTTCAAGCTGTAATGTGTAGAAAAATCGTCGGAAATTCACCATAAATGGATGATTGTATACACAAATTGCGTTTAAAGAAAAGAATTTACCAACATTTATAGCGGAAAAAGATGTTTATTATATAAAGGTAATTTGCTAAGGCGTGCGCTCACTCGCTAATTAAAAAAGCTTATTTTTCAAATATTTTTATTTTAGGTTTGAGTGGTACATAAGAAATTTGTCACGATTTGGTTTGTATTGCAATATCGCGTATATGTTCCTGTTATCTGGTATACCTTTATATGTTATCATTATTATTATTATTATTGGTCTATACCATCCTATGAAATTGTCCGTTTTTGGGTCTGTGAATTTAAACTAGGTCTCACAAGTATTTTTGATGATGAACCGAAAAGAGGTGAAAACTCTTCATGAAAAAAGCCGGCGTTGGAAGCACGTAATGACTCCAATTTTGTATTTGGTATATGGCGCAGGTTTTAATTTCCAAGTATGTCCAAACGAAATAGTCGAGACGATATTGTTTCTTGGTTTACTATGACCACTTCATTGATGAATTTGAGTGGTAGCGTTCCCACAGAGAAAGGTGTTTTTTGGCCAAATATGATCGTTTTAACGATTATTCAATATTGAACAGCTTCTCATCAGCTCAGTAACACTTTGCATCTTTAAAGTCGTGTGAGTTGCGTTTTGTTCATACGATGATGGGCTATTTGGATCTTATACGGATAGTTGTTAAGGTTTTCTTTGGCTATTTTTCGAACTATTTAACAACCTAACTCCGTTTTCGTGTTATTACTTTGAAGACTGTTGAACGTGAAAGATTTATTTTAATGTAAGCATAAAAAAAAAATTGGAAAAGCATTCTGTATGATAAAAAAAATGATTGTAAAAACAGTCTCCGTATTTCACTGTCCTGCAAAAGTGGCTATGTTGACGATATTCGTCACTTCTGCAGGATTGTATATTTTCAGGATTTTACTAGGGTTCAAATTAGTGTGCACTAATAAGACAAACGAAATATGAACGGTTTTAGTGAGTTCATTCATTTTTACTATGGGGACCTAATAGTTAACTTCCGTGAGAAAGAAGTTATTCAAATTGAAAGATAACAAATTTACTTATTTGGTATTTTTATTCATCAATTATCACAAAGTTTAAAAATTACGCTCGGCCATTTTTATTATATATATGTAGGCATAGCAGCCCAATGTTCTTCTCCCGGAGATAAAGCCCTGAAGTTCTGTGGACAGTGGAGAGACGCAGGCATTTGCTTATTTCAAGGTTCCGTTCTAGTGTAACTGAGATTGACCAGCAGCAATGAGCAAATGGCTAAAATATTCCACTACAACTCGAAAAATTAAACTGCGGTTAATTTGGACTATTGGTCGTTCACAATTAGATTGTCGGAATCATTGTTTGATAAGTTTATTGATTCCATGTGCATGGCTAGCTGAAACTATATAGAGTTTCAAAATAAGATCCGGGGCGCCCTTTTCATTGATTCCAGAGGTGGTCCATGGATAAACTTGGATACCGGGTAGCCAGGTTAACTCTCCGGGAAATTAAATAATACAAAAGATGGATTTTTGTGTATTGTACACCAAAATATTAGAAGTATACCGCAGTACGCCGCACTACTGTCGGAGATCTGGATTGAAGATCAAGAAATGGATAATTACAAAATATTTAGGGATTTTAATGTATAAGTGTACTCCTATGATTAGAGCGGGGGATGAGGTGTTATTGTATTTTTTGATGATATCATCCAGAACAGTACTGCCTCTTTCAATGATACTAATATAGTGCTGACATTATACGGCTGGATTTTCAATTTAATTCTGTTTAATTTTGCATTGTGTGAATTTTTAGATTTTACGCTTTAAACTTGTCAGTGTCAAAGTGTTCTTGCAAATAAAAAATAAAAAAATCTTATTATTTGTCGTTCATCTACTGATGAATTTTGTTCATGATGGTGATTAATATCCCAACTCGTTTTACAAATTATTCTTCATCGTGTCTAGACCATTTATTTTTAGATACTTATCTAATTTTGATGTTAACTTCAGTGCAGAAGTTCATAATCTAAATATCATCGATCATTGTATGTGCTCTATTAAAATTTTTGTTAAATTGTGTTTCTTCTTTTCAAGCGTTTGTGTATTGGTCTGCAGTATATTCGCAAACAGATGTGTCTATTGCTCTCGAGAATTTTATCTTTTTTTTAAAATTGTAAATAAACCAAAATTCCTCGGTGGTTGAATATAAATGATTTAGATTTTAAAAAATCGTTCCGATGTATTATATAGAGTGGTTAAACATGATGTGATTCTTGCTATTTTATTAAAATAAATTTGATAGTGTTAATGGAAATGAGGATGCAGTTCAAAATTTAAAAGTATAACCGTAAGTAATGTTAGTGAAGATTTTTCGAACTTAATTTATAGCAATTAATTAATTTAGTTTTCATTGAAACATGTCAAGATAAATTGCTTAAAGGCATAACAACACAGGAATCTTTTTATTCTGCTGGCATTGGTAACTGTAGCAATATCCTTATTAAAAAAATGGTCTAATGGTATTGTATAGATGTGTTTTCAAACAAAATAAATTTTAGTTTTGGTTCTGGCATTTTACTAGCTAAACTAAATGAAGGGCTCGTTATTCCTATTTTTGAAAAAGGAGACAAAGCTGATGTAGCAAATTACAGACCGATTACTTTACTATCCGTGTTTTCTAAACTTATTCAAAAGATAGCTCAACAAAGAGTAACGAGTTTTTTTTAAATAAAACAAATTATTTTGTATAATATGCAGTTCGGGTTTAGGAAAGCTAAAATTACTGAGGGTGCTGTATTACAATTTATAAATTTCCTATATGGAGCTCTTGATAAGAAAATTTCTGTTGCGCCTATTTTTGTATAGATTTAACAAAATCTTTTGATTTAGTTAACTTTACAAGTCACTTTACAGTGGTTTCAATCTTATTTATCTGATAGGTCGCAAATAGTTTAAATTGGTAAAGTTATTAGTGAAGGTAAAATGATAAATGGTGGTGTTCCACAAGGTTCCATTTTAGGCTCCATCCTCTTTTTGATCTACCTGAATTCCATTTTCTGTTTGAAATTTTCTTCAAAATTGTATCTAGCATTTCTCTATAAGGACCAGTTGCATATTTCTAATATTCAGTCTATGAATACTGATCTATGTCTTCTGAGGAAATGGTGCCCTGCACATGCTATGTTTCTAAGCACAAAAACTAAATGTATGATTCGTAAATTTAATATTGATGTTATTACTGATCCTGATGTTATTTAACATGATTTGAATTGTGATCACATAACTTGTGTCAGCGACTGTTTTAAAGTTGAATTCGTATCTAATTTTAAGAACCTTGGTTTGGTTGTATAGATACTTGTATGCGCGTTGGGTTTCTCTTATCGAAAATTTTATATTTTACGTTCAGTTTATCTTTTCGCATCCTTAAGAATTATTTATTTTGCGCTTGTGGAATCGATGCTATCATATGGATTAGCCTGCTGGGTAGAGACTTATTATTCAAGAATTCATTTCCTTGTTATAGCTAAAAAACATATTATTAGAATTACATATTTTCTAAACGCACAGATGCTATTAGCTTCGTGGCCTTTGTTTGAGTTGTCGGAGATTTTTCCTATTAGACATCTGTTTGTCTATAAAATTTTAAAAGCATTTTTTCCTATTAAAGTCAGTTAGTCTCTCAAAAATTTGCAAGCAACAAATTTCCAAAATTCGTTTCTAATATTGGCACCTAAAATATTCAATAGCCTATCGCATGAATTAAAAAACTCACGTAAATTAAATACATTTAAGTCAGGTTTAAAACCATTTTTATTTAAAGCCTCAGCTGTGGATTATTTGTTGCATTTCCAAGTGTAGTAAGTAACTTGAAAACTTGTTAGTATTCATGTAAATATTGTAAATATAAGAACTTTTTCAATCGCCACTGGATCTTTGCATTCACAGATTGAATAAAAAATTTCGTGATTAGATTCGGCATTGAACCAATGATAATTATTTGGCATTTGTTTGATTATGAGATTCAAAATAATATCGCGTATGTGTGCGTTTTCTCATCTTTTCATAGATAAACCGCGAAGCAGCACATTTCTGTTGGGATAGATAGCCAGGGACTTTCAGAAGTAATGTGAGGGCTGGGGATGTTAATATCTTTGAGGCCTTTTTTATAGTAAATGAATATTTATGTTTGTACCAGGTGGCGGTAAGTAGTTTTTGTACATTTGAATTCGTAATATAATATATTATTAAACCAAATTTTGAAATTGTGTGTCATTTTCGACCATTTTTCAATAAAGAAACGAAATAAGTAACATAAATACGAAACGGTAATGGTGAAAACGAAATGATAATTGGTATGCAAATAATTTAATTCTGTGTCACATATCGAGCGCCGAAAGTAGCCTGTTACCAAAATAATTGGTTTTTTGTCCGTAGCTATATAGTTGCTACGAATTTATTCTATTTAACTTCCATTTCACACCCTGTTAAAGTTGACCGAAAGTTCAAGGCTGAAATTAAAAATGTGTGTACCTAATGCAGATTGTATACTGTGTCTATATGCTATTTCACCCTCCTAATTTAAATAATAAATAATGAAAATTTTTAAATATCAAATTGAATAAAATAGCGTCTGTAAAGTGGTTAAATTAGGGTGCCTTGCAAATAGTTTCGCCCTGGAAAAATTATCTGGTCAAGTTTCGTGTGGGAGCCCGGGAAATTCATTGGAAGGAAAGGCCCATATAAAATTTAAAAATTTGTGTAAATTCAACCCTTGAAGTGTCATGCTTGGAACATGTTTCAATTTAAGTACCTAGTCACTTGTTACTCCTAGAAATATTATTAAGTCAAGTTGTATGTGGAAACCCGGATAGTTCGTTTGAATGAAAGGCCAATATACAATTTAAAAATGTAAACAGATTCAACATTTAACTATTATATCTGGAAAGTGCTTCTATTGTTTTACAACATGTGTAAACTTATTTCGGGAATTTTCGTTTTTTATCGGTTACCTGTATAACGTTCGTAATTGTTTCTCGTAAATGTACATGTAAATATAAAATATACGTTATACCTATTACTTATTGATTTCAACACTGTGTTTATAATTTTTGTATTGGCCGAACATGCCCTTTTGGTTAGATCAACCTTGTTATTGAATTTTGCCGCATGAAGAAATATAATACATTAAAAACAAATTGCAGTAATAAATAATTACATATGTATATTCTTAAGAGAAAGAGAGAAATCGATAAGTATAATCGTGCCTCTGCAAATATTTATTCAAAATATTATATTTTGCTGTAAGAGCTTCGTATCGTATTTAGAAAGTTCAATTTTGAAACACTTGCTAAGTTAACCGAATTATCTGCGCCGAATTTACTTTCACAGACAGTTTCTCTATTGCCAAATTAATTCATTGTTAATATTCAACATACATTTCACCTTCACGAAAAAGTACTAAAACAACTTATTGGGTTAAAAAAGGTTAAAGGTTATTAGTTTGATGCCTTGAAACGAACTTGAAATGTTGCACACGCAGAGCTGTTCAGAAAAAATGTGAGGGCTAGGAGCAGAAAATATTTTTGAGGCCACCCTTTTTTAGATTGCCTCTTTTCGAGTGCTTTGTATCAGTGGGGCGGTTTGTTTAATACAAATTATGGTATTATTTGTGTGTAATTCAATATCAGCATTATATATAGAAATCAATAAAAACTCCAAGTACAATCACAATATTCTGTAAAATATTTACCAGTCCTGAATAGATAAAATCTTTAAGTGATTTGGCTGATTTTGGATACTAAATTTGAAATTGATTTTTAATTTTTAAAATTTGCTTGAGTAATAGTAAACACAAACCGACCAGAGTGATAACAAAATATTTGCTTTAATGTGAAATTTTTAAGAAATTTGAGGCCCATATGATTGTGAGCTTGATATTTGGCAAGCAGCTGTATTCTGCAAAAAACGTAACTTGGGACTTACGTTTTTTACGTTGTTTTTTGAAGTTTTAAACCATTTGCGTAAGGCTCGATACACAAAGAAGCGGGATGTTTGGGGGAAAATTCGAGCACGATTTGGCCAATCCGGCAACGTTGTTATTACTACATTACTATTATTTGTTACATTCGGTGCAACCAGCGCTCTATCTTGTAAAATATAATTTAAAATTAATAATAATTTTGAGTTCGGCGGTTTCCTGTGTCGCCGTGAGTTCGCCAAACGATATATTTTATTCTTATTATATTAGTAAACTAACTTGTATACTTCAAAAATCGTTGTCAAATGACATAATTTGACAAAACTTTATTTCTGCTTACCAGTTTTCCATGCTTTTCAACGTTCGTCAACGTTTTTTTTTTCATTGAAATAGTAATTTGACAAAAAAGAATCGTTAATACAGCTGCTAATTACACAAACGCGGTTCACGATAAAGTACTAAAGAGCTTGTAGGATTTCAAAAGATTTAAATGAATTTAACGTATTATTGTAAGAATTTAAACAAATGACAGATTTTTTCTTTGCGAAATTAAGTCATGATTAAAAATTAATTGATTTCGCTTTGGATTTAATTAAGTTTTAAAAAAAAATTTATTTAGGTTGCGAAATTAATTCGGTTTTGTTGGCGCGTAATTAATTGGCGTGACCTTTTTTTTATAAACCAAACCGATTGCATCATAAGATTTTTTGTTGCTTCTTTCAAATGTATCATTGCTGAAGCGGCTAGTCATCAAGTGAAAGAGTGTGCCCAAGAAGCAATAGTGTCTTAGCAACAATTTTTGCGACATGAAATTTGTGATTCACGTTTTTAAAATGAATTTAAATTAAACTAAAGTTTATATATTATTTTAAAATTATGGATTATTATCCAATACTGACCATAAAGTTTATAGAGATAAGTGTTATGGTAAATTAATACCTGCTATTACAAAAGCAAATATATCCTATTGTTTTAGGTCAAAATTTATTTTTGCTTTTCATGCTTTTCTTTCAAAGGTATATTGTTGGTGAATCTTTTAATAGCGTTTTTGATTTCAATATGCAAATAAAGATAGACCTAAATTGAAACTAAAAAAAAAAAAAATAGGATTACATGGCTGTAGTACTCGTGTGCAGTTTGCACTACTATCCTAAGTTAGATTTGTGGAACCTAACTTATTCAATGTAATTTTTTATGGAATAACTCAGGTTCCACAAATAAGTACTCGTTTCGAAAACAGCCTTAGTAAGGAAACTAAATTAATTACATTTAGGCGAAAAGTTCATAAATCAAAATGTATAAACTTTTGTTTTAAATGAAAACTAATTAAAATTTTATGCTTATATAATCAGCCAAAATTTAAAAGATATATGGGCCACCATTTTTTGAAGAAAAAAGTTCATCTTAAGATTTTGGAAATTTATCACAAATCTCACTATGATTTTCTGATAAGTCTGTATACTAATACCAAAAATATGCCAAATCATTTGAAAACTCATACCTTTCACATGGTCAAAGTGCCATATTTGTAATCTTACCATTTAGGGTTTTCTTAAGAAAGTCTGTATCTTAAGATTTCCCATATTTATCACCAAAGCCACTATGAATTTCTGGTAGGTCTAATCTAAGACTACAAGAATGCATGACAATTTGAAAAGCTAATGCCTTTCACATGGTAAAATTGCCATTTGGTATGAATACTTCAAATGATATGGCAGACCTACCAAAAAAATTATGTTGGTGAGACATGGACTTTCTTAAGAAAATCTTAAATAGTGAGTTTACCAATATGGCAAATTGGCCATGCGAAAGGCATTAGTGTTCCATTTGGTTTGGCATGCTTGAAATCATAATGAAAAATGTTGCAATTTGATTATGTGAAAAGCATAACTTTCAAAGTGATTTAACAGAGGCACAGTTTTCTAATTAATTTAATTTATAGATGTGTGTTTATATAGATTAAGCTGGTTTACTTTTCTAAATTAAATGAAACAATCCGATTTGAGTATAATTAAAGTTAAATTAATTAAAGCAATATATGCATAAAAGTTTAAAAATTATTAATTGAGAACTGTTCGCCTAAATGTCATAATTTTCATTTTTACGTCGTTCATATTCTGTTGTTTTTGTTGGTTTAGTTCTAACTTAGGATAATCTTCATAAGCGTATTTCAGTTTACTTGTAGAAGCAGGTATGATTGGTGTATTAAAAAAAAATCGAACTTTATGCTAATTGAATAGTCATCTTATTGTGTTAAGATGAAAGTTTTCTTAATACATATAATATGTTTACAATTCTCAGTTAAGAAAACCTACAATTAGGAAGGCGAAACTGAAATTGTTCTGTACTCCCAGGATTTTGTTGCACAGTTTATTGCTTCAGTAGACTTTGTTTTGGATATGAAGGTATCTAGTAAAAATTTAACATATTATATTGGGTGTACAAATAAATTTCCGACCTATTTTACTGAAATAAAAGACATTAGTTTGTGTAGAAAATGAAAGAATGTTTTATTCAAAGTATGCTCCTTCGGAAGCTATAACCTTCACCCACCGTTCAGGCAATAAACGGATTCCCTGAAGGAAGAAGTCTGGTGGTTTCGAGGCGATCCAGTCATCGACCCATTTTTTGACGTTTTCGTATGAAGTGAAGTGCTGCTGTGCCAGGGCTGATTGCATCGACCGGAACACATGGTAATCAGAGGGAGCAATGTCTGGTGAATACAGAGGGTGGGGTAGAATTTTACAGTTCTGCTTGTCCAAGTAATTTTTGACAGGTATAGCAACATGTGGCCTAGCGTTGTCATGTTGCAAAATAATCTTATTGTGCCTTTTGTCCCATTCCGGTCGATTTGCAGCTAGAGCTTCGTCGTCGATAAACTTGTCCCGTAATGGTTTCACGCTCTTTCAGCAGCTCATAATAGACGACACCATTCATATCCCACCAAATACAAAGCATCACCTTCGAACAATGGATATTTGCTTTTGGCGTCGACAGCCCTGACTCACCTGGCATGACCCACGCTGGTTTGCGCTTTGTATTGTCATAATGGAGCCATTTTTCATCCTCAGTGATGATCCGATGGAAAAATCCCTTCCTTTGTTGTCGTTGAAGCAACAGTTCGCACATGGTTTTCCGACGTTCCATGTCCTTTTCTTTCAATTTGTGTGGCACCCAATTTCCCAGCTTCTGAACCAATCCCATTGCATGTATACGTTGCGAAACACATTGTTGGGTAATATTCAACTCTTCTGCCAATTGTTTTTCAGTCTGACAAGGGTCGAAATCAAGCAATTCTTCCAATTCTGTATCTCCAAATTTTCTTGGTCTGCCTTCACGTTCTTTGTCTCTAGCGTCAAAATCACCAACTTTGAATCGTTGAAACCACTCTTTGCATGTTGTTTTCGATGGAGCATATTCACCGTAAACTTGCACATGCAAACGATTTGTTTCACAAAATTCGATATTTTTAATTACATGAAAATTATTGTTGTTTACGCTTTGAACAAATGTCACTAGTAATTATTCATGCTTGACATCTAACCTCCAAAAAACATGTATTGCCCGATTGAATAATATACAAGCAGTGATACTAACGACACCTATTTAAAAAGGGCGGAAATTTATTTGTACACCCAATATAAAAAAACAAGCTAAAAGTTTCTTCCAGGTATAGAGCCCATCCGAATCGGATGTTGGTTTAAACAAATGTTCATAAATTGTTTTGGATTTGCACGCTAGTATTACTTACGGAACCCATCATAGAACTATGTCCTGCCTTAGTGGAAGCGTATTAGACAACTTTAGAGCATAAAACGCTATATTTACATAAACCAATTTTTGACAACAATTGCCTACGATTGAATTAACTATCAATACTTATAATTATTTAAAATTCTGGAGAATTATAAAGTTTTCAAAATGTTATGGTATAACAAATTTAGATCACCTCCAGTATCATAGTAGCAGGAGTTATAAAAATAAGAATTAAATAAAAATCAAGGGAGAATCAGAGCTCGGTAAAGTCAAATGGTTTTCTGTAAAAGCTGCTGGTTATAATCTAGGTAACTCAAAGATACTAGCAAATACAGCTACTGAAGAATAACATATAACAAATGATCTTCAAATATTGCAGTCGAGCTGAACATATAACAAATTATCTTCAAATATTGCAATCGAGATCTGCCGAAACGCAAATAATATTAGCATAGTGGAAAAGTATATTTTCCTTAAAGCATCAAGAACCTGAAAATCAAAACTTATAACTTATTCTTGAAAGTTTTAAAAATTATGGTGGTTCTTTTAAATTAAAAAAAATCACGAGCTGGTAAGCTGCCAATAATAATTATTAAGTAATATTTTTAATTATAATGTCCCACATTTTAAAAATTAAAATTAACTTTAAAATTGTGAAGCCCTCATCTAAATAATTTTAGTAATTGAAAATCGTTCTTTTCTCAAGTTATCACAAAGGCGGAAAAATTGAAAGATAATTGTGTTGAACAAATATTAGTTGAAATTGTTAGTTGAAATGAACGAGTTTTTACATGTCAAGTAGTGAATTAATAATTTACATTATGACCCTCTAGGTACGATCTAGTTAATTTGAAGTGCAATCTTTTATTCAATATTATTAGGTAATAAAAAAAAAGAAAATTGAAAACCAGCCTAAAATTTATCTCATCGGTGATTGTCACAAAAATTTTTGTCTAGATATTCCATTCATTGTGGCCATGGTTTTTAAAATAATGTACGCTCTGCAAAATAGGGATATTTGTATTTTTTTCATTAAGATTATAATATTTAAATTTTTTGATTTATAATTAATTATAGAACGGTAGACTGATAATTTCGTCTGTTATTCATAAACGCAAATTCTAGAATTATGATTTTATTTATTTATTTGATGACTATAATACTATGATTACATATTTGAAACAGTATTTAATGATGTGTAAACTCATTAGTTATATTACTGAAATGGATTCAAAAAATTGCTTTAGTTGTTCTGAATTGTTCATGACTATCAATGGGTTAATCGGTATATAAAAATTGTTTCACAATTTGCTCCATTAAATCGGTTGATGGCCAAGAATGCTAATTTCATCTGCACTTATGAACAGGATCGAGCTTCCATTCAGCTGAAATTAACAATTATTAAGCTTACACTACTCGAATTTTAGAGAATACTGCAATATTATGTTAGCCACAGAAAATCGTCGTAGGGAAAGACGCTGCAATATCTCATACTTATCAATACGGTTCTACACCGCCCATCGTATTTGCATCGAAGTCACTAACAGAGAGTCAGAAAAACAATAGTATCATCGAGAAAGAAGCTCTGCCGATAATAATAATAATAACGGGTGGTCCATCTAACGTTTGCAATTTAATTTGGCTCTAAATTCAAAGACAAATAAATATTTTTCAAATGGGTTTTTTTGTATTAGAAAAAGTATGCATTGTCATTAAAAAAAAGAACACAATTTCCTTCAAATAACTTTCACGGCTGGCTTTACAGTACGCCATTCTGTCAACCCAATTTTTCAGAACCATTTTCGAATTATGGGCTCGCAGTTTATTAGTCTCAGTTTATCAAATAACATTCCAGTTCCACGAACTTGCTTCACATATTGCCTTGTAAATTTCTTACAGTTTGGGTAGAAGACTCACCACTTTGAAAGTATGTTTTCAATATTTCCTAATTTTGTTCAAGCGTAAATTGACCCATTTCGTAAACATGTGTCAAACATTAAACTAATTTTCTTTCATAACGCGAATGACGTATCTCTTGTCACAGTCGAAATAACCGATAGTTGAAATTGCAAACGCTAGATGGACCACTCTTTAGTTTTGATCGTTTTTGTGCATTATTATGTTTTATACTCTATGTATATTGACTATTTTATTGTATTAATTGATTGATACCATTTGCATACTATTAAAATTATCCAACAATTATTAGCCGAAAGTAACAATATCGATAATACAGATAGTCTCCTGGTAGAAACATATTTTAAATAAAATGAAAAATTAACAAAACAACTTATAAATTGTTATTTTCATGAAGTGAATTTACGGCTAGATATAGGATAATTTTGGTTTTTTACTGATTACCATGGGAAATATACCTTAAAATTCATGATAATGATAATACAGGGCCGAATGGGTCGATGGGCCGAATGGGTCAAAGGGCCGAACTATAACTTTTTTTGTTTTGTTTTTAGAAATATAATTGTTTAAATTTCCCATTTTAAGGAATATTTTGTAAATTTTTCTATCAAATATAAATTAATTTCTTATGAATTTATGTAATTTATCGATAAAAAATATTGCATTTCAAAATACATTCAAACCACATTAATAAACTACATTAATTTTCAAAATTCAAACTATACAAAATGTTGCAACTACAAAATCTTGCAATTACAAAATCTTGCATAACAAAATAATGCAATTATTTTTGTTTTTAATAGGTATCATTAATAGATTCTATATAATCCGCTCCTACGTGCGGCACGCAGGGCGACATGCTTAAAGCTCCCGGCTCCTACGTCCCCCGAAGTTCAAATCTAAAACCCCTGGAAGGGCTAAGCGGGGGGAGTGGGGAGCAGCGACCTCCCGCGTTCCTGTCTACAATTCTAAGTTAAATTAGTCGATGTCATTTTTCTTCAATTTATTTTCCTCAGAATAGAGAAAAAAATCTACGCGAAATTGTTATGCAAGATTTTGTATTGCAATATTTTGTAATGTAAAATTACATACCCAACCCAGTTTTCCTTTGTCCCTTATTTTAAGTTATTTTTTCCCAGGAGCAGACATTTATTTACATCAAGATGGTTCAGATTCAATTAATAAAAAATAAATTTTAATAATTAATTTATACCCAAATTTTATTTAAAATTATAATCCCAGATGTTAGTTTCTCTTCTTGAGATGACAACAAATTTAAAAAATTATATATCTAAAAACAAAAAAAATCGGCCCTTCGACCCATTCGGCCACCATTTGCCAATTCCGGTCTTTAGACACTTTCGGCCCTTCGACATTTGGCCCTTCGACATTCGGCCCTTCGACAATCGGCCTTTCGACCATACAATATAACTGAAATTCACCAGTTTACAGATGATATTCAGCCCTTCGACATTCGGCCCTTCGACACATTCGGCCCTTCGACCCATTCGGCCCTTCGACATTCGGCCCTTCAAACATTCGGACATTCGACATTCGGCCCTGTGAAATTCGGCCTTTCGTACCATTCTAAAAATTTGTATAAATTCAACCCTTAAAGTATAATATCTGTAAAGTATTCTAATAAAATTAGTTCAATTACTGTGCCCAACCAACAGTAATTTTTAGAAAAATTAATTTTATTTAATTGAGCCAATGATTTAAAATTAAAACAAATTTTTAAAATATTGATTTAGGGCTCTTTTTATTTTAAAACACTTAATTACTGTTTAGCTTTCGATTCCTATTCGGAGTCATTCTCAAAAGCGTTATGAAAGCCTTTTATCAAAATTGTTTCTTTTATACAAATTTTAATTTTGCAAAGCTGCCTTAATAAACCCATTTATCATAGAAACGCAGAGGCTAGCTAATTTATTTGGAAATAAATTTATACTGTAAAAAGGCTGTACATTGTAGAATAAAAATAAATTGTATGAGGCAAAAAAACTTAGATAAACAATTCATTCGGATTACCAATATAAAATCGATCTTTTTCAAAAATGTTTTGCTTTTCGAGAATTTGACGTTATCTAAATTGATTAAATGGTTTGTATTTTCAAATGCTGTGAAAGTGCACTAATGTTTGAATTTATATTTAAATTTGAATTTTTGAAAATCTAAAGAGACTTACTGGGGAACCCATAGGTGAGTCAAAAATTTGTTTGTAAATTTTGTTATCAAAAGAAAATTTTGAATTATTTAAAACGATATCCAAAGCTGTAAAAAATTGTATTTTTGTTAATTTTAATTTAGAAATTCTGTTTAGGAATCGAAAGCTAAAGCAGTAATTAAGTTTTTTAAGTAGAAAGAATCCTAGACCAATATTTTAATAATTTGTTTTAACTCCAGAAAAACTATCAGGTCTAGTTCTTTGTAGGAAGCAAGGAAAACTTGTTTGAATGAAAGACATGTCATGTTTGAAAACACCATTGTCTCCAAATCATTCAATATCCACAACACTAAGGCAACGGCTTGTCACACCATGGAAAAGACGTTAAAGGTTTCTTGATAGATGAAATTCATTTCATACTAATATCAGAAACACAAACATACCCAGACTCACATGGCACAAATTACCCTAAAGGAACAGCTCATGGTGGCTCTGCAGTTATAATTAAAAAAGTAATTAAACACCATGAAATAGATATACAATAAAAATGGAACAGTTTGTTCATTTTTATAGTTCTTCAGGTCATCGCTTTATAGCAGGGCGTGATTATAATGCAAAACACCAACAGTGGATCAAAAATCAATAATAAAACTTACTGGAACTTCTTAAGATATAAGGTAACAGAGAAACTAAACACAAACATCAATTTAAAGACGGAAAATGCTTTAGATCAAGCAGTGGAACATTTCAATAAATGTATTCAGTTCCCAACTTGAAAATCCACACCACTACAAAATGAGAAAGAAAAAAGGGAATGGTCGAATGTTTTGCCAAGAAAATGATTCAGGAGAAAGCGTGAGATAAACGAAAACTAAACAAAGCCGTGCAACAGTTAAAAGAACTGCTTTTCAATAAAGAAATACAAACAATTGAAGAATATTGCGCACGACTCTCACCAACAGAAACAAGGATTATTCACTGTGGAAGGCGACTAAGAAACTAAAACAACCTCAACAGAATATTCCGCCTATAAGCTGAAGCATTTGCAAACCATTTTGAAAGAGTAATTCGACCATATCCGTCAATAAATACGGATGAAGAAAATAACAACATTCAGAACTACATGGAAGCACTAATGCTATAAATCATACTATCACGAAGTTTTCTATGTTAGAAGTAAGAACATTTTTCGGCATTTTTTATAGACGAATATATTAACTGTTCATGGCAATCCCAATATTTTCGATTTGGAAAATCTGAAAAATATAGAGGCCAATCGCTCATAATATATCTACTGAAAAAAGTAGAAACATCTTCCCCCCTCTCCGTAATTTTGGCTGAAGGCCCAAAGAGTTAAGCATTGACCAGCGAGTTTTTAAGAAATTTAAGTAAGAATGCGACCATAGGAACATGCGTGTTATTGACCAGCGAAACTTTAAGAACTTTTCGTTCAGTTTCGTTAAATTTGAAATGTCATTTAACATTCTTTAACAAGAGCGAAAATTACCGCCCAAACTGAAGGAAGAAACGTCAAACAGTGAAACAATGTCTATTTATGTTTTATTAATTAAAATAATGTCTTATATATATTTTAAATATGTTCATAATTGTTGTTCATATTGTTTTAAAATACAATTACAAATATTGTTTGTTTTTTGTTATCAAATCGTGTTACGGATTCGCTGGGCGATCTGTCAAAATTTCCTTAACAATACATTTTCGTTAAATTCTGTAACATTTTATTACGGATGCTTAAAGACTCGCTGGTCAATCCTTTCAATATACGTGTGGGCATAATACACACACAAATGCGGTTTCTCCATGGGTTTTTATATTTGATGTAGTGAAGTAATAATAATTCGCTATGTCAGTACGTTCTGGCCGGATACTTAATGTTTGTGGCTAGAGTGGAATTTTTTGTAGTTTGGTCGTAGCTGCCTGATGAGTAGACCATACTTTTCAGTACGAAACCAAACTACCAACAGAAAAAACTCATGGAGGGTTCTCATTTTTGCAGAGTGGTACATTGGTATATAACTCTTTGGGCCTTCAGCCAAAATTACGGGGAAGGGGGAAGATATTTCTACTTTTTTTCAATAGATATATTATGAGCGATTGGCCTCTATATTTTTCTGATTCACCAAATCGAAAATATTGGGATTGCCATGAACAATTAATATATTTGTCTATAAAAAATGCCGAAAAATCAACTGATTACAGACAGAGAAATTAAATTCTTAATAGAAGTGAGAACTGTGATACAGAAAGAGTTAAATCGTATAAAGGTCCCCACGGATATAATCTTATCGCAGGAAAAATTTTGCAATAGTTGCCAGATGAAGGTATTCGATTTATAACCTAATTATTCAACGGTATACTTAGAACAGCATATTTTCCAATACAATGGATGGTTTCACATGTAATAATAATATCAAAACCTGGCAACCCCGAGAACAAGTGATGTCGTACAGACCTATAAGCTTGCTTCCAAGCATATAAAGAGTATATATTGTTGGAGAAGAAGCTTATTCCAGAATATCATTTGGACTTAGGACAGAGCATTCAACAATAGAACAAGTACACAGAATAATTCAAGTAACTGAAGAAGCCCTGGAGGAAAAAGATTTTGTTCTGCTTTATTCATGGACATAGCACAAGCTTTTGACTAGGTGCGGCATGTGGGATTACAATGAAAAATTAAGCAATATTTGCCACTTGGTTTCTATAGGATATTAATATCAAATTTAGTGTACCACAGGGCAGAGTGCTTAGGCCGATATTATATCTGCTATGTACCGCAGATATACCTACACGCAATCAAGTAACTGTCGCATCGTTTCCAAACGACACTGCAGTACTTTCATCACATAAAGACCCCAATAAAGCTACAGAAGTTTGCATAAGAGAATATTAACAGAATTCAAGTATGGAAAAAATAAAAAAATTACAAATTAAAGTTAATGATACGAGGTTCATGTCCACCAATACAAATGGATAATCAGGATAAACGTAAAATATTTAGGTATTCACCTCGTCAAACGACTAACATGGCGAAAACCTATATGAACAAAAAGAAGAAATTGACATTGAAACTGACAAAAACGTATTATCTGTTAGGCTGAAAATCAAGTTTATCGATTGAAAATAAACGATTGTTCTATAAAATGGTAATAAAACCTATCTGGACGTATTGTACAGAGCTGTGGGGAAACGGTTCTACAATAGTATAACGGTTCTACAATAGTATACATTTCTAAGAATCATAGTAGATTTACCTTTGTATGAAACGATAAAATGTACAGAGATCGACAGGTCCTAACAATACGCGAAGAAATTAGGGAGTCGAGTGGCAGGAATCACTCGAGATTGACAATTCATTGAATCGAATCAATAAAAGTTAAGTTTATGGTTTATATTAATTTCCACTAATCGTAATGTCTGTGAGATTTTATCAATGGATAAAAATACCCCGATCATGACACTGTAAAAAGACAAAAAATTTACTGAATGTCTTATAATGAGAAAGATTGTCAAATAAAGGAAAACAAAAAAAAAAATTCACTGGGCTTGCAAATGGAATATGTATTGGTCGGGTAAGGAAGCAAATAAGTAAAAAGATTAAATTTGCTAGTAAAAGCATAAGTGGAAATGGAATGGCATAGAACGAGTACTTCCTAATTCATAGAGAAAGCATAGAAAGCAACTCAAATTTCGGTTACTATTTATTTCAACAACTAAAAAGTTTTAGTTAGGTAGGAGTATAGTAATAACTATAAAAGTGTTTCAACATAATTGACGAATTCATATACGATCGATTTATTTTTTTATAGCCAATTAGTAATATAACGTTCATGTTACAACAATTTTATTTAATTTCATGTAATTGGTTGACCAATTTAATAAAAAAAAAACACTAAACAAATTGAATCCGTTATAAAATAGACGGTAGATTTAAAATACATAAAATTACACCTCTTAAAGCCATACTTAGATTCATAGTTAATTAACAATTTAATGTTTTTAGGAGCAATAAATTATTTATAATTTTTATGTTACTCTTTATAATTTATAAATTTGTTTAACTCTTTTATTGGTTACATTTTCTATTCAAAATATACTTCTTACTAAAATCGGTGTATACTTCATAGTTCTTACTAACATTCGGAGAACACTGTTATTGATGATCTATTGAACAATCATAAAATTTTGTTACCATTTCTTAAAGCTAACTGGGATTTTATTTTTAATTATAGATCCGAAATTGAGCGCAAATTTTGGAACTTACCAAAAAATAAATCATCGGTTTGCGAAAATAACAATAGTTTCTAATTGGTCATAAAAAATCGTTTCAACCCTTCAAATCTATAAGGCATATCAACAATAATAGTTTTTTATGTATATACATAATATAAAACCACTCACGAAACTTCTTATACGTATATACGAAATGGAGATAAAGACCAAGTGATTTTGAATAAGTTATATCCGAAATACTTGTTTTCATATTTGTTTTTCATCTCAAAGACTGAAAAGGACATTTTACCTCATTACAATCCATTTAAATTTACACACATTTATACGAGTGAAACCAGTTGTTACATATGAAATCTAATACAAGAACTGATATACCATCGAAGACCAAAATCTACATTTTTTTCCTTTGTGAAACATTTTTTGGTTTGTTTTTTTTTTTTTATGTAATTTATGATGTTTTGTTTTTGTTGTTTGATTTTTATCATAAATAAATGTTTTATTTTTACTAAAAAAAATTTATTTTTTTTTCTAGATACGAGTATATCCATTGACGAAGACACAAGAAAAGTTTTTTTGTTGGTTACCGGTTAAGGTTTTTAGTTTTTTTGATTTTAGGTTTTTTTCTCTCCAAATTTAATACATTATGTACTATGATGTTACATACGTACAAACACATATATGTAGTAGTTTTCATTTTATTTAGGGTAACTTAAGAGAAGAAAAAAAGTTTTATATATAATAATAAATTATTAAGGGATAAATTTAATGGTGAAATGGGGAAAAATATGTTTTATTTATGACAACAAAAAATAAAATAGAAAACTATAGATAAAATAAGAAAGGCGGAGAAAGTACATTATGGCAGGTGATTAATGTGTTTTTTGTGCTGTAATGTACGGTTGTCTCAGATGTGACTTTTAAAATTTCATTCAACGTACGAGTTTATATGACATTTGCAATTTTTTTTAAGATCCTTTTTTTAGGTTTACAACCATTATCAATAAATAATTACATATTTTTGTAGTTATCTACCACCATGTTGTATATAGATAGATACACAAATATTTCTAAAGAAATAATAAAATGAATGTTTTATGATAACACTTCATTAACTTTAACCATAAACTATAAATTCATGTAAATAAACATAAATATTATGATTAAGACAAATGAGTTACATCATTTTATAGATTCGATAATCTTTCGATGTTTCTCAAATTTGTTGGGGAATTTGTATATTTAATTTTACTTGCGTTAATGGTTTAAAATTGAAAAATCGACAAATAAACAATTTAGTTTGAAGTGTTTATTGCATGTATGTTATATAGTATCATGCTTTATTATTGGTTCACTGTAATGTAATTCTTGACACATAAATAAATGTTCTTAATTTTAGGGCGACCGGACACAAATTCATAACTCAACAATATTTATAAACAGAAGGTGCTTTCTAACAGAAAACAAAAGATTATGTATTGGTGCAATGGTTGTATAGCAGGCCAAACATTTTCTATAGTAGAAACAAATTAAAGGATAATCAATAATTGAATTATAAAATGTAAAGCAACAAACAATCATTTAAATATTAACTATGTATGACCCCAGTTAGATCCCAGTTTGTTTGAGGTATAGATTTACTTGTTCGCGGAACTGAAGATTTCCCAAATCTCAAAGTTCTTCCCGGGATGTCACATATGCCATTAGTTAGCTTAATGAGTGTGCTTTAATCTAAAATTATTAAGATTTGATTATGACGATCAAAAACTTGTGACGACTTTAAACTAAAGAACAAAGCCGATATAAGGGTCTTAATTCACCCCATTTTGAGGGAAAATCCATGCGTATATACAAATAGTACACGCACTTATGGTGTACGTCATGCTAAGTCTTGTTTGCTGAAGGACCAGAAGGAGAAAAAAACAACTCGTCTGAAAAAGTTTTTAGGCAGTATCGTGTTATTCGACGAGAAAAATTTAAGCTTGCGTCTGAAAACAGAAGGGCACATAAACAAATTTAGATTTAGTGACCGAAACTGATTTAGAATTGTTTAAAAAGACAAAACCCAAGACTTGGAGGGAGCTGACATGATCATGACAACTCTTATTATTTTACGGAAAATAAAATCTTTATTTTTTTTAGAAAAAAGATCACCATGTTCTGGATTATGATTTAGTTGAAACTTATTTCCAATGTTGTATGCAGTTTAAAAGTAACCTATATACATTCAGACAGAGGCGATCATGGAGCAGAAGTATATGATCAAAGATTTATTGGATGAAGGTAAGGAAAAGGAAACAAATGATTGTGTTTTGAGTAGTAAAATAAAGAAAGTTTGTGGAGACCTAAATAAATCTAAGCCAATTTTTTTTTGAGGTTGTTAAAACAGTGCATGCTATTAAACCTAAAGAAAAGCAAGATAAAAAAGTCTAATATTGATCTAATGGAGGAAAAATTAGCTTTAGCTGTTGTCTCTCACGGAAAGATAGTTTTGTATGTTTGTTCCCTCTGAAATCAATGGCTTTGTAAATAAATTAAAAAAAAATAATTGAAGTTAAATTAAAGGACTCATATGAGTTGAAGATAATAAGTCAGACAAAACAAAGAGTGCGTGCAGTTGGTTTGATTGAACATTTTGAAGATAATGCTTTAATTAGTAAAATATTATAGCAAAATAAACTCGTGTTAGATGGTGAAATTTCAGTTAAAGCGGTTTGTAAGAAGAAAGTAAAATTTAGAGCATATGTTGTTGTTTTGGAACTGGATATTTTCTGTTATAAAAAAATACTGAAATTAGGTAAAATTAAAATTGGGTAAGTTTGTTTCGTTTTTGATGGTATATTTATTAAAAGGCATTTTAAATATATGGATTTTGGGCATAATAGTAAGGGTGTACTTAAGATAAGGGTGTAGTTGGATATTAATCGTTCTGCTTTTTATGATAGATGTATAATGTTTTAAAAAAGAAAATTGAGAAACATACGCCGACAGACAGAAATTATAGCTAATGGCGATTTCGAGATTATGTAGTTATTTTTTTCAGTCTTACTCTACAAAGCTTTCAGGATTAATTCGCTTCATAACTTGATTGTATCGTAATCTAGTTGTGTTTTCGCGAAAAATTAATATAACTCAAAAAATACGATAGTTTATACATAATTTAAAAACATAATTAAATTTCTTCTAAATTGTATTTAGTGATTTATTATAAATATTTGAAAAATTTATGTTAAAATTCATCTTAACCCTCAAATGCAAATACCCGCCTACAGGCGGACTTTTCTTGTATTGTTAGTCTATGCACGTGCAATATTTTGTTTCAGTGTTATTTATTTATTATTCTCTCTTATACTTTTCTCTATGTAACGGTATCTCTCGTCCTACTGTCGGATGCACATTTTTGCAATAAACGTCAGTTGAAATCAATATTTCAACCAAATCAGAAAATAAATTATTTCTTAAGTGTATGTCTAATTTAAAAAATTAAAAAAAAAATTTCTAAACATCATATTCGACTGGAAAAATTATCGGTAAGTAGCGTATACATTATATTTGATATTTTTGGAATGAGTTAAATTATAAAATTGTTGGGGTACTCTGAAACTAAATATTACACAACCCGCCTGAAGGCGGACCTATGCATTTATGTGTAAAACGTAAATTTTTTGTTTTATAATCTATGTTTGGAGTTCAATTTAATTTAAAACGAAATGATTAATGAAATATTCTGTGCCGTCTGTTTTAATGTGTATTCCTGTGATTTATTGCTTTGAGGAGCTTAATTTTAAATAACTGTATTTTGTCTAGTTATGACATATTTCAGCTATGATAATATTTCAGCTTGTCAAAAATGACTGATGATGAAAGTAGCATACTTACTTTTAAATTCAATCCCATGATGACGAAAATACTAGCAATGTTGAGGTTAATGATATGAACTACGATTTCATCTTACCTACAAATAATGCAGTGGATTCTGAACATAACAAAGGAATAACCGATTAGGTACCTACAAGGTACTATGGAGCACGATATTACAACAGCATTGAGTGATGCACTAGTATATTCCCAGCTTTCCGAGACTTCTGAAAAATTGCTGCAGCCTTCTGTATCAGTACAAAATAATGAAAACCTTGCTGCCAACGATAATTTTCCAACATTCAGTTGAGCTTCTCGTCGTAATAAACGTGTTCGGTCACCAGAATTAGAAATAGGAGAGTGTGGTCCGAATGCAACACCAACACAAACGTTTACTGGTGACATCATGCGAATAAAAAACGATAATAAAGAATTTAATACAATACTTTGGTGTAAACAATCTTTACAACTACATGTAAACCAAATTATTTTCCGCGGAGATACACAACTACCAGCAAGTTTGAAGGAACTACAGACCCCATATGACTGCTTCAAATATTTTTTCAACGACAAACAATTTCTGTATCTTTGTGATCAATCTAATTTATATGCACGCCAAACAAACATAGAAACAAAGTTCACAGTTGATTCAATCGAAATACGCAAATTTATTGGCATATTGATGTTCATGTCGGTTTATAAATACCCACATGTTCGATCATACTGGGGAAAACACTCATTTGAAGCAATTCGTGGAATAATAGTCAATAGGTTCAAGGAAATTAGACGTTATTTGCATTTTAACGATAATTCGAAAGCAGCCGATAGAAGCCAACCAAATTATGACAAGCTATTCAAAATTCGTCCCCTCGTAAATCATTTTAACGAGCGCTTCGAATCAGTACCAATGCTACTGAGGCTTTGCGTCTGCTTATCTATCTTTGCAGCCGAAGTTTATACAGTTTAGGTACCGTACGCACCAATCGTGTACCAAACTGCAAACTTTCGAGTGATGCTGCTCTTATTGGTAAAAAAGTAAAACGCGGCTATTTGGAGGAGTATGTTGGGAATCCATATGAAGTCGACATTTCTTCGGTTTTGTGGCAAGACACTAAAACTGTATGGCTTTTGTCCACATATGTTGGCACCAAGCCTTTTGTTAGCAGCAATACTATCTTACAGTCACGAAAAGCTACTCGGTAAGATAAAAAGGAAAGTCAATATAATAAGCACATGGGGGGGGGGGGCATCGATTTAATAGGTGGACTGCTCGGACGCTACCACACTAGGATGAAAACTCGGAAATGGCCCAACCGTATTTTTTTTCATCTAATTGATGTAGCTATGGTGAATGCATACATACTATATCACAGAATACACCAAACAAAAGAAAATATTCAGCTCCAATTATTTCGGTCGGAAGTGGCAGAATCATTATGCAAATTTGAAACAGTTGTAGAGAAAAGAAGTATTGGGCCATCTCGAAACAAACACTATCACCAAAGATAGACAAGAGGGCTTATCTGCCAACAATTGACATCCGCTATGATCAAGTAGGCTATGGTGTATTTTTCGGGACCGATCTAGAAAAAAACAATGCAAATATCCAAAATGTAGTTCGGAAACCCAAGCGTTTTGCGTAAAATGTCATCTTAGTTTATGTAATTCTCAAACCAAATGCTGCTTTTACGACTTTCATAATAACGCCAAATAATTGGTAATAATTTCAACAACACCTAAGTTCCTTACAAATTGAATTATTTATTTTTTATATTGATTTGTACTTGAATTTTTTATTTCGTTTTGTATTATGTATAAATTAGTAGGAATTTTACAAATTTGTTTTCTTACCACCCAGGGTGCACAGTTTTTAAAGCTGTTCCGCTTAGAGTAGGGGGTACCGGGTTCGAATCCCAATAGGGGCGGGATGCAAAAGAGAAATTTAATCGGTTGGGTGAGCTCCGACCCGAAAACATATAAGAGATTTCATACAAAAAAAAAAAATTGTTTTATTTTTATTGTACTGCATAAGTCCGCCAAAAGGCGGACCTTCTATTATCGGCCGCAGCTGTTATGGCCCACGTCAAAATGGGGTTTTCACAACAGATATTTCGTTTTTAGCATATTGTTTACATCTGAATTTCTCAGTTTAAAAAAAAATTGATGCATTTGAGGGTTAAGCAAGTAAAGTTTTGCTTTTTAAAACGTACAAATTAAACTAATTTATAGAAAAAATATATTCCAAAAATTATAATTGCACTATCCAAATATGATACCTGTTGGAAACAAGTTTAAAGCAGAAATTCGCAAAATGCTAATGGAAGGCCATTCCTGTCGCTAAATTTCGAAAAAATTGAGAGTTTCCGTTGAAACTGTCAGCAACTGCCGAGCAAATATGAAGGCCGAAACCATACCCAAAGTCAAAAGCGGTCCGAAGCCGCACTTTCTAATTGTCTCTGGCGCAAAATTGTGCGAGCCATTGCAAAAGGGGCAGAGTAAAATGCTGTTACTATCCAAATGACATTCCTTCGAGATGAAAATGTAAGTATCAGTGCAGAGATTGTTCACGAGAAGCTCAGAAATGTCGGCATCTAAAGGCGAGCCAATTAAAAAAAAAACCTGTTAACAGAATGGTACAGAAAATTACGATTAGCTTTTTTAAAAAATAAAAAAAAATTATTAAATTGATAATTGGGCTGGTGTGGTTTTCTCCGACGAGACCAAAATTAATCGTTTGGGATCGGACGGCAGAGAATGGAGCTGATGAAAGCAAGGAGACCAGCTTACTTAAGAATACTAATTTATGGTTTTATCGATATTATTAGCAATATTTTCGTAATGGTTCAAGAATAGCATCCTTGGACTGTTTTAATATAAAATCAATTTATGATGTTACAGTACTAGGGAAACGAATTACTTTGAATAGTGGAGAAGAAATAATTAGATTTATGTATATCCAAACCATTGTAATGAATTAAATTAAATATATTACATTAAATAGTGAAATAAAAAACCAATAAAGTGAAGTATGTAATTGTGTGTTTAGTAAATATAAAAGTATTCAAATTAAACACTTCGTTTCGTACACCATCAAATATCATCCATTCTTACAACAGCTACTTATATGGTTGGCACAAAAATATTCCTTCTTCCAAAATTAACTACTTACATTATTAACTCAAAAATTGTAGTATTTCTGGAAATAAAATCAAATGTACTTAACTAAATTCGCATTCAGAATTTTCAAGTATTTTAATCGTTGATAAAAATATGTAGTTGTAAATCTAAATGTTTTTGCGGTAACAATATAATAATAAATTGACTAAGAATGGTCTGTTGTTGGGCATGAAATAAATGCTAAAATATTTAAAATTGACAACTTTTTATTTTAAAATTACAACTTTTTTTCTGAGTTAGAGGCTGCAAATCTGAAATTTATGGATTTTTCGTAATAATATTTGCCAGAATTAATTAGGTATCATAATTAAAGAAACATTTTCTAATAACTTTATACACAGTACTTTACACACAATAATGATTCAAATAAATTTAAATCCCAAAACTCCGTTCGCAGTTTGGCTACCAGAGGGTTGCAAGATTGAAAATAACAGACTTTTCCAACTAAAAGTTTCCAAGATGGTTAGATATCACAATGGATGGAAATTTGATTTAAAACCTTAAAGCTAATATGCCACTTACTCAAATGAGGTCAGGTTTTTAAATTGGAAAGTCACCCAATGTTACAACAAGGTTAAGGTTTGAACATCTAAATTAGCGCAATTGTCATATATTCATAACAAATCAATAAATTATATAGATTTGAACCGAAAACAACCTACCTCATTTAGGCCACACAATTGTTGTCAACAGGCGAAGAGCAATGGCGCAAAAGTTGTTATTTTTTTTACAATAAAAATTTAAGAAGACAGAAAGAGAACTCGAAAATATTTTAGTTTTAATAGAATCAGAATCCATCATTATACTTGATGGGTTTAACAAATATTTTGCAATGTTATACCTTGAACATCTTTCATTAACTTTTTCTTTGGTTTTTACATATTAAATGACCGAGATGAGTAGATTTCATGTTGCTTTTATCTTTACACCATTAAAAATTTTTTTCTGCAATATTAAAAAGCTCTCATCAGCACTTCTCAAGGAATACATTCTAGAAGTTTGAAAATAGTACCTTTAACACAATCTGATGGTCCCTTACTATGGCTTGTAGCAAAGAAGTTCCATTCATAGACAATATTGTAATTATGTTGATAGCTTCATCCGAAAAATAATAAATTTTATTTGGAGTTGGAAATTCCGGCTCATAATCTCTGCTACTACATCATGTGTCGGCTCTTCCAATATTACGGTATAGGAAATTATGCTTGATGTTTCCGAAAAATCAAAAATACAACATATTCCTCAACTTGCAGAATACTTGTAACGCGCTTTATAAAACTAAATTTTTTTTTTATTGCTAAACTAATTTTTGACTCGGATAAACTTTTGATAATTTCATCAATTGCAGTCTTGATTGCAATCTTTTCCAATGTGTACGTAATTCGGCTTCCAATAGCTGTATGTTACATCATCTATGTTTACCTCCACAGCTTATTTAGCGAATTTAAGTTTTAAAAAGCTGTCAACAAGCACGTTGCAGTCTTAATATTTACTTTCACAAAAGTACCACGTCAAATGTGTTAACATTCGCATCGGATCGCATCGTATAATTTTTGTAAATACTGGTAACATCAAATTGTTGTTTTGTTGAATTATACACACATATTCGTTATGTGCAACAGCCTTTCCAGATAATGTACATTCTTATTGTCACAGATCTGCAAGTTTAGAGAACCCAATCATTTGAGTAAATTTATTGTGATGGGCTTCAGATAAACTGCAAAGAACAAGTAGTTCCTTCTTTTAAATTCGTTTTCCAGTAGCATCACGAAAACTTATGTAATCATTTATTCCTGGAAGCTGTCGGCTGACATACATACTTCTGGAGAATTCCTCTACTAAGGTAGCTGTTTCTAACGAAATTCCGGATCCTCTCTCCTTCTTTAAATTCATTAAGCTATAAAATTATTAGTAAAATTTTCTTTTATTATGATACCTAATCAATTTTAGCCTTTTTAATTATGAAAAGTAATTAGGGCAACTCTCTAAAATTTACATATACAGAATTTTGTGAAATTTAAGGAAAAGTTTTACTCACATGGTCAAGGTGTTGCTATGGGAAATCCCATCTTGAGTTTTGTGGCAAATTTGTTTATGTGCTATTTTCAGAAGGAACTGAGTATGTCAAAAATCTTTCCTCGGATTTGGTATCGATATGTTGAATACATCATATGTGTTGTTAATTGTAGGAAAGTTAAAGATACTCTTTGTTTTATTAACTCAAAATATAAGTTAATCCCATTCACAGTAGAAGCAGAGTCGGAAAGGAAATTGCCATTCTTGGATCTCAAATTATTAAGAACTATAGAAAACTGCATGAGATTTAATGTATTTCGAAAACCTATACAGCCACTGACTGATACATCACTTGCACTTGAAACCATACCCTGCAACATAAGAAAGCCGCATTTAACTGCATGATTTACGAAATTGCTGACAAAAAACGCTATGGGAAAATCCGTTCGATGTTGAAAGGCCGAATGTGGGAAGGCCGAATGTCGAAAGGCCGAACGCCGAAAGGCCGAATTGTGTGGAAAGACCGAATGTCTAAAGGCCCAATGGGTTGAAAGGCCGATGTCGATAGCTCGAATGGGTCGAATGACCTAACGTATGGAAAGGTCGATTGGATCGAAAGGCCGGAATTTCATTAAATTTTCCTTTACTTAATTGATTGAAATCAATATTTAAAACCATTGAATTTATTTCTTTATGTATAATGATTAAAGTAAATTGAAAATACGTGCTAATAAATCCTGTCTACGTAGCATATTAATGTAATCAAATTTTGTCGAAAAAAAAATTTATTTATTTTTCTCTTTTTATTATAACTAATTAATTTTGAGTTGGGTATAATATCTCGACAAACGTCATATCGAAATCACAATCTCGAAATCGAAATCTCGAATTTCGAAATCTCGAAATAATATAATTTTGTAAAATTGCTTGCTTATATTAATTATTCGTGATTCGAGGGTGCAATTTTTAATTGTTTGTAGTTTGATTGTTTATTAAATAATACGATTATTAAATATTAAAATATTAAAAGAAATATTGTTATAAATTTTTATAATTCTATTTATGTGACTTTATGCAAAATCATAACTGTTTACGTATACCTGTCTCCCGAAAACAGCCAAAAAAAATCAGAACATAAAATTCAAGAAAGAAATCCGAAAAACGAAAATCCAGGAACACAATTGTCGAAGTGCGTGCACACACGCTTCTACAGATATATACACCACAAATCATGATACAATAAATAACAAGATATGCTAAACATATTAAAAAATATTCTCTTTGCTCTCATGTGACGTCAACGGACGACACCACTAGATGAGAACAAAAACGATAAAATAAATAAACGTCAAGGGAAAATCATTCTTCATAATTTGTGAAAATTTTCAAGCGCATTACGCATACATTTCTTTTAATTCTTACTTATGTTCGTTAATCAATTACTGAATATTCCTGTCGAAAAAAGAAGGCTAAATTCAGGTACAATTCCGACATTAAACCTTCCAAAGAAGAACATAAATGAGGATAAAAATGAAATTATTCCCAGTAGGAATAAAATATTTATTAAAAGATGTGGTAAAAAGGAAATATCTTCTTTATTGAATCGGTAATTATGTATATGATAATTGTACAACACTGATTATTTACATATTATATACTTATAATTTAAAATTTTAGAAAATCGAATGAAAATGTGATAAGTGAGGAAATCGCTCCAGTTGAAATGTAAATATTATTTTATCATTTCTTATTTAATTTGCTTATACCTATATACATTTTAAATGTTACAGAGTTTGTCTAGAAGAATTGAAAACAACCATAGAATTATTAAGACGAGAAATTGAAAAACTGCGAAGTAGCAACTCAAAAGCGCAAAACCAGCTTTCAGAATATCAACTGGCAGAAGAACGACCAAGAACTATATTTACGGAAGGTCAAATAAAAAAAATAAAATCAAATAATCGTCGCATCAATTTGGCTGCCAATAACATTTCTTCAGCAATATCTTTACATGGCGCTGGACCTAAAGCATAACGTTATTTATACAAAAAGCAATATCCTTTACCTGCTGTTTCTACCTTGCGAGCATGGGCTAAAAAAATTGAAGTTGAGTCTGGTATTTTATATCCAGTATTAAATTTAATGAAGGCAATCGAAATGACCCACTTTGAAAAAATTTGCGTCGTATGTTTCGAGGAAATAAAAATCAAAAAGGGATATGCCTTCGATAAAGCAAATGACCAAAATCTTGCACCGGTCAATTATGTTCACGTTGTGATAGTAAGAGGGTTGATGCACAATTGGAAACAACCAATATACTACAATTATGATCAAAAAATGACGGTTGAAATTTTATTTGACATAATTAAACAATTAAGTGACGTTGGCTTTGATATCGTTGGAATGGTTTGTGATTTAGGACCCACAAATCAAAAATTATATCCAGATTTAAATATTATTGAAACCCAAACATGGTTTCAAAAACCTTGTGATACTAGCATCTATTGAAACTTATTGGTAATCATTTTTTAGATGACGGCTTTCAATTTCTTGGAAACCATATTGATTCTACACCAGTCCATGAGTTATTAAACTTAACGTCTCTTAGTGATATTAGAATTGCGCACAAATTAACGATTACTCGTCTTACTGTTAAAGGAGTTCAGAGACAGAAGGTAAAATTATCAGCACAATTGTTTTCAAATTCTGTTTCCAGTGCTTTATCTACTCGTAGATGTGGAACTTTAGGTAAAAACATTTCTAAAACCTGGGGAAAATATTCAAAATTCATTAAATTAGTCAATGATTGGTTTGACAATTTTAATAGAAGAAGGCCACAAACAGATACCAGAGATTGCTTGAAAGCTTATGGTACCGTTTCAAATTGGTATCTTGATTTCTAATAATTCATTAAAAGAACTATATGGTTATTTAAAATCGCGTTACAATTTATCGTATATATTGACTTATAATCTTAATCAGGAATTTTTTTTAGTAAAATTAGAGCAAAAGGTGGGTTAAATGATCATCCAAGACCGTTAGATTTTAACCGAACGAAATCGACTTTCAAGAAGAAGCTAATACCGAACATGATGGCAGCTCTATTTTAATTAGAAATAATTTAATTTCGACGAAGTCTAAACAAAATAAATTTAATCAAAAAGTGTTAACAAACATCGTGTTAGAAAGATTCAAATTAACCATAGCCGATTTAGATGAAATTAATTCCAATTCAAGTGAAGATAATTTACCAATATCTGACCTAGAATATGATGGCCTTGATCAATTAGGTGGCTACATAGCATTCAAATTGAAAGCGCAAGAACCTGAATTAGGAATATTCAGTAAATGTTCCAGCGATCATGAACATACATTTGTCAACCATTTATCTGAAGGGGGATTAGTTAAACCATCCCCTATTTTGATGAAAAATTTGGCAGCTTTACAGAGAATTTTTTAAAAAAATAATGAATCGTTAAAAATTGCCAAAAAATATCTTGCATTCCAAATTAAAAAATCCTCAAAAGTTGAATGTAGTTTGGATGTCAAAACATTATTTTTTGGGTGTCATGTTTATTTTACGATTCGTCGTCTGAACCAAAATATTAAACAATCAAATATGAGATCAGGGACTTCCAAAAAAATTTCAAAAATTTTAAAATAATTAAGATATAATGGAATATTATTACATAATGTTTTGTTCCTATGTACAATTAAATTCGAAATTCGTTTTTTATATCTATAGTATACCTAAGTTATTCTAATTGAAAAAGTAAATCAGTCTATATTTCTTTAAATTTTTATTTTTTTTTCATACTGTGTTTAACTGTGATTTTAATTTTTTAGAGATTATGTATATGACTATTAATATTATTTATTTTACATGTACTAAATGAATTTTATAATAACAATTGCATTTTTATTTAATTTATGAACAAGTAAATATTATTTGAATTATTCAAAAAATCATTTTTTTTGTTTTAATAAAAAAAAATCATAAAGAAAATTTATTTTGTTTATGCCGATTCACTAAACTCTTCGAACGACGTCACGAGATAGAATATAAATCTTTAGCATATCTTGTTATTAATTGTATCATGCCACAAATGTTTCAAGTTGTGTTTTGGTTGGCTTAATTCGTTGGGTTAGTATAGAATCGGCGAATGTATTGGAGCAAATCGCGAATTTTTATTCAATTGATAAATGCTACGTCAACCTTGCAGACACATCTCAAAGGAATTCGTATCCCATTAATTTCATCCCATTAATTTTTAATTATATGACAAAAAGAATTAAAACGATAAAATGAAATTTTGTATTAAAACTTTTAAAATTTTGAATTTTATTTTTAGTAAATGCACGATATTTTAACTATCATTCATTAAAAACGTACAGTTTTAACAATTTTAAAAATTTTCTTACATAATTCAGTTTATAAGCAATCGGTTTCCACCGATCAGCTCAAGATGCATTTTTATGTTTATACTTGGCGTTCTCTTCTCTGGATTTTAGTTTACTACCAATAATCGAATTCTATCCTCCCTAAATTCTCCATGCTCAATCACCATTGAAACGTTTCCCGGATTGAATTTTGTCATAGTAATTCCAGTTGGCGTTTGATTTATCAAATATCTACCCAAATCTCTACCCAATAAAAAATCAACTGGCAATATTCCATCAGGAACTGTGTGAATTGTGGTCTATTATACTTTATCCTCTATTTTTAGCATTGCATTAAACCTACCTACGGTTGATATATTTCTGGACCCCGCACCATGGAATATTGTGCACTCCTCGTTAAATTCGCTAATGCCCGTTCCAATGAATTTTTTATGTGACATTAACTAATGTCGCTTCCGGTATCAACTAGTGCACAAAGTTCCTTTCCATTAAACATTACATTTTTGACAGATTTAGATGAGCAATCATCCTGATTCTCTATCGCTGCACAAAATTTAGAACGCTGAACCATCAGATTTTTTCGCGCAATCTTTTCCTAGATGCCCGGTTCCACCACAGTTGTAACATCTTGGTATTATTCGGAATCTATTTGACTTTTTGTTCTCAATTGGCTTTATTGTTACGCTCTCGATTGGTGCTTTTATCTTAATTTTTTGTTTGAATTCTTCATAAAATACGAGTTTGAACTCGATTTTTAAACTCGTTGACTAAATATGTGGTTAGATTTTCAAGTAGTAACAGCCAAATGAAAACTGTCTTTTGCTGTTCCAGTTAACAGTCTTTTTGAATAAATAACTTTCTGTTCAGCATTCCATTTCATACATATACAGCAGCATCTTCGACATCCTGAATCCATTTCTCGACGAAATAATCATCCTCCCCGCTAAACTTCGAAAGCGATTCTTCGACATTTCTAAAATTTAAGTAAGCTCCAGCAGTAGGCACGATAGTAGATTTCATTCTGATTTCTTTATCTTTCAACGCCATCTCCCGTGTTTGTAACTCTTCTAACTAGATATTATCTTCCTGTTGGTTGCCGTTAAGTTCGCTAGCATTGTCTCCCTACTTCTATTTGTCATATCTCTGCTATCACCGCCCTCCATAATAATGCTGCTTTTAGGTTGGTTCAATATCACTGTATTATTTGAATTCACCGACTCATCATTCGCAACTCTTCTAAATATTTCCATCATCTTACGCATAAAAGCATCCTCAATTTTAAGTGAATTATGAAGATTATATTTGTTAAAACAACTTTACTTCAAACACAATAAATTATAAGAACCGTTTTAGTTTTATCTTTTATCTTCACTAAATTAAAACTCTATCCAACAACACTTATTTTTAAATTTCACGCAAACGTCATTGGTACACAATGTACTTTATATTTCTCGACTCACGAATTCGGTGTTATTCAACGGCACTTTATATCACCACAAATATTGGTATATGGAAAATTCGTCACGGATATAAAAATTCGCCAACTATATTAACTTTACGAAAAAGTTTTATACTGGTTCATCACCACAAACTTGAATGTTTAATCGGTCGGTTTCCCTGTTTGGAACACAACGTCTTAAACGCGCGAAAACTAAACCTAAACGTACAAAACTACACATTTGCTTCAAGAAAACTGAATAGGTTAGGGAATTTCCTTAATATATGTTGCTCAAAATTACCCGCTGATCGCATCCGGTTGAGCCCCAAAGTGTAAAGTTTAATTAGTTTTTAAGAAAAAAACACAAGTTGTGAACTACTCGAAACACCAAAATCAAATGCTTTTGTCTGATTGTATGGTTAATAATCGTTTTACATAACAGGAATAATATATAAAGCAATTATACAATTTAAATATAACATAAAATATGATACAGGCTGCATCTTGATCCGAGTTGAACAAATTCGGATACCTTAGATCCTACACATATATTTAAATCTTATTTTATATACTTATATACTTTTAATAAACGACTCGGTTTATTTTTTATTAGACGTCATTTATTTAAGTGAGACATTGAAAAGTTTAGTTGACTATAAGGCACAATTGAATACTTTTAACCTAGTGACATCTATTTAAATATTGCATGAAGGTTTTCTGAGGCAAACAGCATTAGTGATCGAAATTAATTTATAAAAATAAAATAAAAATTCAGAATCAAAAAAAGTTTTACCGTGCTTGAGTGTTGAAACAATTAATTAATTATTATTTAATATTTAATATTTTTATTATCGTTTAACAGAAAATGTTTATTACAATTTTATTTTAGTGATTCGATTTTAAATTTGAAGGTGAAATTGGCACAAATAAAAACAAAAATTTAGAAATTCTTGAGTATACTTGAACTTCCGTATAAATTAAAATCGGAATTGGTACGCAGCATAGCGCAAATTAATATTGATTTTAGCTGCAGCAGAGACTGAAATTACTTAAATGAAATAGCAATTTTATCCATTTTCATCTTAAATTTTTTTTTTGTATATTGTCTCAGCATCCAATTAAAAACTTAATAAAATTTTATAACTTTTTTTTATGTTCTATATCGCATAGCAGAAACAAAAAAAATAGTAATCATTTTTTATTTTATTTATTTATTCCTTTTTTTTTTGTGTTTGACAAAAAGAACTGAATATATAAAACAAAATCAATAAAAACGTAATAAAAAAACAATTTTCCCTTTTTTTTACTCTATTTTGCTTCTGTCGTTTTTGCCATTTTCCATCCATTTTTATAGACAACTTTTCAGCTTTTTATCTCTGCTGAACCGTTTCGATTTTGTTTATCTGTTATAATATTGGATGGGTAATTTACAGTTACGATCAAAAGTTTAATTCGCAGATTTTCTTTTCTGTTGTTGATAAATTGTATAAAATATTTTATTCGGTTTAGGTATGGTACATATTGAATTATGTTTTAATTGTTTTTACTACTCGTTAGAGGTCTTGCCAGTTTGTTTTAGAATTTTCATATTTCAAATAAAATAATATTGGGTGTGATATCAAAATGATAAACAATTTGCTGATTTTCTATACGTGTACCCTCAGACACTCGCACAAATCATTTCAAAATATCGATTGGAATATTTTAATTCCAACTTAAAAATAAAAAATAAAAATGGCATAACAAAAATATTTAGATGTCTCGTCGCATAAAAACACAAAACTGTTATGGTTCTCCCGACCTATCTTTAGACAATTTTCCAAAAAAAAAAAAAAAGAAAATATTTCTACTACTTACATACATACGACGTATAAAAACCTACTTCAGAATCACAGTTTTATTATTATTTCATTTCTTTATACTTGATTTCATGTTTTTCAGTTGACAAAATATTTTAAATAAAAACCAAATTATATTCGACTAACTTATAGAATTATTATTATTTTTTTTTTTTTTTTTTTTACAGTAGCGTTTATTTTATGTATAAGTGTACAAAAATGTACATTTATCTCAACATAATGTATAATATAATACGAACATAATGTGAATTTTGATACTTCACTGATGTTGATATCGCAAAAAATTTCAATTTGATGGCAACAGAAGTTAAATTACTTGGAAATATTTGGTTTTATTTGCAAATCGTATGTGTGTGTATGTTGTACGTGATGCGGTATACACAAAAAATGAAAAATCAATCGAAAAATATCTTTGTACGAGTAGCTTCACCATTACTCTTTTGGTTTATAATGTTTTTTCATCTAATATCCCAAGTACATTGAGTCTGAGACTATACATTATATATTAATAAATTTGAATTGAATATTATAGATTGTTATATGTCAATTTTCATCAAAATAGACTAATAAAATATAAAGCAATAGCATATGACAAAATTCTAATCGATGGAATAAGGACAGATTTTTTCTTTATTTCAAAAACAACAAATTCTTAAATTACATACAAGTCACAAACAATAATAACATAATATATTATATATGGATATATAAATCAATAAAAATGTGAAAAAACATTTTTCAGATAACGATTTTTTATGTTTTATCAAAATAGAGTCGGAAATCTTGCACTTAGTTTATTTTTATTGATAATTTTCTATTATAATGATAAATAAAGATGAGTTTTTTCGGTTATTTATACAGATTTGTTATCTGATATTATTTATTTCGAACTGTTTTATTAATATAAAACAAACTATAATTTACAAATTGAAAATATAATTTAATAATTCATTTGAATGGGTTATGAGAAGAATAAAGCCGGCGTTTTATGTCGAAATACAAATTCAGCGTAGGTATTTCCACTTCTTGCTATGTTGACGATGAACGTTACTTTTTCAGGATTATATTCATACCCTCTTTTTTCATGCTGCTTAATTTACGATCGCCACCCACAAAAAGGCTTATTTGCCAAGACATCATTTTAATTTTAAGTAATAAACAAATAAAAGTTGCATAAAGCGAAATATTAATAACGGAAGTATGCATACATACTATTTGTCAACTATGCAAAATATTTTATAAGAATATACACAACATTATAAAAAAAACATTTAAAAACTTACTATTAAACAGTTCCTAAAAATGTATTTAAACTCGAAATTGATTACAGAATAAACTTAATCACCAAAATTGTTGTTTCTAATTCTCCATCTAATTGAACCCCACCAGCGGTAACTTAATTAGATAATTTCGCTAATCAAGCAAACGCTTAGCCTTGCAACCTAAGCACAATACTTGTTATATTAACATTGTACCTTCGAGCCAATAAAACTGGCAACAACCAAATACGCCAAACAACAATCGGCGGGATAAAGCTATAAAATAACCATTACTTCGTGTGTATCATAAAATAAATACACATCCAGCGGTAAGGAATCAATGTCCTGATGCTGAAAAATACAATTAAATTCGAGCCGTAAAACAGCCGGCGCGATATTTATCAGATACTTCAAGCTACAACCGGCGGATATTCAAACAACTGCACCGTGAACCAGACATCCGTTGTTCAACTAACTAGTCGCAACTTAGTGAATTACAACTATAGGCATGAAACAGCTATTGTAGAAATAAAAACTAAAGACAGAAGAAATACAGGAAAAAAAATAGCAGCCTTGTAGAAGCTATACAACGAGTATGTCGATGACAACAATTTAATAAGAGAATTTCTGCCACCACTGAACGACAACGCCTAAACGATCCGGGGCTGCCATCCACACCACTTCCACAGCAGATGCAACAAATAATTTCAAAGAACTCAGCATCACACTATCTGTAGAGATTAACAACACCGACCCAGACGAATCAACAAGTGAATTCAGGCATAGCTAAACCTTCAATTCAGACAATCGCCAAAATTCAAACAACAATTAAAACAACAAGAGATCGAAATGAATAGCTTATACAGAGAGATCAGGTCCAAAAAACCAAATTAGAACAATGAGAAGCTGAAGCATCATTGAATTTATCATTAACTCGATGCGTCTGAGGATGATGAAACAACAACAAAATACTTGAATATTACGAAGTAATATGAAAAGCGTATGACGAAATAGTAGTAGAGGTCATCATGAAGAACAAATAATATAAAACCGATAGCAATCGACAGGCAGAAATTAAGCTTCCCGAAATACAAATACTAATAATTATTCTGTAAATTAGGAATGGTGTCATCAGAAACAACATCCAATTACAACAATTATCCAAATTCTCGTCTCATCCAGGCATCTACATTGACAAACTTAGTCAAGGCAGTTTGATCAATGGAGAATGGAAACTAATAACATACTTCAATCTAACAGCATATTGGCCAAAGCTCAATCATTTGGAAAATCCACTTGGCAGCTAAATGAATTATGCAGAAATATAACGCACTCCAAGTATAAATATATACTTACGGTACACTGTGGATTAATTTTATTCCAAATGCGGAACCTGTACATCGACTTAGAAGAGCAAAACGAAATACTAAATAAGTTGGGAAGAAATGAAAGAGCCCGTCAAAAAAGATCACCGTTCGACTTCATAAGTACCATAGTCAATGAGCTATTTGGCGTACTTGATCAACGTGCCGGAATCTAAACCAAAAATATCACCAGAAACTTTTGCAGCAACAGATATCTATAATATAGTCGACAGTGAACATCATCAAGCACGACCACGAAGAAATAAATCAGAGATTCGAAGCGCTTAAACAAACAAGGAAAGGCCTCATATTTCACGAAGAATTCATTGACATTGCTCGTCACACAATGTTGAAAATGATGAAACTCCCACATTCCAATCAGCGGTAATCGATACCATAACGGAGGTACACCAAGGCAAACTTAGTCTGCTCATCTTGGCACAACACTGACTTCAGGAGCAAACCAGACAGATAGGAAGTCGATAATCTCAAACCAAGCCAAGACATACCATTTCGTAATAGAGATATAGTTCATATATATATATATAAAATCACCACCGTCAAAACCATAAAAATTCAGGTAATCATAATCTTCGAGGTCAAAATCCCGTTGATACAGAGAACCCGATACACCTTATATAACATAATACAGGTGTCCACGCTAAATCAAGGGAATTATGTGTTTATTCAGCCGTCTTCACGTTATTTGGTGGTAACAAGCCATCAGGATAAATACATGCCACTCTTAGCTCAAGAGTTCAACGCTTGCACTCATCTAAATGAAGAATATATCTGCAGCATACGTCAGCTGATATAAAATTTAATTACTCAAGCAGGAAAGCGAAATACCAACAAATTGCCAGATCAGAAGAGGTCAGCACCGACATCAGAAGCCAAGGTTAACATACACGATTATTAATACAAGCGGCTCTCTTGCTGTATATTCAGAAGAATGAATTTGCTAGCACATCAATACCCGGTTCAACCTCTAGAACCACTACCTCAAGATTAATACCAACAACCTGTAACATCACGATATTCTGTAAAAATACAAAGCAGACATCTAAAGAATAATGAGCGACATATACAGAGTATCCGCACTACAAACAACCCGTTAAGAGGTTTAACTTAGCCCGGGAGTATGTTCACTTCACCTGTGAACAGGGCCTATTTGTCAAGTCATCATTTTAATGAAAAATGGCATAGGTTGCTTAAAGCGAAATATTAATAACGGAAGTATATGCATACATACTATTTATCAACTACGCAAAATATTTTAGTATGTAAGAATGTACATAACATTATAAAAAAAACATTTAAAAGCTTACTATTAAGCGGTTTCTAAACTCGAAATTTATTAAAAATAATTCAGAATAAACTTAATCACCAAAAGTGTACTTTCTAATTCTCCATCTAATTAAACCGCACCAGCGGTAAGTTAATTAGATATTTTCGTTAATCAAGCAAACTCTTAGCCTTACAACCTAAGCACAGTATTAATTAGATTAACAAATAATTGGATATTTTTGTGTATTTATATACGTATTTGAGGTCGCATGAGTGCAGAGATCGTGACTGATAATTCGAGAGCATCATTTACGTTTTCTGCTGCAGCATCAATATATGAAGATGGTGTAACAAAGTTATTTACTGCATATCCCACTTTTCAGTATAGAAAATTTTGTCTATAGGTAATACCAATATCGCAAAGCGTTTGGACAACCATATGAAATATATAATCGGTGCCATTACTGCTGAAATAACACAGTTTTTAGATCATTCCTACAAGCATATCGTAGAGCTTTGCCATCCGGATGCTTATTATCATAAACAAAGAACTAATTGGTTCTATTTTGAAAAGGTTAATTTTTGAAGACGAGGATTTCATATATTGACTTGTGCTTAGTGACAGCCGCTTGTACCTCCACTTTACGTTGTGCTATGCCATTTGCCCTTTTTTTGTTAAAATATTTTATTAATTAGTCGGTAATTGATTGACCTCAAACAATCGAAATCATTATGTACAACCAATGGACATGATATAAAGGTAATGTTCATTCCTCATTCGATCAGTCTATACCATCTTTAAAAAAAACATTCTCCTTTATAAAATAATTATAAAGAAAATTAAAGTGTGTCTGTAATCTGTATGTATGGTCGTACGTATATAGTATAGATTTTTAGTATAGTCTTGAAAACCGAAATAAGCTAGCTAACAAATTATAAGAAAGGTGTGGCAATAACTCTGTTTAGACAAGTTGTAATAAATTACAATAATTTTCTTTCTTTGTTTTTTATTTTCCATTTTGATATTTACAAAAAAAAAAAAAAAAAACCTTGGTTTGTCTAGTATCTCTATGTACAAGTATTTATGTATGTATATATACATATTATACTTTGTGAATAGTCTCTCTAAAGATTATAACTTTTTTTTTGTGTCTGAAAATTCTTTTAATAAAAGGAACCATAAGATTAATGTAGTTATTTTATTAAAATAAGAATATTATAATGAAATTTAGAAAATATTCGTTAAATTCTTATGTAGAAAGAAAACGAATCGGATAAGAATGGGTTAAATTATTTGGATAAAATATTAGATGGCATGTTTAATCGATAATAACAATAAATTTAGAATTTTTTTTTTGTATTTCTACAAAAAAAGGAAGGATTTGTTAAAGGGTTTGTCAGATTATTTATATTTAATTTTATTTTGTAGTTCTCTTTACTATTTTAATAATTTGAGGGTGTCGAATGAATGGTTATTGCGATGTTTTTTAATATAAAGTATATATACTCGTATTATACAACTTTTCAAAATGTAATAATAACATCTAAGTTTATATATTTACTCTACTACTGTTGTTGACAAGAATAATTAATGGTCAGATACTCAGATTATATTGATATTTTGATGGTTTGTATTTACATATATTATAAATATAATAGTTTTAACAGTTTCTATGATAAGGATATTTGATATGGGTTCATTTGCAGCAAATTTGTTTTTGCCAATTAGAAAAATCAGAATGTAGAAGTCAAACGCGCAACAGAAGAGAACATTTTTAAGCTGTACGTTTCGCTTCGCACATTCTAAAGTATACTATCGCAAAAAGTCATTTTTCAGGAGGAAGTATTTTTTGAAAATTTTATGGTAAATTTGAGTAATTTAGAAAAATTTTCTGTGTATTATATAAGACTTAGAAATTAAGTTCTTGACCATAGAAACTGTTGATAGCTCACAACCGCGGTTTTAGTGATATTCCGCATATTATAGTTTAGACCGGACAAAATTAAAAAAATCATGTTATATGGCGCATTGTACTATTTTTGTACGCAGGTTTTTTCATAAAAACTATGTTAGATACATTTAGTATGTTATTAATTGGAAATTTTACCTGTTGCAGGGAGAATTTAATAATATAAGGCCTGAAAAAATTGTATACATGGAAAAAGTAGTCACACGGTTTCCACTAAGTACATAATAATGTAAGTATATAAAAAAAAGTTTAAACCGGGAAACGTATTCAAGCGGCTCCTATTAAGCTATTTGGTACAAAACAAATAAAGAGCATTTTGTTTGTAATAAAGAATATTTTTATTAAGTATATATTTCAATATTGGAAAGGAACACGGTACCTTATAAAATAATAAAAACATAAACAAAAACTTATTAATTTCTTATTAAATATTATGTATAAAATAGTCCGTTTTAAAATAGGATTTTAATACTCCGAATCACTGTCAACCGTCGAATTACATACCAGTGATCTATAAAAATCCTGGTAGTATTCAGGAATATAGTTTCCATCACAAAGTGATATTAGGTCCAAGTATTTCGGCCTTGGAACAGATATAGGCTCGTTAAATAGTAGTTCCAGATCATTAAATTCAAAATGTGCTTTATTTTTCCTTGCGCGTTTCAAATTAGTATTAGGTAACTGGTACATAACAACTGTTTTGTATACTTCCTCAAATTTGTTTTTATATAAAAATAAATTTGGAAACTCGCTGGAAATACACATTTCTCTGATTTTCATCATATAAACTTTTTCTTTTAAAGTATTGTGATTAAAATTTATTTTAGTAGAAAATGATTTAAAATTGAAGAAATGGTTTTGGGTCATTTCGATAACATCGTATGGCTCTCCAGTCACGTTCGCATTTCTCATCAGACTGTATCACTGAGCAGGTATATATACCGTTAGATGCTTTTTGGCGCGCTCTATATTGGAGTGGACTGAATCACCTTCGTTTTGTGTATGTCCCTTTTCTAAATATCGGTGTGTAATTTTAATTTTGAACCGTTTCACCATGTATGCGTAACATGTAAAAACAATGCAGTTTTTATTTTGTCCGTGGCAGTTGTCGCTCCAAAAAATAAATTCTTTTACACCATTTTCGACTGCTTCCGACACAAATTTCCACAGGCAACTGCTTACTTCATTAGCTCCTTTATTGTCAATAGTCTGATCCGATACGTTGCAAAGTCCTTTCTTGGTAGCGAAATCGTAAATAGTGAAATTGTAAACTGACAATTTTCGTTTATAGTAAAATATTCCCACTTCACTACATGGCGTTTGAAGAATTTTTTGGTAGTCAAAACAAATTACCTTAATAACATCATTATTGAGTGCCGTTGTCTTGTATGTATTTTTTAATTCTCGCGCTTTTATTCTGTTAAATAAGTGTTCATTATGTTGACGTTGGTCATCAGCCTTCTCATTTTCATTCATAATTCCGAATGCAGCGCAATCGTTGCACAAATCTTTTCTAGGAAACCCAAAACCTAAATTAAATTTATAATTAAACACATCGCGGTATTGCCTTTGCGTTATGGGTGGGCTTGGAATATGATTTGTTTCAACCCAGTCCAAGAATAACCTGTATATCTTGGCAACGTTTAAACTTGAATCTAAATATTCTCGCGTTGTGTTTGCCCTACAATAATGTGAGGGTAGGCGAGGAAGTTCATTTACGTGTTGCGATAAAAGGTTTGTAATTTCTATTGTGGTTGAGTTTTTCAGTCTATCATGAGTGCCTCTTGCATCAGGATTAACGATTCCATTACCACATTTCTGTTTTTTTGTCGCAGTTTCTACCCACTGTTGGTTGATCGATAGGGTGTTTAAGAACATGGTTTTACAAACTTGTAATTCAGAACCAGTTTTTTGGCAAGGCAAATGATAAATTCTACTATAGTTTCTTTTAGTGGAATTATTTAAATTCCTACAACTTTTTTTGGGCACAACCCTTATATATTTTAAAATATATTCCCTACTGTCGAGTTTTGTTACCTTGATTGTAAAACTGTTTAAAAATAACCATTATTTCGGGTTCCCTGAATTTTGTGAAACATTTCGTCGGGCATTTCTCGCCACATGTGGGCTTTAATTGTTTTGCGGGTACAGCTTTATCACCAAGCTTAAATGCATCGCCTCTATTTCTTTTTGATTTTAGATTATTTTTTACCCAGTTTTCTGGCTGCCTAGTTCTTTTACGTGTGCGATTATCAGGTGGTGGTGTACTTTCAATGTTGCTGACAAACGATAAATTTCGTTTGGGCGTGATCGGACTATGAACAAGTACGTAGAAAGAATAGAAGTAGAAGAATTATTCTAAATTGTTTTAATCGATTTCTTTTTTTAAATTGTCCATTCTAATATATCCTAAGTGTCTTATAATACTATGTTTTTCTACAATATTTTAATTATTTACTTTATAAAATATTCCAACACCACATAGTTTATCGAAATGTCAAAACACATCCATTCAAAATCCATTTAAATAGACTTAAAAGAATTAACTGTTTAGAAAGTTGTAGGCTAAAATATAATAAGAGCATTTCGCATATTATAACATGGAAGTATTTTTATTTTGCATCGGTATATCAACTACAAAAAATGTCATAGTAACCGGAGGAAGGGTGTGATTGACCTAATATTTTGACAGAATATACAATTCACAATAAAGAATGCAATAGTATCATCTTTCTAAAATACACTAACCGGACATATTATACTTTAGAATGTGCAAAGCGGTTTGAACTATTATAATTTATCATCTGTTGGTTTGTATTGGCATATATGCAGTGTTATTTTTAGACTTTTGTTACAACTTGAAACATTTGTTGTACATCTAACCCCGAGGAGCGATACGAAATTAATTTTATTTTACTAAGCCAATGATTTAAAATTAAAACAAGCAGCAGCTTCTTTTGTCGAAGGTATTTAGTTGTAGCTTTCCTTGCGCGGAGATATTCTGCTAAAGTGCTTCTAGTGTTTCGAGCCAACCATTTCTCACGAAGATTTCGTTTATTTTCGACGACCCTTCGGCATTGATCATCGATCCAATCATTGCGGGACCTCGGAGGCCTTTTTCCGATGGAACTTTGCGCCGCGGTGGTTATGGCTGACTGTAAAGCGTGCCACTGCTCCTGGATGTTAGAAAGAGCTTCTTCGTTGTTATTGGGCCGGTCTAAATAATTAGTGACAGCTGATTGGTAACTCTGCAGTGACGCTTGGTGTTTTAAAGCATCAATATTTCATAGAACGGTCTTTTGTGCTTGTCTGTTAAACGTATATGACCGTTTGCACTTATACTTAAATATGACAAGCACATGATCGCTGTCTATGTCTGCACCTCTGTAAGATCTGACGTCGGATATGCTGGTGCAGTGTCTCTTAGACACCATGACGTGATCGATTTGGTTTTCCGTTCTTCCATCATTCGATGTTCACGTTACTTTGTGCATTTTCTTGTGTGGGAAAAATGTACTTGATACAACTAAGTTGTACGTTATTGCCAGGTCGGTGAAATTGTTCCCGTTCTTTTACCATAGAATTTATTTCTATTTTAATTAGTATTTGTACGTATGTGGATATGTCACTTAATAAATGATTCATTTTATCCATATAATCTGTTCGTAATGTTTAAACCGTAGTATTACGCTTGTCCGCTCTTGTCGCCATAATATTTGTGTTGTTTCTTAAAAAATGACTTAGTTTGTTTTACGTAATTTAAAATTATTTTTTCAATTGGTGTTACATTTTGTAAATTTGTACTGTTTTTGAAGTTTGTTTAAATGTTTATGAAATTATTCCAAATACTAATGGCGATCATTATCATTTAAACTGAAAACTGATAAGTAAAAATTTAAAAATCCTGAAACATACATTAATTGAAAACCAATATCCAGAAAAATTAATGTATAATATATTTTGGAAACAAAGAAATTTTCACACAAATCCTGATTTTCAACTCTAAACTGAAACCACACATTATTGGCCATTCCATATATTAAAAACCTTTATGAAAAATAATACACCTTTTAAGGCATTACAATTTTAAAATTGTAGGACGTGCAGCCACAAATTTAAATGACAAATTTATTTCAAAAATAAAAGGCGAAATACCTTTAAAAAAACAATGAACTATTGTTTTCCAAATTTGTTGCAGTTGGAACGCAACATATACACAGCAGACAAAGCAGTTTTTAGAAAAACGGATTTATCAATAGAAAAGAGGTGGAAATCCAAATATAAATTGTTATTAGTGCATTTTTATAGCAATTGAAATACAAACCATTTACTCAGTTTTGATAACGTCAAAATTATCGAAAAGCCAAAATTTTTTTAAAAAAGCTTGATTTTAGAAATGTTGCACATTAAAGCAACTACAAATTCTATAAACATTGTAGAAGATTTTGCATTTATTGGTAATTCGTATGATTTGTTTATCTATAATTTTCGAGGGGCTCATAATTTAAATATTTTTGACCGATTCGTTTCAGGTAATACATTAAATTCGTATTAAAATACAATTATAGACATTTTTTTTTCTAAAGAAATGGTAAATAAACATTTTAACTCTTAAAATAATAAAATGAAAACATTCTCGGCAAAATATAGCTCAGATTTAGATGCGGAAACTGGTATAACCGGCAAATATGTTGAAGATTCCACCTCTAAAGGAAGTAATAGAAAAGCTCACGGTAAATTAGGAGTTGAGCCGCGTTTAAAACTAAAAATTCTCATATTTGAATGCTTCGGTAATTACACGGAAAACAACGCCGTATATGTTAGAGTTTTCGAGGAAAACTATCCAGAATACGATAAAAATATGGATAAAGTAATGGAGCCACACGGGACAATCACCAATATTAATGGTATATACATTGGAATTTTACTCGCTAAAAATGTAATCAAATTCACGATGGATTATATCAAATTTCATTACTCAACAAATTTTGTCTGAAACCAACCATTACAACGAATCAGAAGCAAGATTCGCTAACAAAATATTTTTCACCTCAAAGTGTGGTTTCGGAAAACTAAAGAGGCAGCCTGAAGATGGTAATGACCAGACTGCTTCCTACATAAAATCTCCAAAGAAACGAAGACAAACTTGTACCAGATCAGATAATCGGGAAAAAATGAACTTAGCAATAATAGATAGTGATCAAACAATAATAACCGAACATTTTCCACTTTTTATGAAAATGATAACACTGGTGATATTTTAGGGATTCCAAATGCATCATCGATTGCCACTTAACTTGAAGGTTTCCTGAATGTTGTATTTGAAACTTATGCAGAAAATCAAAACCGAAATAAACATCGCAATCGCTACAGCGACTATATAAAAAATGTTTCTACTTATTTATACATTCTTGGCAAGCGCCAATTATCTGAAATGCTAGCAGCGAATATGAAGTTACCATCTCCAGCTGCCATTTCAAAATATATTCAACACGTTAAATTTAGTGGCATAATAGAATGAGATTTATAAGTATTTCAACTTAAACAATTTCTTTTACAACATAATTAACCTTTAGTGGGTGTATTGTACCAAAAATAAAATACGATCCGTCAACAAAATAATTAGTCGGTAAGTGTAACGAAATTAAATTGTACAAACCCGTTAAAAATTGGTAATTTCTCAAAAATATTTTTTTTTTTTAGAAAATATTAAAGAATTGTTAATTTTAGATAATTTTACGGCAACGCCTGAACATATTAGGGAAATGATTAGGAAAGTGTCTAAATAATGTTGATAGAAGAGACTTAAATAATGTTGATAGAATAAACTATCAAATTGTGAAAAATTTGTTGATCCTAGGGTTGTGAATTGTCTAAGTAGTAATATCAAAAATAGGCTTCACTATTCGACGTATTCTCACTGTAACTCAAAGCGTCAAAAAGATTTGGAGCGCTTTAGTATTTTTAAGAGGTTGGCGAAATTGGCTTAAAAGTTAGGATTTATCATCGCAAAATTTTATTACTACTAATGCATAGGTTTGCATTAAATTAAATGCTCATTCCATGATCAATTTGATAATAAATTTGTGAGAATCAAACGATAAACAGTATTTTTTACCTTATTTATTCAATAGCCAAACATGTGAATAGTTTTATCGTACCGTGAGATCATTAACTTCCACACAATCAACAATTATCAATTTTACGATACTTGAAGAATTAATATTTTAGAAAATTTGAAAAATAAACTAAAGGAACGTCTGAAATTCCCGTGGCGTACTGCAGCTACCCGGGGGGGGGGGTCACAGGTGGTGGATAGTGGACGGCCTATTGACAGGTAGGTTAGCGATGCATTAAATAAGCCGCCCCCAACCGCAGTCCAGACCTGCCTTTCATGTCTGCACTATAGGTTGGCATGAAGCAATGCAATGTGCAGGTGGTTTATACAAAATGGGTCTATTGCCGTACGTCCTCGATTTGGCTACTAATGCGTAAAGTAGGAAGGTAAAAGTAAACTGCGAAAGAGTTGGGTGCCTTGAACCCTAAAACAGATTGCATAGATTAAAACCACAAAAAAAAAACGTAATTTTGGCAGATATGCCAATTCAGACATGTGAAATATGCGATCTAGTTCGTCATTTGTACAAAGCTAATTTTAGAGAATTGTTAAGATATTTTCCTGCAATTTCCACACCAGATTAGGTACGTAGGGCGACCAGGTCAGAAATGGCTAAAGCTGAACGAAGTCTGTAAAAATGGCTTTAAAAATCAGGACAGTTATTAAGTCTCGAAATATTTAATGTATTTGATTTAATAAAAATTGCTAAATAATTGATTTGGTGGTGACGACTGGTTACAAAACATGCTCGTGGTAAAGAAAAGTTTTAAACATAAAAGTTTATGGTTAACTTAATTCATAATTTAGAGATGCTACAACTAATTCACTGATCATCTTATGTATTGGTTAAGTCATATAATGAATTGCAATGGAATTTGTGCATAATAACGGCTGTTCCATTTGGGGTAGGGATGGAGTTTCTTAAATAAAACATGTCCAGAGATCAACATATATCACAAGACACAATAATGACATTTTGGTTATTAGAAATTTTTCTTGGGAAATTAGATTTGCCATCGAAAAATTTGTTTTTCACTTTCATAACCACTCCAGGCCTTTACTACATTTCCAGGTTCCATCACCAAATGGAGCGTGTTCCAGAATCATAGATATTATAATTGATAATTTATTGTTTGCAATATTTTGTAAATTCTATAAATGGTTCCTATTATAAAACTTATTATTTTATGGCCTGAAAAAAAAAAAATTCTGCATTAAGGTAGAGCTAGGATCTGAGTTTTTAAAATAAAACATAGACGAACGGCAAGAAATATTTTGGAACACTACACGTACTAATGGTATGATCAATACCATAAATTAAAAATTAGATTTGTCGATTTTGGTTTTCCATACCCCGCCAATCCAGACAATTGTCTTCGCTTTCAGCACCGAATGGAACACACACATTTGTCGATATATTTTAGTGAAATTTTATTTCTAAGATGTTAAGCCGATTCTACATAAATAGTGTAACGGCTGGCAATTGCTCATCGCTCCAATGTTGTGTGGGATTATCCCTGACATAATTATGGTTTAATCTGTTTATTACGTATGCCACAAAACGGAACAAAGAAGGAAAAATAACGTGGTTTGATTCTGTTGAATTGACCCGTTTTCAGAAACAAAAAAAACAGATTTTTTTTATTGGGCGGGGTGTCATCAACCATGATTATTTTTTTTTATTTATTTTTTTGTTGAAAATATCACGATTTTTTGGAAAGATCGGGAGGTTTTTGCAAATTTTTGTAGAGTTATAACATTTTCTTTAAATATAAAATAAACATCATTTTTTTATTGGTATGTGGATACAGTTTTATTTCTTCTAGAAATCACTAGTCTAGATAGTGGAAAAAAATAATAATTAAAATTTGGAAAGTGTATTAATTAATGTTTAAAAATCTAATAAATTTATCTAATATAATTAAAATTAATTAGTTAAAATAAGAAAATCAATCCATTGTGAAAATCAAAAAAAAAAAAGTATATGATAAAGTGAACCGTTTTTATCACAAGAAGACTTGAAACGGTCAAACTATTTTTCGTGTTTTTACAAAATAATAAAAACTTTAAAAAAATAACCATTTGTGTCTCAAAATATTATTTTATTTTATTTTTATCATCTTTATTTAAAAAACATTATTCAATTAACTAATATAATAATTATCATACACTATTTACAGTTTCATTATTTTTTTCGGTTCTCTCTCGGTATTAAAATTTTTTTTTTTTCGGATAATTTTTTTTTTTCGCCTTAGTGTTGCTTAGTGGCCCCAACATAACCGTCCAAAGCCTCTGAGTGAGTAACAGAATTTTCTGTTAACAGGCCGATACCCACCATCCGTGTCGGTCACGTTACAATAGTTTCTAACCTTAAACATATTAAATCACGTCCTGAAGAATTTTTTGGGCCAGTCATTTGGGCTGCATTTCGAATTAAATTTTGTTGAAATTATTATAAATTTAGGGATTTTAATGAATATTATTGAAATCCAGGACATTTTCCTGGATGGCCACGGAAGAGAAACCACGACCTCTGCTCACCCTATTCTTACCTAAGCGAGAAGGAGAATGTCAAAATGATACTCAAAGACAATTTTTGATGAGAGCATTTAACCTCGCTAGCCTAAAAACATAGACTAATAAATATTGTAGACATTGCATATCAGCAAAAAAAACAAAAAAACAACAACAAACTAGTTTTGCAGTAGACCCTCTCAATTAGATGCTTAAATAAAAGCAAAAGTAATCATTTTATTTTGTAATCTCGTGTTGACTGTTTCCTCTATTTCTCGCTCTCAATTGTTTCATCATCGAATGTCGTGACTTAAAAAAATTAGTATGGATTTGTAAAAATTGTAAAAAGGAATGAAAATTTATGAATGACAATGAATGAGAATGATTACAACAAACATGCGAAATAAAATTAAAACACAAAACCGAAAACAGGCGAGTTGGTTCATGATTTCTGTGCTTATTATTAATTCCTAACTGGTCTCAGCTGCTCAGCTCAAAAGGATCTTGGATGTGGTAAATTGTAAACATAAATAATAGAACAAGTACTCGAACGATTAAATTATAAAATATTAATTCATGGACAGTTATGCTCGTGTTGTATATCTCATACTCGTAGCTCCGGCGTATTGTGCAGGAGGATTTTGGCAACAAATAGTAAACCAAATTTTAGAAAGCAGGTTTAATAAAAAACTAACTTGTATAATGTCAGCAGTTGGCAGTTGTATGTATGTATCCAATATAAAATTTTAAAATATGAACAATAAAAAAATTTATATAAATATAATATTAATTTTATTAATAAAAACAATAGTTTACGCAGCTTATTTAACATTAATTTACGTAAAACAGAACAAAAACATTTCCAGATTATAGTATTTCAGTCAATAATTTCTTCACCATTCTTCTCCATGCATAAAATTATTAAAATTAAGTAAAATTAACATTTTATTATTTTAAGTTTGCGATGAGAATGAGAATTTTGATGAGGATTTGTTTTGTACTTTTTTGCATTCCAATTACTATAAGCGTATTCCATTGGTTTTAGCAAACTACTCACAATTACTTGTATCTACTCGCAACTACTTATGTTTAAGTGATGGTGTAGTTGCTAGAAGTAGTTACGCATATAATTAACGAAAAAGGGATTTTAGTTTAAAAAATTCTAATAGATGGCGGCTCTATACCAATTTTAGTTGTATGAAACATCATTTTTTAACCCTAATCCAACCATTTCTGCCTTTTTGACTTTTTTGATAAATGCATCGATTTTCAAAATAATGTGCATTTAGTTATAAACTTCTATGTATTTTATTTTGAAACATTTCCATACAACGTCCTTGACATCTACTCAACACCTGCAAACATTTTCGTAAATTATTTGATTAGAATTTGAATTTACTGAAATAACAAAAATATGTTGGCTTGATTAGGGTTAAAAACAAAAAATTTTTGTTTATGTTTGTGATACCACGCGAAATTGTTGAATCGTAAAAATATTTTAATTATTTTGTTGTTTAATGTTTTATTACTTATTATTATTTATTATTATTAATAGAACGTATTTTTTAAATAAAATCTAGCAGTTTTATTTTAATTGAGGTTTTACTAATGTCACAAAAATTTGCGTTCCATTGAACATCTACTCACAAGTACTTGGCAGTAGCAAATTATTTCCAATGGAACACAGTGTATGTTCGAACAAGGAGCATAAAATCGAGTAGGTCTAAATTATACGAATTACATGGATTCTGTTCTTTAAACCAAAACTTAAATTCTACATTATTCTTAGTAACTGCTATACAATTTTCGGATATAAGGCTCTTAATATTTGTAAAGTGTTCCTTTGTTTTAAAAAGGTTTGAAAAACTATTTATGTGAAGTTTTGCAATTTTAAAAATAATTCAGTTGGTGGATGAAGGGATCCAAATTGCATACTCATTGCATTTGGATCATTCAAAGTTTTGAAAAATACAAACGATTCACATTTCATTTTAATTGATTGATCTTGTTTGATTAAAGTATTTCAGCAATTTAAACATGTTTTTTTTTTACATTTTGTAAGCAACATACCCTACAAAATATTTTAGAGCTGACTTATCTATTTTTTGAAGCTGACTATCACAAGAAGTTTGGTTTATAACAGCATCTAATTCGTCTTGTTCAAAGATAGTGTTATCGATGTTACTTATTTCATGCAGCGAAGACGTAATGTAGCTTTGTTCACTAAGGTTCAAAAATTCTGTTACCAACAGTTCACTTGATCTGCAAGATGGTTAAAATCATAAATGGAAGGATTGTTAGTGTTGCCACCGCGTTGTCTAATTAAACCAAAAAAAAATTCGATCGGGTTGTCAAAACCCGAGATGTCAAAATATATTCAAGAATATAATTTTGAATTAATTGTTGTAACATTAATAATAATCCTCTAATTGTTTGACGCATTCCAGTTAAGCAATATATCGTCGGCCTAACTGTGAATTAACGTAACTGACATTTTCTCGAAAACTCATCTCTAATACTAAAATGTTCGTCGTGAGAAACTGCACCTGAATTCCTGCACCCACGTTAATTGACTGTTAGGACGACATCGCCGTGCTAACGGTGAACCAACGCGGGTGGAAAATTCAGACAGAGTTTCTCATGACGAAACATTTAGTACCAATAAAGAACTTTCGAAAAAATGTCAGATACGTTAATTCACAGTTAGGCCGACGATATATGTTTTTTTTGGGCGGCTTGATGTGTTGGAAATATATTCCAGCATCATTTCCAAATTAATGTAAATAGGACTATTTAATTGAAATTCACATTTTTGAGGATTTGGATGGAAAAGGTTTCTGCTATATGGATGAGAAGTTTGCCCTAAACTGTCCTAAACCAACCACAACAAACGTGAATGTGAGAATGTATGTGTTTAAAAAAAAAAAAAACATTGTCATTTAGGCGAAAATTATATATTGTAATAAAAAAATTTTATATATTTGAAATATTGTACAATAAAATATATTTATATAACTGAACTAGAACTATTCTATCAAAAACATATCACATTTCCGGAAAATGTTGAGGAGAAGTAGGTTAGGATTCCACTTTTACTTGCTTAGTGTTAATACATGAAAATTTCGATTTTTGATTTAAACATACTAAGCAAGTAGAAAAGGAATCCTAACCTACTTTTGCCCAACATTTTCCGGAAATGTGATATGTTTTCGATAGAATGGATCTAGTTCAATGTGAAAATGTCCATTTCAGACGTAGTGACCTCTTAGAAATATCGAAAAAAAAATCTTGAAAATTTTGATTTTTGATTTAAACTTACTATAAGCAAGTAAAAGTGGAATCCTAACCTACTTTTCCCCAACATTTTCCGGAAATGTGATATGTTTTGGATAGAATAGATCTAGTTCAATATGAAAATGTCCATTTCAGCCATATTCACTACTTAGAAATATCGAAAAACAATTCATGAAAATTTTGATTTTTGATTTAAACGTACTAAGCAAGTAAAAGTGGAATCCTAACCTACTTTCCCCAACATTTTCCAGAAATGTGATATGTTTTGCATAGAATGGATCTAGTTCAATGTGAAAATGTCCATTTCAGCCGTAGTAACCTCTTAGAAATATCGAAAAAAAATTCATGAAAATTTTGATTTTTGACTTTACATTTATTTATTATTATTATAAAGCTTAATAATTACATTAATCTAAAAAAAAAAACACCGCCTGAATGTTTTCTTGTTTCTCCTTACAAAACCTCTAAATGGTTTGGGATCTAGGACAAACTTCTTAGTATTATATAGTCGTATGAAGTTTTTCTTAAACTTGTCCTAAAATGTTGTTGTTGTTTTAGGACAAATTTAGGACAAACTCCTCGCGAATTCTGCTATCCAAGTTATCGAATAATCTGTCGATTTTCTCTATAAAATTTGCCGTTGAGAAGGAAACTTGCTGTAGTTATTCGAGAATGTGCCGAACTCATGCATCGTTTTTATGCCGGCTGCTACTGCGCGACTTAATGCTTGCTTTGCTAGTTTTACCCTCATTTTTTCGAAAGCGTTAGGGTAAATATGAAGAGATATCAATTTTAAGCATAATTTTGTGCGACAATTTTGTTCATAATCGTATAGTTCTTTTAAAATAGCCCTACTGGAAATTCCATCAGGAGTTTCTAAGTCACACTTGCTCAGTCACTTCGAGTTGGCAATAACATTTCCGATTGTTTGGCCCCTGATCGCACACAATGGCTATAAAATCGAGACCAGCATCAATAAAAACCTTAATAGTGCTTAAGCACTTCAGATAATGTTACACCATCCATATTTTTTTCTGTAGCATGATACGAAATCATAAATTTGTACTGTTTACTAGCCCATGAATTATGAAAACAGTTAAATATTTTGCTAAGCTGCCGACCCTGTCATTATTTGTTTGGCTGAAGCCATCGATTAAGTCCTGCCGAATTGAAACTTCATCGAAAATTAAAATGATTTTTTTTTGACTTTGTATCCATACTCGAGACTTCATTTTTTAATGCCGAGATGACGGACTCATTTAAGCCTGGTTTTACATTTTTTATTAATGTCCATCGGCATAACGACGATTTTGGAGCATTTGGATGGAATTTGAAAATTTAAAATATCCTTAAGAAAGTTATAACACGCTGGGCCAGTTTTTTCTGTTCCATCGGCCACTCTTTAGATTTTTTGGATAAAATCATTTTCTCATACTCCTTTGCATGTGAGCTTAAATTGCTTGATTTTTTAAATAAAATTCTGGAACTGATTTTTTTTTAAGCTTACGCTTTCCGATTAATTCGGGATTGAAATGGTTTTCACAAGCAGTCTTTTTGGTAAATTGCTCCCGTTTAAACCACATTTGGTAATCCAAACATTAAACAGATCTCTATCCGAAGGAAAAGCAAAACATTTTGTTTCAGGATTACTTCTTCTAGAAGCAGTACACGAATAAACAGCGCATTTTATCCCACAAATTTTGTATGTGCTTTTACTGCTGCCACTCATCATCTAAAACTTGTGTTAATGATCTAAATTTATTTTAATTAAAAAAATAAGATTACGAGATTTTTAAAAATTGTTTTGCGGATCAGTTACAAACATTTCAAACAAATATTATAAATGTATATACAGAAGCATGCAATTGTTGAAATTAAACTTATTTTTATAACTATAGTAATAATAAACAGGCAAAATCAAAAACATGGCCGAACTATTACCAAATTCTCCAATTTTCAGTTTATCTCAAAATTACACCTACTTTTAGATTTTACATTATAACGCACAGATAATTCCGATTTGACGTTAAACGGAAATTTTTAAATTAATAAACTGACCTTATTTCCTACAGTGACAAGTGAAAATGATGACCTTTTTTATTTTTTGATAACTATATTTTGGTTATTTTAGCAGTGGGTTTAAGTTAATCATTTTACTGAAATGTAGTGCACACAATAATGTCGTTTATGATTTATGTTTACTTCTGATTAATTGAGTTGTTTAAAAATGGTCTACGAATGAATGAAATTTTGAGAATGACCGTTGGGATACACAGAGATTCTCGTATATTTTGCATAATTCAATTAATCAGAATTCAGAAATGCCCAGACCTAAATCATAAACGGTATACTGCAGCGGGAACTACATTATGTTACAGCAAGATAGCTGGCTAAATTTATTGCCAAAAAACTAAAATATGGTTTAAAAATAAAATTTTAAGGGAACTCAACTAGCCAAATTTTTAAGATAATTCCCAAATGACACATTGGAGATATCTGGCGTAAATATTGAACAACAAATGGATCCCCATGTCACGATAAATAATTTCAAAATTTCCCAAAACTTAGTGACAAGTATTTTGAAGCATATGGAAGACGTTTTGAAATGAAAAGGCAAGGTACGCGAAATTTTAACTGAAATTAATTGCAAACAAGCAAAGGTCATCACTCAATATTTTAAAATGTAAAAAATAATTAATATCTAATCAAATAAATAAAATTAAAAATAATAATGTTTCTTAACTAAAGAATGTTTAAAATAATGGAAAAACGTTCTTTTAGGTTAAAACTAATCAAAAATCGTAAGTTAAAAAGAAATGTGATCACTTTCTTTTATTACTTTATATTTAACACATTCCTATGAAATACATAATAATAAATCAATTATTTGATAAACAACAACTCATAATTTAGCGGTTCTATTTCTTATTTGCTTCTCTGAACATCTCTAATTGTTTGAAGCTTTTCAATAAATAGCTAATCAGGCCGCAACATTTTCCAGGAAAACGTTTTCTTTTTTTTTGGACGAATGCTGTTTGCCAAATAAATAATTCATAAATATTTTCATTTAATCGCCTAGACGGGCTAAAAATTATGCTTATTAACGCATGGTTTTTGTTTTTTCCCAATCCTATTCAAAAATGTCTATTCAAAAACGGTAAATATTATAAGGAAGTTATACAATTTACTAAAACAAATTAAATGGGTATACAAAATTAACCTAAACTTTCGTCAAAAACAAACATTTATTACCTTATCTATCTATTATTATATTTATTAATATTCAATAAATCAATTTAAAAATAATTACAAAATGTCCCTTTTTACAGCTGATCACTTAAATCAAAAATTTAAATTAAACTTTATAAACTAAAGTGTTTTTTATTTGTTTTGTATTCTCTTAATTTGCTGTTGTTGTTGCTGTGACGAGTAATAAATGAGAATATTATGAGAAATATACTGTACATATTCCGTTTTTTGAATACTTTTACTTTCTTTTACTCTAGTAAAATAAAGTATAGTAATCATGAGAATTTTGGAGAATCTGTTTTGAGGTCCCCTGAGTCCGAAAAAGTGGGTTTCGAAATGGTGTCTGTCTGTCTGTCTGTCAGTCTGTCAGTCTGTCAGTCTGTCTGTGTCCTCTCTACAGCCCAAATGGTTTAACCAATCGAACTGAAACTTCAGATTTAAGCTTTATTGATAAATTGGGTGGTCCCAGTGAATTTTACTCCAAATCGGCTAACCGGAAGTGATCACTCCCTTGGTCCAGAAAATATATTTTGCAAATATCTTAAGAAGTATAAGGTTTAAAAAAAACTACTTAATACAAAATGTTTCCAAAAATTAAAAACAAATAAAAATAAAAATTTAAAAATTAAAAAAAAAAGTTATAAAAAAAAAAATAAAATTTCTAAAACTTCTCTGTTCGTAAAAGAAAGTCGTGTGTTGGCCACACCTCCATATTTTTTATTCTATTTTATTTTGAGTTTTTCTTCATTCGATTATATTGCATATTACTACCTCTCGGCTTAAAATGCCTAGCCCCATAGTATTTTAAGAAGTTTGTTGTTGATGCAATGTCTGTATGTTATTTAGTTTGAGCTAGAAAGTTACTTGTGATTTGAGAATATTTATGTGAAAGCGTATTGGATCAATGAAATTTCCCATATCACACACCACTTAAATTCAGATTTCTATACAATTTTCTAGTCTGGAAAAGTTATTAGTCTAAGCTTAGGGAAGGAATTGAGAGTATTGTAAATCCATATTTTAATATATCGTTTTTGTGCGGTAAGGCTAAATAATAACCGCATAATTTGTCTAACAGCGAAATTGTTATATTCAGGAAGCCCTAATTAAAATATATAGCAGATTACCGTTTTTTTGTTACGATCAGGTAATCTCTGTCGTTTGAGCGTATCTGGTGCCCCATATAGGGTGATTGAAGTTTTTATAAGTTGTAAAAAACTTTTAATTATGTTTTTATTAGTATTACAAAAGCTTTGTGAAGTTAAAGTAATTTCGTTCGCAAATGACCTGAAGAAATTTAGTTTTGCTAAAATGACTTTCACATTTACTGCAAGAAAATCGGTTTATGGGCTTTTGTCGGAGAATGACAGAAACCAGAAATATAAGTTAGCATTGAAAAAATACCTTATCAAAAAGCTATCTCCCAGAATATTATAATTATTGCAAGCAACAGCCGAAAAATTACATGATTTTGTAAAAGTATTATTATTAAAGCAGGAGTACAAAATGAAATAAGGGAGTACAGAAGTGAGCACTAGGAGAAAGTTATACAAATACTCCGGTCGTACTCATTTCGACAACACTGGTAGTGAATGAGTAAATGAATGAGTTGCCACAAGCTGTTGATCGATTGAGGTTGTTGAGTTGGACTTACTTAATGGGGAAACTAAATATTCCGAAGTAAGGGAACAAATTCGAAATAAAAACGTGAATATTTATAATCTTCTCAAAATATCTCCAAATTCGAATATTTGGAGAAAACAAAAGAAAAACTAACACCTCTGGAGAAAAGGACCGTTTTGTTAGAACCATACAATTGTTGCTCCTGTATAGAGTCGTTGCACTCGTCACAATTGTCAAAATTTGTAAAAATTATTGCATTGATGTTGCCTAATAAATCTTTAAATTGTAACTCTAGCTAAATTCTATTAATTGCATTATTTTCCCATAAACTAAATTTCATTGAACTTGCAGCTATAATTTGGTTTGCGATACCTTAATTTTTAGTAATTAGCGTCCGCAAATACACATAAAATAAGCGTACGCAAATGTGGGAACGCTCTCTTATAATATAAACGTTACAATTTGACTGGACTACAAAGAATTCATTAAAAATATTAATTATTTTTGTATTACAGCTAAATTGGAAATGAAAGATTAATTTCCATGTAGTTATGGAGAACCGTTGTGAAGAACCACAAAAAACTATTAACAAATTTTTGTTGGCAGTTTAGATCACAAAATTAATTAACATTTGTATACGTTAAATTAGCTGATGTTTAGCACACAATTCAATAAAGTATGGCATAACATTAAGTCGCATAATAATAATCCGACATTTAATAATTGTACAAATTTCGCTATATATGAGTACAGTTGTTGTGGTTTCTCGCATCCGCGACATGATAAATATAAGTTTGTGTATGTATGTAACCAAACCGTATCAAAGACACAACAAACAAAGAACTTACAAAGTATGTATATAAAAGATAATTTTGAATGGGTAAAGTTTAAAATTATAAGTACAGTGAATAACGGTATGAAAAAGCATTGCAAAGAAAATTAAAGCAAAAATAAAACAGCAAAACAAAAAAAAACACCAACCAACAGTGAAAAATTTATTAAGAAAATAATACAATAAAAAAAGTGAAGACGACGACATTTGCTATATTTAAGATAATAGGTCCATTCCCTGGAATATAATGAGTTTAAATAATATTTGCTAGCGCATGTTTATGAAGATAGCTATACAAAAAAAAAGAAAAGAAAAAAAACTTACATGTACATTTGTATGTATGTATGTATGTATGATTAGACATCGATGTCTGAGAATGAATAGAATTGTTGTATATTTCATATCGTTGCTGTTTTTGCCATGATTCTTCTTTTTCTTTCACTTTATGCTGTACCATATTATACTCTCCGTGTTAGCTTTTTTTTTTGCTTCTGTGTTATGGATTTGCGTTTTGCTCGTCTTTTTTATTTTATGCTACAAGGATGAAGGAAAATTTATCGGAAAATCCATAATAAAAATAAAATGAAAAATATTTGCTCTAGGAAAATTATTTTTATTAAATTTTATTTTATTTTTTCTGTTTTTTTTTTCTGTTAAGATTCTAACTAAAAGATTAACGATATTTCTGAATTTTCTTTCGTTTATAAAACGAAAATACATATACACATCTAAATTGTTATGTATATGCAAGTATTTTAATTTAATGTTAGTGTTTTTGTGAATTGATATTTATCTTATGCTGATATATTATGATACTGTCTATATTCAAATTTAATATATAACTTGATATTTTAAAAATGATTTAAAATTGTATGCTGCTTATCAGTATATTTTGAAGTGATAATATTGCTGCTATAAATATTAAATGTGTTTAAAAACATTAAATTTAAAAACACTGAAATAAATTAGCCTAAATTTGTAACTTCTCCTTTGGCTACGATTTTCTTCAGAAAACAAATTTTTATAGTTTGCAGTGGTATTTGTAACGGGTCAATTCTATTTCGAAAAGTTTCTCTGCTCCAATATTTCATTTTCAAAATCTACACAGCGGTACAGCAATTTTACGAGTGAGGTTAAGTTTAGTTTTAGTTTTTTTCAAATAAATATCTTCCTATATGTAATAACAATATTCAAAAACTATTAAGAATTGCGTAATGTAGCATTGAACTGAAAAGTTCATAATTAAGTCAAAAGCTCGAGCTAAAGCTATTAGCAAAGTGTTTCTTAACGCAATTAGAGTTCAAGAATTTAAAAAGTCGTGTTTCAGGATGTAATTTAAGTTGAGACTTATAAAAACAGTACTCAACCACGTCGTATTGACTTAAAGGATATGGAGGAAGAAAGCCAAATAATATAATATAAAGTTATTAAGTAGAATACTGTTTTGATTTTCTCTATTCATTCGAACGAAATTAATATTACTTCTTGCCAAAATGATTTAAAATTCGAAGGCAGAATACATCCAATTGACACTGTTCAACATCAAAAACCTTGTAGTCACAACCAATGAATTATCGAAATAATTTACAACATTTCTTCCACTGCAATAAATCCACATGAAAAAGAGCAAAATTGTACGTGGAACCTCCAACGTTTTAAAGAAATATTGGAGCTGAAGCCCTGTTAAGGTGGATTAGAATTCAAAATTAATGATAGTGAATGGCTAGGAGGAATTTGATTTCATACATAGAATTAAATACTTAATTTAATTAAATAAATTATTTTATTATTTTCAAGATGTAAACGCAACCAAATTTCCTCTTTAAGAGATCTGTAGCGATCGGTGGTCATATTGTTTTGATCGGTACTGTAACACAAAACTTAATCTAATTCGAATGAATATATTTTAATTTTGTAAGTCTACATATTTTTTATACTAATCGTGTTATATACGAAATTATATTTAGCTAGTACATAACATTTCTCATTGTATTGTATTTAAATAAAATAATGATTTGTGTGTATAGTATTGTAAAGTGCTTATTATACATATCAATGCATCGTTATATATAATGAATAACATTAGATATACATTTTTATATTACATATTTTATATTTGGTAAAAACGTAAAATCTGCAATTACAGAGGAGTTTCCAAATAATTGTCGAGCTGTAATGATATTTTAATAAAACGAAATAATAAATTAAAGTGCAGATTTAATGTTTTATTGTGCGAAGTGAAATCCAGTCAGTAGTTCAAACAATGAACGAAACGCCCCAACAGTGGTGACCACGACGTTTCAAGTTTTTAAAAAAGCTATCTGGAATTGAATCGCATTCATTTAAAGCAAGCAGCGTATCGACAAGATAATATAATTTAAAACAAAATAACAATTTTTTAATTTACTAAATTCATTACATATATGTTTCATAATTTTGAATTAAATGTTGTAAATATTCGTGCGTTATAGATTTTTGATTGGGTTAAATTTTTATTGAATTTGTATATCTGTAATGTCGTAATGGGTTTAGATGATGATAAAAAAGTGATTAGCAAGAGTGGTAAAGGTGAAGTTGATGCAATTTCGGTTAAATTGTCGCCATTTTTGTCTAGTTCACCAATCACATGGTTCATTTATGTTGAATCACAGTTTTCTTTAGCGCGTCTTAACTCTGATGCTAGTAAATATCATCATTTAATTGCTGCTCTACCACAAAGTGCGAGCGATTCCGTTTTAGATTTTATCGAGAAACCACCAGAATCTGATATTTATACACGATTAAAACAGAAATTAATTGAACGTCATTCTTTGAGTGAAGAGCGTAGGGTCGAAGAAATATTGTCCAACACACAATTAGGAGATAACATACCATCAGATTTGTATAGATACATGAAGCAATTAGCCGGTGTGTCAAATACGTTCGGTGATAATTTAATTACAAAACAATGGTTGAGACGATTACCTTCCACAATAAATATTGCGCTAATACCATTGGTTAAGGATAAGAAAGATATATCTGAATTAACTGATCTAGCAGATAAAATCCACGATGCTTCTTATACTTCAGCAAATGTATCTTCGATAAGTCCTATACCTTCTACTAATGTAATGACACTAAAAGTAGACCGTCTTGAAACAGAGATCAGCGAACTGAACTCAATGGTACGAAATTATTTTAATAGTCAAAACCGTAGAAATCAGGGTCAGTTACGATCGCGAAATTCTAGTCGTTCGCATAGCAAAATCGTTAACGTAACTTGCAACTGAGATCACTTTGTTAGTATCATTTTAAATTTGGTAAAAAATCCAACAAGTGCGATAAACTTTGTAATTTTCAATCAAATGATGAATCAAATGCAACTAGTTCTCATAAAAATGGTAAATTCCTCTGTTGTTGCGGCTAATAGTGGAAACAGCAACCAACGCCGACTGTTTATTAGAGATTTAAGAAATAAATTATCATTTTGTAGTAGATATTGGAGCAGATTCAGTTGTCCCATATACCTTGTTCAGTCGATGTATAAAAGATCCAGAATGTTTTTTGTCAGCTGCCAATGGTTCAATAATTAGTACATTTGGCAAAAAATTGTTGCATCGCGATTTAGGGTTAGGACGAAGTTTTACTTACCCGTTTACACTAGCATCCGCCAATAATTGGTGCCGATGTTTTAACAAAATTTGGATTATTAATCGACCTACGAGGGAAACTTTTGATTTACAGGAAAACTAACATGGTGGTTAATGCTTTTAGCAGATACGGCCCAAATACGCCTTCGGCACCATACTACATATTGAAAAATAATTACAGTTTCTTGTTACAAGAATTTCCTTTGCTCGTCGCTAATCCCAATTTTGAAATACTAGTGAAACATACTATCGTCCATTGGACTCAGTAAAATGTAAAGCTGCCAAATTAGAGTTTCATCACATGGTGCAGTTAGGAATTTGTCGTCCTTCCTTATCGTGTGTTCCCTCTCCGCTTCACCTAGTAACCAAGAAAGGCAGTAACCGACTAAATACTATTACTATCCCAGATAGGTATCCTATATCTCTCTTTATGGTTGTGAAGTACTTTCAAAAAAAGATTTGGTCAAGGCGTGCCACCACATATTATTCGCTCATGTAGACGTTTGCAAGACAGCGATATCTATGCCTTTCGGTCTTTTTGAGTTTAATCGAATGCCGTTTGGTTTACGAAATGCTGGTCAATGGTTTATGAACTTGGTGGTAAATGGTTTAGACTTCGTATTTACGTATATAGATGACATCTTAGTATTTAGCAAAACTAAAGAAGGGCATAAAACACATTTAAGGCAATTGTTTACCCGTTTAGCTAAATTAGGTCAAACGTCAAAATGTATCTTTGGAGTTTCATCGTTGGATTTTCTTGAACATACAATTTCAAAGCAACGAATTACTCCATCACAATCTAGAGTTGAAGTAATTTCTAGTTAGTTAGTAATTAGTAATCTCAGTTATAACAATTTATTGGATTGATCAACTTGGCCAGAAGAGTGTGAAGGGTGGTTTAAAAAATGTAAAGACGCGCTAGCCTCTTGTACATTATTGATTCAATCAAAAGATGATCCATCTTTTAATATTACCACTGATGCTTCTAATTGGGCAATTGTCGTGGTACTCGAACAGTATAATAACGGCCAATGGGAACCCTTAGCGTTCTATTCGAAAAAGCTCTATTCAACTTAAATTAAGTATTAAACGTTTGACAGAGAATTACTTGGTATCTATCTAACCCTCCAGCATTTTACGTATTACATCGAAAGTAGAGAATTCACGATATATACAAATCAAAACCACTAAAGAGCGCAATTACCTCTAAAACAGAACGTAGTCCGCATCAATCTAGACACTTAGATTACATCGCTAAATCGACTAGGTAGCCCAAGTATATCTACTGTCAATATCGATGCTATGGATTCTATTGCTCAAGCTACTCTTAATTGACAGGCTTCGGAAGATGAACTAAAAAATCTTGTTTCCTCAGGAAGCCGAATTCAAAATTTAAATTAGAATTAACTAATTCACCTTTTACCAAAAAACGTTTATCGTGTGATACTTCAACTGGAAAGCAATGTCCATGGACCTTACAAGATGGACCGTATAAAATCGTAAAGCGTTTTCGAAAACATTTTGTGGCAGATATCAAAGGGAAAAATACATCCATTTCAATCGGCAGACTTAAGCCAGCGTATACATCAAAAATCTCTGTTAACTGGAATGAATCACGCTCGCGTAAAGTTTCCTTCCAGTCAATTTAAATAAAGTTGAATGCGCTTCGGTGGAGAGGAAGTGATGTAGCGATCGGTGGTCGTATTATTTTGATCGGTACTATAACACAAAACGTGAAAAAAAAATTAATTTGTGTGTATAGTATTGTAAAGTGCATATTAGATAAATGCATCGTTATACATAATGACTAACATTAGATATACATTTTTATATTACATAATTAATATTATTTGGGAAAAAAGTAAAATCTGCAATTATACGAGTAGAGGAGTTACCAAATAATTGTCGATGTGTAATGATTTTTAATAAAACTAAATAATAAATTAAAGTGCAGATTTATGTTTTATTGTGCGAACTGAAATTCAGTCAGTATTCCAAATACTAACGAAACGCCCCAAACAGATTTGTTTATCGGGTAAGGCATCCAAATCATACTACTGGATGAAGTCATTGTGTTATGCCTTCATCGCGGTTAGCGATTCAATTCTTCATATCGTAAGTATAAGCTATGTAACATGTTTATGTGATCGCAACGGTCACATATCGCATATGACATAGAAATGTGACATAACTCAAAAAATTGAGTTTATAAGATAATTCGTGGAAAAGATGCGCAATGATGGATTTTATAACCTGAACATAGGGGCGTTTTCATATTTATTTTACAAAGCGAGAGACGTGGATAGTAGTGTAGTAGAATCGAAATTAGCATTTTTTATTTTGCTCTTCTGAAAAATTCGAAATTTTGAGTTGTGTCACCATTATTTGTCACGTGCGATATATAGACCAATAGTATAGTGCTGGTAAAAAAAATTGGGCATACAAATTTATTGCAAATTGGAGTCTTTTTTTGCTAAAATTACAAAACTTTTGAAAGAAATTGGTTTATTGTTTCATTTTAAATACATGTATGACGTAATTTTTTGAAAAAAAAAAAAAAATTGACCTGCAAAACACCGAAAAATGCCAAAATATTCAAAATACGTTTGATTGGAGTTAAAGTAATGTAATAAATTAAACACTTATTTTTTATTTTTATTTTGTTTTTTATTGATTTATAGAAGTTCAATCTTTAATATTAATATTTTGTTGAACCGCCTTTTGCTTTTATTACAGCGATACACTTCCGATTCATTGAATTTGATAAATTTTTCAAAGTCGCAGGAGATATGGATTTCCAAATCATCATCAACAAACATTTTAAAGCTTCAATCGATTCTGGGCGCTTCCTTGCTACTTCTAGCTTCATTATAGACCAAATATTTTCAATTGGATTTAAGTCTGGACTATACGGGGGTCAGCTCAACACGTCGATACTTTTTTCTTCGAGGTACTTTTTTACCTTTAAATGAAGAGATAAGAAAAAAAAATAAGTTTTTAACAAATTATTTATGTTTATCTGAAAGCCAATTTGTCTATCTACAATTCAAAATTAATAACTCACAATTTTGGTGGTATGGCACGGAGCGTTGTCCTGTTGAAAAATAAATTTGCAAGTCTCGCCAAAAAGCTTTAACGCAGAAGGCTCAAATTCGTTCTGAAGGACCTGCAGGTAAACAGCTGCTGTGCTGCTGGAACTAAGGAAGCACAATCGACCGGTTTCATTTCCAGCATCCCCAGACCATAACTCCTTCTTTTTTCGGTGGAAGTCGTAAAAGACATTCGTTGCTAAGTCTCTCGCCAGGTTTTCTCCTTACGAGAATTCTTCCATCTCCAACATGCAGCTTGAATTTTGATTCATCGGAGAAAATCACATCATTCCACATCTCTGGATCCAATTAACATGCTCCTGGGCCCATAGCAAACGTTTTTTTTTTTCACTAGTAATGTGAACTCAGGCTTCTGGACTGGTTTAAGTGCTCTCAAACCAGCTTTAACAAGTCTTTTTCTCACTAAGCCGGCTGAAAATTTTTTTCCCGTTGCTCGCTCAAGATCCTGTCTTATGTCCGATGAAGCTTTAAAACGGTTCCGACGACTTTGTAATAGTATAAAACGGTTTTCCATTGGCGTTGTCTTTCTGGGCCTTCCAGAGCCTTTCTTCTTTGTGTACCGCCCATCTCTCATCTATTTCACGCGTGGTTAAATTTTCTCGCGCCAAAATCATCATATTGCTTTTACACTGGTCACTAACTTTTCCCATTTTTTTTAACTAAAATTGCACTTTATTCTTTATTTGTCTCTTTATCACTTACAGAATAACTTAATCTTACAAAATATGCACTATTTATACTCAAAAAATTAATTACAGGCAATAAAACATCTGCACCCTAATGACGGCCAGGAACAATAGGCGTAAAAAAAAAATTGCTTGCCCAATTTTTTTGCACATCAGTTGCGGGGTTGTACCGGTGTAATAAAAGCAAAAGGCGGTCCAACAAAATATTAATACGAAAGATTTAACTTCTATAAATCAATAAAAAACAAACAAAAAAATAAAAAATAAGTGTTTAATTTATTACATTACTTTAACACCAATCAACATATTTTGAATATTTTGGCATTTTTCGGTGTTTTGCAGGTCAATTTTTTTTTTTTTCAAAAAATTACGTCATACATGTATTTAAAATGAAACAATAAACCAATTGCTTTCAAAAGTTTTGTAATTTTAGCAAAAAAAGACTCTAATTTGCAATAAATTTTTTTGCCCAATTTTTTTTTACCAGCACTGTAAATACCACAATATTAGAACACAGATTTTAATAATATTCCATTAATACAAAAAATTAATTTGATTAAAAATAATTAATTCGATGAATTTTTATTTTTTTTTTTCATTTATTTGTTGACAAAAGTATGTTACAGTTTTTATACATATCCTTATTTTAGTGAGACTTAACTGGAATTCAATTGATTTCATTATCTGAGGGTTAGTATGATATAAAGTTACAAATTTTTTATTTTATTTTATTTTAGTGTATCCTTTTGTATTGTAGATTCTATGCCATTTTTGGGGTAGGACTCATAGAAATTTTATTTGAAATATTTTAAGGAGGGGGGGGGGTGTAATATACAGAGGAGAGAATATTTTAATTATTTGGATGTTTTAGGTTTTATTTTTTACAAAGAAATTTTTGTTGTTATTGATTTATGTTATAGATTAACTGCGTGGATGCCCTCAGTGGTTTATGATAGTGTATCAATTGATTTTCGTTGTTGAATATTTTGTTTTCGTTATGTAGGTGTAGAATTGTACAAGGAAGCGTAAATCTTGCTTCATCGTCAATGATATTTTCAGCTATATTGAAACTATTTTTTATTAAACGGTTGGTTGAGTTTGTTGCTATTTCAAAAATTTTATATGATTATTGATGGAGTACTTCTCAATCCTGATAATTTCTGCTTCACTATATAGCTTGGTGTTGTTAACGTATTCCTAGGAATCAGGTTTTCTGACTATGTGTGTACATGTTCTTAGTATTCTACATTCGAAGAGAAGGCATTTCAGGCTGCTCTATATACTGCAGAATAGCTTTTATGATGTTGTACGCCCCAAAGACCCTCCCTAGAGTAACCTTTCCATATGTTTAAAGGTTTTAGATTATCCGTGAATATACGATTCCCAAAGATTTTATTTCTATTTTATTGATGATACGTGTGTCCTTATATTTCAGCTGGATGTGTTTACATTGCTGCTTTTGTCGCTTAGTTAGTATTTTGGTATCCCTGAATATGATCGATTCGCATTTAGGGGCGCTCTCTTTAATTTTCAATTTTTTAAAATACTCGCCAAGAGTCCCAAGATATACATTGAGATCCTCTGCGGCTCCCGCCACTTTTTTTTTAGATGTATTTATGATCAAGTGGGATAGGTATTGGGAAATCAGATGTGAAAAGTATTTACAGTACTGGTCCGAGTAGAGATCCTTGTGAAACTATTGCCTCAGCGTTAAACGTTTTAGACAAGACACCGTCCACTCTAACCCGAAAACGTCTACCTGTCAGGAAACTGTGAATTTTTTTTAGTAAATGTGGGTGACACTTTTGTCATCGTGGGGATTTTTGGTTTAATTTCACTGAGATATCTGTCTTTAGGATTACTGCCGCATGCAGAGTAGAGTAGTGGGAGCGAAATCCGAACTGGTTATCGGGGATAACGCTGTAACCTCGCAGTGCTCTTGTACTTTTTGCAGAATACATTTTTCGTAGATTTTGCTAATATTGGATAATAATTATATTGGTGTGTAACTTGTGGGATTATCAGGCGGTTTTCCCTTCTTTTGTGTGGGTGCTATTGTCGTTTTCAGAAAAATACCCTATATTATATCAGTGGTTAATTATGTTTGTCAGATATTTTATGAATTTAAACGATAATTTTTTTAAAACGAAGTTAGGTATCCTGTCATTTCCAGAAGAATTTTTGCAATTTCTAGATTCTATGTATGATTTCACATCTAAGGGCCCTGCTAAGTTCAACGCAGAATCCTGGTTTCTACAATATTTTACATCATCTATCTGACTATCTGTGTTACATGTCCTAACGAACCTACACACCTTCTCGTTCACTTCATCTGTGAACCTATCACAACTTAATATCTTATTTTGGCAATGTGTCTCGCTGAACATACTACCAAGCAAATTGGCTTTGTCCAGTGCATAAATTATCACTCTATCTATGTATAAGCTCAGGGATGCGTTTATGTGACTTTCAGTTTAATTATATTTCTGAAAGTACCTACTATTGTCAGTCCTAATTCCTGGCAATCTGCTCTACCAGCGTTCCTTATAATGCCTATGGATGGGTTGCTTAATAAGGTTGTTGTCATTATTTGAGTGCGATCTTAGCGTGTGCATAAAAGGTGAACTATTATTTCTAAACAAGCGCCTACGCAAGCCGTTTTAATATTTTATGAATTTTAATTTGTTAGTTTTCAACTTTATTTGCGTGCTATAGTTCAATGTTGTGGTAGAAATATGACTTTGCATAACTTTATCGAGAAGGTTTTCGATTCCTACAATAATGTCACCAATTTCGGCCGACTTAAGCATACTCTGTCCAATGGGATACTAACGCTATCCAGTTCTTTATTCAAATTAAAATTCAAGATTTAAACTCTAAAGTTTACTGACACCCTCAGCTCTATTGCAGTGTGGTCGGACTCAAAGTTAAGCAATTTTAAATTAGGGAAATATTGAGATCGTTATAAAGATGGTAAAACTCCATTTTTATTTTTTGCCGTGGCTTATATCACAAGCTTATAAAATAGGGATTATGGAAATTAAATTCATAGTAGGTTTGTTTGGGTAAATTAACCCCAAGAAAATTGATTTTCCCTTTTGTTAAAAGATTTTGTGTCCCTAGAACAATTTTTACCGTTGTTGTTTCAAGTTCTAAGAGATTTTTTGAAATAATGTTTGGCCTTATTATGTTCTTGTTGGTCCCAGCGTGTATTAATGATGTTATTGTTTTGTTAGTTATTTTATTGTGGCGTTTCAGATAAGGCAAAAAGTTTAGTCATCTGTATCTAATTCCTCTCCCTCCCAAAAATGGTTCTTCAACATTTTCTGTGACTTCGTGGTTATTTATTATTTTTGTGTTGAATGTTTTTCTAGAATCTAGATCTAAGTGGGGGATCTACCTCCTTTGGGATTGGTTTACAATTATCGGGTGCTGCTGGTCCCAAAGGTTTCCTTTCAGTGACAGGATATTGCTGCCTTCTAAAATTTACTTGTTCCAACTTTTGCGGAACCCTATTTTGGTTAAAGGTTTTTATTTCAGACATCTTCTTAGAATTGTTTAAAATTGTTTCGTTTTCACTGAATTTGCACAAAAATGCATAGGCCTCTTCAAAATTTTGGGTTTTGCTGCTTGGGCATAGCCGAAATACTGCTTTTACAAACCTGCAATAAATGCGGCGTAAAGGTTGATTGTTTACTGGGTTATGTTTTGCTAGAGTTTTAATGTTCTGCAAGGTCTCCCTTGTTTTATTAAAATACACGTGAATGGAGATATTGTCCATTTACTGTGTTGCCCAAAGTTGGGACTTGAAAAACGATTACTCTTGTTTATCTCCAACAGTTTCCACTAATATTTGTTTAATTTGCCCAAATGTTTGGGGGTTTCCGGCTAAGCACAGAATATCTTTTGCTGCTTTCAATTTTATTTTGAACCGCTTGCCAATAAATTCGCATTTGTTGTTCTTGCACCATTAGTTCAAAGAAACTTAATGTATCTTCGACTGTTTTCAGCCAAGATTCTAACTGTTTTCGATTTCCATGGAAATTGGAGATTGATTTTATCGAATCTGGGATCCGGAATACGTCCAAAGTGAGTAGTTGTTAAGCTGGGATCTTTTCTTGATTTGTTTTGTTCAGATACGCCAGCGCCTGGAAACTTGTTAGATTTCTGACATTTCAAGTTTTCGTAATCAATATTTCGATTTTATATGTAAATCTCAATCAATTTCTTACTCATACAAAAATTTGATGTATTCTTTGATAACTGATTAGATAATTGTAATGAGATTTTTCCTATCCTACAGTTCATTCTGAAAATTTTCGAAAATACTCTAGTCTATCTTGTAGTGCACGTAATAATCTCAACAAATTACTAAATAAAATTAGATCTACAGCTCTATCTACTAATCTTCTTCTATCTATCTATCTAAATATATAAAAATCAATTTCTGTCAGTATGTTTGTTCCCAAAAATCTCAAAGACTATACGGCCGATGGAGATGAAACTTTCAAACAATTTGTATCTCAGCTTTTGTTTTTTTAATGCAATTTTCACGACACGACTATACGAACCGCCTGGCATGTGCTGTTCGAATGGAAAAGTTTCGTTGCCTCATTTCGAATTACCACCAGACCAATTAAAAGCTTTGCTAAAAGGTAATACAAACGACACACAGAATTTTGATGATTAATTACGTTAATAATTGTTTATTGTTTTGCTGCTCATAAAGGTGACACAGCCACATCAAAACATTTCTTGGCAAACATTCGCAAATACAATGCATGTTCCAAATGACATCTTTTGGTGCTACCAATGTCATCAGAAACAATTACATCTCAACGTATAAAGTGAAAGGGCAGGTTTACAATCGCGCTGGACCTCTACTCCCTGTTCCAGATGGACAGCACAAATATTTACAAATCTACTTTATGGGACAGCAATCAGACGATGCTCAACAAGTCAATCAACGCATTTCATTCAATAACGGCGCAAAACGCGACATTGTCGCATCCCTTCAAACATTCTTCCATAATACAAACGAATTGATTCGACTGTTTAAGGTAGCCAAAGACATGATGATATTGGATGATGACACCATTGTAATTAAAGCCGACAGAGCACCATTAGGACAACATCAAATACGATTTAATACACCAACCATCGATGAAGTAGCAATTGTGATTGTTGGTGAGGAATTTAACTCACGTGACACTATCCTCCATTGCCACAACGATCAACTTTAACGAATTTCAAAAATACATCCTTCCTATGATGCATTTCAATACACAATTATCTACTGGAATAGACAAGATGCGTATTACATAATTGTTAAAAAAAAAATCAAACAACAAGTACTTCGAGAACCAAAATAACAATCACAATAAAATAATAATCGAGAATATTGTTTCCATTTCACAGATGAGCCAACAAATAAAAAAATGAGTGCGTTGGATTTTTATGCTTATCGCTTAATGACACGCCAAAATTCCGAAAACTAAATGTTGATTTGTCGGCAGTTATATCATCAATTTGTCGTGGATATATATTGCAAAATTGAATCAGATCGACTTTTATTTATACGATTGAATCAAGCTAAACTGCGAACAGATGACTCGCATATGTAGGACAGCAAAGGGCGATCTCCTACTTGAGTTGGGGGAAGATATACACTCAAAGGAACTTGGACTCTAATCTGCATTAGAAAATTCTCTTGGTGCAGATGCAAAAATCCAAACGCTAACGCAGGTTGATGGGGTTATGCTCGAAGTTAAAGACATTGACGAGGCCACATCAAAGGCAGACATATATAAGGCGATTATAACTAAGTTTTCGGTGGCGAAAGACTTAGCAATAGACTGTATCAAGTAATTGAGAGCTGCCTATAGAGGCACTCAAACGGCAGTGATGGCTGTACCAAGTTCGATAGCCAAAACGATGACTACTGAAAGCAAGGTTGGGTGGGTAATCTGCCGAATCCGCGAAAAAAACTGCCCTTAAAGTGCTTCAAGTGCTGGCAGTATGGACATATAGCCAAATCTTGTACATGTGACGTGGATCGCGCTGGCCTCTGCTACAAATGTGGAGGAAATGGTGATGTATTGAAATAATGCAAGGAAGAAGCAAGATTTATGCTTTGCAAGAACAGGACGAACCATAACCATATAGCAGGGAGTAGTCGGTGCATGGTATACATGGAGGCATTGAAAAAAGCACGCCGGCTATGAAGTTCATCCAGCTCAGCCTAAACCATTGTGAAGTTGCACAAGACGTGGTAGTCCAAACATTGCATGAAGCCAGAGTTGATGTCACCATCTTGTGCCAACAGCACAAAAATATGGATGTGTGTAATTGGGCAACCGATCCAACCGGCAAAGCCGCCATATGGTCCTGAGGTAGACTCACCATACAGGAGAGGGCTAATAACCCTAACGCAGGATTTGTGCGAGTAAAAGTTGACGGTTTGCATACCTACAGTTGTTATGCACCACCTAGTATCACAATTGAAGAGTTTGAGTATTTCCTGGACCACTTGACTGCTGATGCACAACTGCGAAACCCTGTTATCATTGCTGGTGACTTAAACGCTTGGGCAACTGAATGGGGAAGTAGAGATATAAATAGAAGAGGGGTGGCACTACTCGAAGTATTTTCTTCAATAGATGTTTTGCTGCTCAATGCTGGTCACACACCAACATTTCGTAAAGGTGGTGCTTTCTCTGTGCGATTGATTTAACGTTCGGTAGCAGCTGCTTGATGCGAATGTGGACTAAATGTGAAGTCAGCAAACATTACACGCACAGCGACCACCAAGCCATATTTTTTGAAATGAAACTTCCAAGGGATGATGGACGTATAAAACATACAAGAAAACCGGTGGGTTGGAGGGCAAGTACGTTTGAGTAAGACCTATTAACGCTATTCCTGGACGATCCGAACCACTTGGGGACTGCTAACGCGAAAGTGGAGCAGATGACGAATACGATCACCAATGCCTGTAATGCAACCATATGGTAAAACGATTTCTAGATGGCCGTCGTCCACCAGCATACTGGTGGACTGAGCAGATAGCAAAATTGCGCCGGATGTGACGTCATGTAAGGAGAGAATACCAACGTGCCTGGGGTACGGAGTCCTATCCTAGGCTGCACGGAATATACTTGGATGCTCGAAAGCAATTTAAGCAGGCAATTAGGGCGAGTAAGCGTCAATGCTGGAAAGAGCTATGCAGTGAGGTGGATCGTAACCCATGGGAAAGACCCTACAAAATCGTCATGAACAGGCTCGGAAATTTCACTGCATCGCCTTCCACCTGCCCAGTGACACTAAATAGAATTGTTACCGCTTTATTCCCGCAGCAAACTTATGTGATCCCTGCCATCGGTGTAGTACCTGTCCCAGAAAAAGTTCCCTTGGTATCCAGAGAAGAGCTCGCCAGTGCGTGCCAATGATTTGGGAATCAAAAAGTTCCTGGACCAGAAGATGGAAGGGCGGCTTTGAAAAATACTGCGCCGTGGTCATCCTGGACGTCAAGAATGCATTCAACTCGGCCAAATGGAGCCATATTCTGAATGCTCTACATGTACTGCAAGTACCAGTGTACATAAGGAGGATCATTACAGACTATTTCCGCAATAGAGTGCTGATATATGATACAGATGACGGTGTCATGGAATACAACGTTACGGGTGGAGTACCTTAAGGATCAGTACTGGGTCCCTTACTTTGGAACATTATGTACGATGACGTTCTGAAGCTCAGCGTACCTGATGAGGCAGAAATTGTGGGTTACGCGGACGACGTTGCTGTTGTCGTGGTAGCAAAGACTACAGAGGAAATAGTGGAGATATGCAGGTTGACAATTATTATTATCAAAAGGTTGTTGATATCATTCGGACTCCAACTAGCTGACCATAAAACCGAAGCAGTCCTAATTACCAGTAGGAAGGTAAGAGAAATTGTAAATATTGATGTTGGCGGAATCTTAATACCCTCGCAGCCGTCATTACGATATCTGGGTGTCTAATTGATGCGCGCTTAAACTTTAAGGAGCACCTAACGATAGTGAGAAGAAAAGCTGCCAAAGTAGCTGCAGACCTCTCCCGCATTATGCCCAACACTGGCGGGTCAAGACAGTGTCGTAGGATGCTGCTGGCAAATGTTGTAACCTCCATCATCCTCTATGGATCACCTGTTTGGAGTGATGCGATGGACTTTGGGACATATAGACAAAATTTAGTATCGGTGTACCGTCTTGGTGCCCCAAGGGTAATATGTGGTTTCCGCACAGTATCCGATGACGCGACAATTGTTATTGCGGGGATGATCCCAATTGATCTACTTGCAAAGGAAAGGAAGAAATGGTACCTACATCGTAAACAACCAGGGAGCAGACCATCAGAACGCATTACAACTCTGACAGAATGGCAAAGACGGTGGGATAGATCGGAAAAGGGTCATTGGACCTTTCGTCTAATACCATCCATAGAAAAGTGGATACCTGACGTAGTTGTTAAGTGGGAATGGTTGTTTTGGGGCATACCTTTACAGATTTAAGCATACTGACACTCCAGAGTGTCCGACCTGTAAAGGATCACAAGAAGATGTGAAACACGTTTTTTTCAATGTTCGTGGTTTGAGACAACCCGGAGTGAACTGTCGGATATCCCTGGGCATCGCCCAACACCTGAAAACATATCCGAACTAATACTTGTTTCTGAAGAAACATGGAATGCTGTAAGCCACACTTCGGCGGTGGTACTGATGTAGCTGAGGCGCCTAGAGCGTGCAAGAGCAGAACAACGAACAACAAATCGTGATTAGATGGCGGTGGCAATCTCAATCAATGGTTGAGGCACTGTGGAGAATAGAGTCGAATGATTAGTCATCTCCATGCGAAGTAATGTCTAACGATAGTTCCGCATGAAGGATGGATAAACGCGTGTGAGGTTTTTAGATGGTATAAATCCATTACTGGTGCTCAGATGTTTGTCACCATCAAAGCTTCGTCTTGTTGAAAATTTTCCTCATTTTACCCTTCCCAAAAAAAAAGAGGCAGCACATACACTTGCGAATTGTGAACAGGTTACCCCTTACACAATTTTACCCATCACGCAGCTGCCTAATGACAAGACCAGAGGAGCTCATGTCATGCGCACCCTACTGGAAGGTTACGGAACTGGTAGATTAATCTACCCAACTTTGGTCACCTGCCCCTCCAATAGACGCCAAACCGCCATTTTATAGCAAAATATCGCGTATTTGGAGAGACACGTTGCTGGATGTACTCGATAGAATGACAAAAACGTGGATTACTACATGCACACATTTTGATTTGGTTAATGCACAAAATAACACTAAATCAAATAGATTAAGTGATTGTAGCTGAAATACCCGATCAACAACTCGATCCGGACTTATTTGAAGTACCAACGATGCGGAATCATCAATCCAATGTCTCCCTACATGGTATAGATGGAAAATGCAGCAAAAAATACCCAAAGGAATTATTTCAAGAAACCATCACTAGCAACGATGGTTATCCACTCTATCGACGTCGCTCGTGTCCAACAGAAACGATGAAATAGCGAGATTCCAAATGGGGCGCTATATAAGTTGTAATGAGGCAATTTGGCGAATTTTGGCCTTCCCCATACACGAACGCCATCCAACAGTTGTTCATTTGGCTGTTCATCTGGACAATGGACAGCGCGTGTATTTCACTGCAGAGAATACACAACATCGATCAGATACAACACCAGCCACAATATTGACAGCATTCTTCACACCAAACCAAGAAGATGAATTCGCTGGGACCTTGCATACTCAGAGGTGCCAACATACTTTACATGGAATGCTACATCAAAAAAATGTCAAAGACGCAAACAAGGAAAAACTGTAGAAGGATACAACAATTTATATGCAACCGATGCATTGAGTAGATTGTATACCGTTCATCCCAACAATGCAGAATGATTTTACTTGTGATTATTGTTAGTTAATTTACGCGGACTCGCATCGTTTCAACAATTGAGAACAGTTGATGCACAAATGTCAAACTTATCGTGAAGCATGCCAGAAATTAAAATTACTAGAAAATGATACACATTGGGATACATCACTAACGGACGCGTCATGAATCAAGACGAAGTCGTCAATTATCCGGTCGAATTCCTGAATATACTTGATTTACCAGGATTGCCACTACACGAATTGATATAGAAAATTGGTGTACCCATCATTATGTTTCGAAATATCGATCCGCTACGACTGTGCAATGGGACAAGGCTTGAAGTCAAAAAATTTGATGAATAACATTATCGAAGCAACAATATTGAATGGCAAATTCAAAGGAGAACATGTCTTATTACCGCGAATACCAATGATTGACTGATAGACTGACAGACAGATAGACTGACAGACTGACAGACTGACAGACTGACAGACTGACAGACTGACAGACTGACAGACTGACAGACTAACAGACTGACAGACTAACAGACTGACAGACTGACAGACTGACAGACAGACAGACTGACAGACAGACAGACTGACAGACTGACAGACTGACAGACTGGCAGACTGACAGACTGACAGACTGACAGACTGACAGACTGACAGACTGACAGACTGACAGACTGACAGACTGACAGACTGACAGACTGACAGACTGACAGACTGACAGACTGACAGACTGACAGACTGACAGACTGACAGACTGACAGACTGACAGACTGACAGACTGACAGACTGACAGACTGACAGACTGACAGACTGACAGACTGACAGACTGACAGACTGACAGACTGACAGACTGACAGACTGACAGACTGACAGACTGACAGACTGACAGACTGAGTGACTGACAGACTGACAGACTGACAGACTGACAGACTGACAGACTGACAGACTGACAGACTGACAGACTGACAGACTGACAGACTGACAGACTGACAGACTGACAGACTGACAGACTGACAGACTGACAGACTGACAGACTGACAGACTGACAGACTTGACAGACTGACAGATTGACAGACAGATAGACTGACAGACTGACAGACTGACAGACTGACAGACTGACAGACTGACAGACTGACAGACTGACAGACTGACAGACTGACAGACTGACAGACTGACAGACTGACAGACTGACAGACTGACAGACTGACAGACTGACAGACTGACAGACTGACAGACTGACAGACTGACAGACTGACAGACTGACAGACTGACAGACTGACAGACTGACAGACTGACAGACTGACAGACTGACAGACTGACAGACTGACAGACTGAACTGACAGATTGACAGACAGATACTATTTCGAAACCCACTTTTTCGGACTCAGGGGACCTCAAAACAAATAAATCACTAAAAATCCTCAAGGTCCAAAATTTTCATGATTTCTATACTTTATTTTACTAGAGTAAAAGAAAGTAAAAATATTTCATTTTATTCAACTGCGATTCAGCGCAAGCTTGGTATCAGCTTTATGTTGCATATATACATAAATACCCTTTGCTACATAATGGTGTTGCAGCGCACTAAAAACAATTATACCCGTGATTCTGAAACTCTTGCCTATCTGGTAGTGCATCGAACTCCTGGAATTATCGTCTACCTGGTAGTGCGATACTCCTTGCTGTCGTGTGCAAGTTACGAACTGTATTTAAAGTTGAAATCTGGCGAAACTGTGACTCCTATTAGCGGTTTTAACATCTTCAAACATAGAGATCAAATGATAAAGCACTTTTACATTGTCACTTGATGAGTTTACTTATGAGCTTTTTTTATTCACTAGCCCTTTGCACTTTATACACTTTCCTTTTTCACGATTCATCGCAGGGCTGCGCCAATTATGGATACGGTGTTCAAATAACAACTTCAATTATTCACTTAAGACTAACTTCTATATCGGCCAAACGGGAAGAACATTTACACAAAGATTCAATGAACACACAATAGAAGCAAAACATACAAACACACACACAACCTTCAAATCAAATTACGCTCAACACTTAGTTACCGAACAACACACATTCACAGACATAAACTGAAATTTAAAAATAATACATACATTAAAGAAAAGCAATCTAATGGACCGTTTGGAAGAGATGGAGATCTACAAGAATCGTTACAACACATACATTCTCAACGATAAAATAAATACAAAAACAAATAAAATCTATGACATGATAATTCAGTAGTTAAAAAATTGGACTGTCGATGGATGTAATCCGAAACCGGTCTCCTAAATTTCATTAAAAAAATTATTACGAAAAGAAAGAAAAACAGTTTTAATTTATTTTATTTTTTAAAATAAAAATAAAAAATCGAATATATCCACGTAATAAAAGTCACGGCAAAAAGAAAGAAAGAAAAAATGGCTAATCTCCATTTTTACTGTAATTAATTAACTTAATAAGTTCTATTTATGTATTTTCATAAAGTAATCTAATTACAAGCTAAGCAAGTGGAAAATTATTGACACAATTTGATGAATTTTGTTGTTGATCATGACGTTGGGCTTTTGGAATCCACATGTTATGCTGATGATGCCTCTTCTTGATATTGTGTGTTCTACATTCGTTATGATATATCCTACCATAACTATACGCTCGCTTTAAATTTAAATTTAAAATTATTTTAACAAGATAAGTATTGGCTTTAAATCTAAAATAATTTCTAATTTTATGTAATCTAAAGTAAATATTAATTATAAAATTTTAATTATGCACAACCATATCACAAAGAATCTATCTAAAATTAACTTTCATGTTTTCTTATAATTTTCAGTAATTTTAATATATGTATGTACGAATAGTATTTTTCGTGTTTTCTCTGTACATTTTTCTTAATTTTCATGTACAATATTTTCTTGTGTACAAAAGGGAGTTAAAATATACAGCTTTTTTTCTGGTGTGTTGGGTTGTTTTATCTTATTTATTTTAGTTCGTTGGTGGTGTATTATAGCTGTGCAGACTTTTAAGGAATACAAAAAAAAAACAGCGAGCAAAAAAACATACAACAAATTGACTTGAAAAATACAGCGAATATTTTACACACTCTTTTATAAGGATAAACAACACGAAACGTAATATATAAGAAGAAGCATAATAATAACACCTAAAAAAAGGGGGCTTTCGTAATAAATTTCAATTTTGTATTATCCTTGTTCATTCTAATATTTCTTATGTTATTTGTTGTTCTTATATTATTATTATTATTACAATTACCCCATTGTTATTTTGGTAAAACAACATCGCATATCATTCAACCATTCACATTCGAATTTTATAAAATAAACACACCAAAGAAAAAAAAAATGAAACAACGAACGATCAGCAGTAGCAGCATCAACATCGAAATGAAGAAAAAAAGGATATTACAAAACAGAAATTTCATACACAATGGGATTTAAGATTAATTCTGAATTATTTTCGCGTTGGTTTTGCAGTAAAAAAAAAAACTACATAACAAGAGAAAAATCAAAAACAAATCTTTAGGGATGCACGTTATTTATTATGCTTATTTAATTTTTCTTATTTAGTCAGCCGTGGGATGGATCAGGCGAACAGAAACCATATATCCTTATGAAACGCTCCTCTTATAACTTTTCTCTAAATCTTATCACGTAACATGTCGTATCTCTGTCTATTTAATTTGCTGGCAATAAATGAAAATAGTTTATTATTTCTACCTCATATGACAAAGGCCAGCATGGACATCAACTCTTTAAGTCGATTCAAATCATATCTTTAAATATTTCGCGATTGTACTGCTTCCGACATTACGTATACTTGTAGAGTGACGGCTTGGTTTTTCATTTCATTTTATTGATGAGTAAATTTGGTGCTGGAGTAATCTCATAAACTGGTCGAATAGAAATGGCGTATTTCGTTGCAATATACAATATTATATTAGCGCTCTATTTTAACATTTTTATTGCACGTTTATCATGAAAACTATATACACGTATAATACATACTTTTCACGTATTTAATTATACTTGGCAGATTTAAATGTGATTTGTTCCTGCAGATAATGAGTTCTAGATTTTCAAAAGTTTCGATTTCCGTTTTAACATCTACAAATTAATGTTAAGCGTACCAATTACTCAGCCTTACTCGTATAACCACAAGTACATCATGAAATCCGGGAAGTAATGTTTAAAAAACGTATAGTGGAACCAAATTTTATTTAGCAAATTTCCCTTTCTCGTTAAGCAGAAAATATTGATTTATCGTTTACCGTTGTGATATACCCGACGCGACCGTTGTGACTAAGTAAAACTAAAATTTAAAGTACATGAATTTGCACTAATAGGATAGTTATAAAGAAGAATCCTAAACGGAAATAAAACGAACTGAAACGAAAGACGAAAGATACATATCTAGCACGAGTTAAAAGGATGAAATTATCGTATATGAAGGGCAGGGTTACTGAAGCTTCTATTAATGAAGTTTTAACGACGTTGAGTAGAGGCATTTTTTTAAAGTTATGTGAATTAAACTATCGTGGATGGCTTGCTTTTGTATGGCACACCAACCGTAAAATTTATGTAATAATTGGAAAGAATTTACACTCAATTCATATTAAACATTTTGTGCAATTTTATAACTTTAAACGTAAAGTAGAATAAATTCAGACCGTTATTATTAATATCTTTCGAGGTTTATTCGTGTCCATAATGTTCTATTTCCATTTTGATTGTACTTCTGTTGACAAATTCATTGCACCGTTATCGGATTTTATCCCAACCAATCAATGTAGAGGAAATCAATTTTATTATTTGCGCCTAATAAATATCCATGCTACGATGAAACCGTAATTGATTAAAGAATACATTGATGGTAGCGTTATTGACGTGAACTGTGGTGTGGTTCGATTTTGGGTACCCTTTAGTATTAATGTATCTAGGCAATATGGATTAACCTTCCTTTAATTTGAAAGGGGACATTTTCCTATATGCTTACGATACTGTTTATCTGAATTAAGCACATTTAAAAAAAATCCAACTCAAACTGCTAATAAGGACTTAGAATTTAATCAAAATTATTAAACAAAGCCCAAAATAATTTGTAATACAACCAAAATCACGGTTTTCTCCTCACGTCGCAACCTTTTTATATCAGATCATTCATTTATACTAGATCAAGTAATTATGGCTTGTTTCCTCAGTAATGGAATTGAACTAATAATGATTTACCTGCGAATGTAAAATCAATCTAGTTTATTTCAGGTTTAAAAAAAAATAGTTTTTTGCTCGCAACATCACGTAATTTGCTATGCACTAGCTAAAATGATAATTAATTAGCATGCTCCTATCAGACAAAAACACGTACGTCGAGATAATGAAAGTTAGTATTTCATCATGAAATTTCATGTTGTTGGTTCAAGAACCTAAGAAACTAAAATGCTACTACTCATAGGATATGCGGTTTTATACACAAAGATGGCAACACCTTGAGCACAATTATTATATGTAGTTGTACTAGATCAGCACTACATAAGTGGTCTCAGTTTTTGTTAAATATTTTAAATCTATATGTGTGCTCACAACTTTTTGGAAATAAAAAATCCAGAAGATTCCAAATAAAATATTATTAGTATCCTACCAAATTATATATCAGTTTCTTTATAGTTTCATTAGATGCTATAAGTTTTAAAATTGATTAACTAATTATAAAAGAATATATAAAATTATAAAGTTATTCCAATTTGGATTTAAATTTTTTCGTAGAAGTGTCCTTGATCATATTGAATTTAGTTTTACCGCAAGATGCTTCAAACCCTTTTGTTTCACTTACACTCACAACAGCTATAGGTCTCATTCCCTTTTAACTTCATAGATACTAAAGTGCTCATTGAGACGGGTCTCACATTCTCTTAATGACATAAAGACTTAAGTGCTCATTGAGACGGATCTCATTCGGATTTTTGTGCCACATACTCGAAAACTGTCGACAGTAACCTTTTTGGTAATTTCGCAATAGAAAAACTTGACACAAATTACTAAAAAATATCTCGCCGTCAAGTTATTGTGAAATTAAAAAAAGTTACTATTGACAGTTTTCGAGTATGCGGCATTATTGTCGTGACATATTTTCGAGTGAATTGAAGCTATACTAGTAGTCACTCGAAATGACTAGATTCGTAAAATCACAGTGGAATACGACGTTTTCCATTGCAGCTGTCAAGGTTTTTTTTTAAGGCAATAGGGCTTTAAAGCAGTTTTGTTAAACCTGTTTTGTGTTTTAGATTTGTCAACAGTATTATTCCAGCTACAGCAAATCCTGAAGTTAATATTTTTCTTGTGGTTGGTTAGAAAAAGACAAACAGTTAAATAACATTTCCTGTCTTTCTCCTAAACCTTTTTCTCTTAAGCCTATGTTTTTCGTTTAAGATTACATTTTTTTTTTCTTTTTACATAGCCTATTTGACTTTCGACTGCATTGAATAAATTTAACAATTGTAAGGTGTTTTATCATTTTCTGTAAATGTCTGGAATATTTTTATTATTGTAATTCGCCCTGATGATAGTGGAATAAAGCCATCGAGACGTTGGTGTACAAATAATATAGAGTACTTAAAACTAACTAATAAAATAAGCTTCAAACTAACAAATAAATTGGGTCTATTATTTTTCGATTTTTTTATCCTTTTTTCTTTTATCCTATGCTCCGTGCTTTAAGTTATCGCAAACCAACACCAACTACGAATTGTCTACATGGTCTACGTTGAAAACTTTTGTCTACGCTATTATCGACATTTGTGTGTAGACAATCTCAAAATAGGCTTAGATGCACAACCAGCTTTGTTCCTCTAAGCGTAGTATACCAAATTTTAAAATTTATGTTGGAAAAGCGTAATATTTGGTTTTGCTGTCGACTGTGGTGTAAACTTTATAGTGTAGACTAAGTCGACAATGCTGTAGACTATGCGCGTATAATAAAATAGTACCAAAAACATTGTGTGATGTCATTTCATAATCTCCTAAATTCAATTCGCAAAATATTGACCAAAGACAAGCAAATTGCCAAAAAAACCTAGAGAATGTGTATGACCTTACATTCATTTAGCTCGAAAAATAATTGACAGTGAATGCCCGCTTTAGCATTCTGTCAATTAGATATTGTTGGTTATGTGTTGTGTGTGAGAAAGGAATACTGTAAATCTGATACCCATAGGATTTTAATTAATGAAAATTAATAATAAATAATGTGTGCAATAAACAAGTCCAAATACTGCAGAAAAACGTCTTCAGGGACACAAGTAAAATTTTAGAAAACATTTCTAACCTATAAAAATAATTTTAATTTTTTTTTTTGCACAGAAATGTTTGCAAAGGAAACCCGAAAGTGGGTCAATGGTTAGCGGACCTGTAAAATATTGTATTTAGTCTCATTAAATTAAAATCAAAATGATATTAATAACGAGATAATATTGGTTAAGATATTGAATTCGTCAAGTTATGTCGATAAGTATGTGTTAGCCAAATCGTTGATGATCTGTCCAAGCAACGGACGATGTTCCACGCTCCTTAGTTTCAGCAGGTATTACCAACGTTTGCCGACACCGATCATGAAATTAAAATCTCCTATAAATCCACGGCGAATAAAGGATCTTCCGAAACAAAACATCTCTATGGTAAATTTTAGAGACAGACTAAGTAATAAACATGAAATTAACATAAACGATGCCCTTGCAAAATTTGTATATGGCTGTAATTTACTTTTAAGAATCGTTGAGTCGATTCATTTTAAAAATTTTATTAAACAAATTCGTCCAGCAACTTATATCTACTACGTTGCTTTGATAGAGCTTTGCAATAAATGCCTTACGGAAGCTAAATTAGATATTGGTCCGGAGTAGGTATTACTAGTCGATTAATGGTGAAATTCTTAAAATAATACTGAAACGGTCGTTAAAATGATTCACAACGCGAACGGCGAGCAGGCTTACCTTCATGCTAGAGATCTAACAAGAGAATCGAAAACTGTCGATAAGATCTCAGAGACGGTCTTAGAATCAATTAATATCGCAAAAAAATTGTATTCTAGAGACATTTTTGCTGTGGTCTCAGACAACGCAAGTGTGATGTTGAAAATGGCAAAAGACAACGCGCTTGCAGTCATTCCAGAAATTTACTCGCTAAGGACTTATTACAACTTGAATTACATGAGCATCTTATTACAACTTGAATTATATGAAAATAATTGCAGCCGATCCAAAATTAAAAAAGTTAAAGCAAACTGTGAGCAAGCTCCTATTTGACGACGATTTTACATAAGAATATTTGATCCCGTGTGTACGCTTGTTAATAAATGCCAGTCTAGGGACTTTTCTGCTGTGGATGTCGTAAATCTCTGGCTTGATATGAAACTATCTGAAGAACGCAATCTAAATTTATGCTTTAATGGCTTATTATTTTCATCCGCAATACGATAAACATAAATTGAATAATCAGCAAATGAACGAAATTAACGAGTTTCTATTTAAACATCTCAATGCAGATGGATTAGAGCAATGAGATAATTTTAAAGAGCGCAAATCCTATTTTAATACACTATATGAAAAAATATTAAAAAACTTGGAGTCTTTTGGTATATGGCTGAAATGAAACAGTCGATTTTATCGAAATTAGCTAAAAAGCTATTGCTGATTCCCGCCTCTTCAGCCCAAATCGAGAGGCTATTTTCTAGTTGGACACATGTTCATTCACCAGACCGCAACAGATTAAATTTTGAGCGATCTGAAAAATTTATTTATTTGTACTACATATTCGCTGCGGATTGCCTGATCCACAGATACATTCAATAATGAATAGCTAAATCATACTATTATTGTTATCTCTTGAAATGAATAAGGGTAGTAATTTCTGTTTTTTTCAAATAAAATGTTTTTCCTTGAAATTTAAAAAATATTACATTTTGGTTTGGAGGGAATAAAACAAATTACCACTATTTTTTTAATAACTACGATACATTGCAATATAAACTGATGTTTTAAACTGAATACAACATTTTCTTTCTTCAATTAGTATGTTAGTACTTAAGTGCTCAATATTTACTTCCGGCGTTAAAACTCAAATTATAATCTCCATTTTAATGCAGCAATACCAAATTTGAAAAAAATTCAAAATTTAAAATAGAAATTTACATAGGTTATGGTAAAATTTCATAAACTCGAATGGCGTAGACAATAGTAGTGTAAACAATATGAGTAGACAATAAATTATAGTCTACAGCCATTGTCTAAACGTAAATAATGAAATAGTCTACACGGTGTGTCTACCGGCGCACAACAGTGCTTTTTCCACTCTTTAATTCCTTTACATGAAGATTTTTTGTGCGTTTAAAATCTCGTTTTGCAAGGTTGTTCGTTGAATTTTAATGAAAATTCAGTGCTGATTTTTATTAAGTTAAAAAGGAAAACCATCTTCCATACATAAAAAAAAATTGGAAAAATAAAATTGAATTGCGTTTTGAATAGGACACTCTGTAAATGGCGAAATATTTTTGGGGTAACTTACAAGGAAAATTCTCCCGAAAAAATGTGTAGATAGAGTTTTAAATGGTCATTGATCTTGTTGATGGTGTTAATGCAAACTTTTATAAAGTTATTTCTTTCCGATTAGTTAATACATTTTTATTAAATGAAAAATCAAATTTTGAGACAGAACAAAATATAAGCCGGGAAAAAAATGAATAGAATATTAGAACAACTAAATCTTTCAGATAATATACGCCTCGTTTACAGATCAGGAATACAGCTTCCAGTTCTGCTTTCCTAGTTCTAGTATTTCCAATCTTAACTAGACAGTTTCAAAATTCAAAAAAATTCTAAATTAGTCACAAAAAAGGTCAAATATTCTAGCCCGTTATTTTATAATATCTACCCCCTAAATTATCCTGTACTGCAATTTTCTTATGTACCTGGGAGTATGGAAGTAAATAACCGGAGCGTAATAGTATTTTCAAATGTTGATCTGTTAGTTAGCGTACTGTTTTTCGGTTTTTTTTTTTTTTTTTTGAGATTGACGAGAGATTTAATTTTAAAATATTAGGGGTTTAGATTATAAATTATATTAGATTTTTAAAATTTAAATGGGGAGAAAATCAATAGCCACCAAACGCTGAAGTTCAGCCGAATTATTTATAAATACTACACTACCCAAGTAGCATTTTGCGACCAAATGTTTCCTGTGTTATTCGCGACTACGCCACAACGCCGCTGTTATTTATATTAGTTCCTAAATAGCCACATTTACACCCTAACTAGGTAATAATCTCTCAATAGGAATATTCCTATGTAGAAACCAGCAAAATACAGAAATTAGTATTTGCGTCAACACAAATTCTAAAATTGTGCTTTTTATACACAGTGTGGTTTACTGTCTCTTGTGAACTCTTTGTGCACGCAATTCCGAAGCCTTCACATTGTAGTGTGGTCTGTTACAGCCAGCGACGGTATTGCGTCTACCAATGTGGAAACATAGAAACTTACTGTCATTTGTCAAATTGGCGTCTTTCATTATAAAAACCATAAAATAATAATAAATCACATCTAAATCATTACCAGATATTTAAAATACCTAAAAACATAACTATTACAAGATCAGAAATTAAAAACTAATAACTTTGAAGACGAAGGCGACGAATAGGCCCAACTGGAAGAAAAGCCGGCGTCAATTGAAGAATTAAAAATATGGGCCTTATAACATCGCATTGCGCATCGCGTAGTTAATATAAAATATTTACCAAAAGACACTAGAACATTATTGTCCACGCCAATCGTCGTAGATATTATAAAAATGGGAGATGAAAGCTATTGCTGTAGAGGGTTAAAAAATTCTCTAGAAAACGCACACTTTGGAATATTGAGAAACCAGTAAGCATTTACTTTAATTATAATTATTGATGGGCTGCCCATTTGCCGTAGTTAAAAAAAAAAGGAATTTTGAGCAATACTGTGCGCTATTGATGAAATGCCTAAGATCCCCTATTATGGCAATTAGAGTTTATTTAGGACAATGTAAACCAATTTTAGAGCTTCCCTCAATTTGTACGAAAAAAATTACAAAAACCCGCTTGCTCGTGAATGGACACAAAATCAGTATTAAGATTAAATAACTCTAACTTCAGTTAGAAGATGACTTTACTTTATCAAATCGAAATAAGGACTGAGGTTTATTACTAAGTAAAATAAAATTGTTGACCTGATAAATGCCATTTATGTGTATTTCGAAGAAAAATTATGTATTTACGGGACAAGTTTAAAAAGCAAGAAGGATTTTTTCCATCGACCAATAAATTCATTTCGTAATAATACTTTTTCATCAAGTGGTGAGCTGAATAATGGTGGGGGTGAGCGAATGTTCGTCATAGAGGATAGATGTGTTTTTTCTATCCTCTTCAAAAATTTAATTTAATTTAATTTTTATTTTGTTTTATTTATGTAGTATATAAAGTTTAAGTATAATTTTAATTCTATTTAATTCAGTTTTTAGTGAAATAATAATTAAAGTGGAAGTGAAATAATTTAAAGTGTAATTTTGGAAATTGCAATCCACCGGGATGCATTTATCAGGCAATGTTTTATATTTATAGATAAAGAAATGAAAATTCTTGATATCTATTGGGTGCATGTTTTAACGTGTGTGTGATTGAATTGTTCATGATTTTATTACTAAAACCTAATAATTGGATCGTATCAAAATAGTTTTTAACGTAAATTAACATACGTCATAGTTAATTTCATATTCGATTTTATATTTACGCATAATTGAATGCGTTCTTGCAAGCCAAACAAAGGTGTTTATACATACATACGTATAAACATTTTTGTGGGTTTCGGTATGGTTTTGGTTCTTGGTTTTTATGTTATGTACAAAGTATAATAGACAGAAATACATTCTTGAAAATTGATACATGACAAAGCCAACGAAATGTTTGTACGGGCCGCCCCGTTCGCTCTTTACGCGGATCCTATTAGGGAAATGTACTAGTTATTGTTGGTTTTTGTTATGTAGTCGTTAAGCAACAACAACAAAAACGGAGAGACTTTTTTGTGGGTGTTAGTATAGTTGTTCCCAATATTTTTCTATATCTTGATATATACATAGATCAGGATTGTTTTGTATGTGCGCTGTAATGGCATTAGCTGTATATAAATAAAATAATGAAAACATGATTAGCTACGCACATGGAAGATTGTAGAGATATTTGCTTTTAATGTGTGTTGGTGGTTTAGTATATAAGAGTCTGTTATTTTTATTCTATTTTGTTATTTCCCCTCTTTTTGTTTTTGTATTCATGTTACAACTATAACGTTCTTAATAAAACATGAACTGTACAAACACAACGAAATTTTAGGGTATTCGACTCAAATAGGTTTTTTATATTTTTGTATAATCAAATACGTTTATATAATTCATATAAGATGCGCATTATATAATTCATATAAGATGGATTTATTTTAGATATGAGTTATTTTATTTTTTACAGGGTATTATAAAATGCATTAAATTATTAAATTTATTTAATTAATGTGAAAAGGCTATAAATTAACTAAGCCATATAAATAAAATGCTAACTTGAAAGTGTTGATTTGAGTTGGGTTGTGATTTTGGTTTGCATCACATAATGACGTATTCATTTATGCATGCCAAATTTCGATTAAAAGATGGTGAACGAGGTGGAATTATGTGAAAACATCTTCGAAAGGCTAAATGTATTGAACTTAATTATTAACTTAATAGAATATGATTGAAGTTTTAGGTTGCAGTTTTCACACGTAAACGTCAATTTTGCTTGTGTAGTACACCGATTAGTTTTGTAGGAGAATAATATTTCAATTTTATTTCATGTATTTATTATTTTACTTACTTTGCAGGCTTTATTTTGCAGAGTAATATGTCCATAAACGGAGTAAAAGTTTTGTAATAAATAATAAATTTCGTAGTTTTTGATTTTTTGGTTTATTTTAATTATGTCAACTAGATTAGTAAATTAAAACATCAATAATAATAATAATTTTTTGATGTGAGTTCTGGCATTTAAATTATATTATATACTTTTATAAATAAATAATTAATTTGAACATTATTAATTTCCTTTTTTCTAGATTTGTAGGAATTTGCCGATTAGTTTAAATTTAATAGTATGGTTAAATATATATATTCAACTTTTTATTTTTAAATCTAGTTGCAGAAGGTAAACAATTAATTAACTATTTACAGGAGAATTGTAACTAATGGAACAAGTGCTGTGAATTTAAATTATAACTAAACAATTTAAAATTTTTATACATTCTTTTAGAATTTTAGCTTGGAAGTGGGAGAGTTTACATAGGCAATTTCTTAAAATGTTTATTTTTGTAATACTTGTATGTAATATATTGTGTTTTGCTCATTAATATATATTAATTAATTTAGTTTAAAAATATTTAAAGGTTTCTCTTCCTTAATTTGCTAATAAATAATTCAATTTTCAGAATATAACATAGTTCCAGAATCAATCTTAATTATATGGGGATTAAATTAATTCTGATTTTCATAATTAGATTTGACTTTGATATTATGGTGATTTATTAATTAAAATTAGTTTTCAGAGTTGACTGGGAAATTATATATTGATTTTATTTGTTGATTCTTGATATACTTATCGTAAGTACCTAACTGAATTATTGATGATTTTAGGCGGTTGTGGTGCTGTAACATTATCATTTTTAAATTATTTATTATAAATTTTATAAAATAATTGAATTTTTAATTATTTATTCTCTTTTTCTTGATCGGTAGGAAATTTCTGATTAGTTTTAAGTAAAATTTTATGTTTAAAATGGTTTTTAACGTTTGTTCTAATTCATGTTGCAGTACGTAATAATTAATTAATTAGATATAGAAGGACCATAAAAAATGAAATAAGCGCTGTTTTTGTAATCTTAGATTAGTAATTTTAAATTTTCTTAATAATTTTATAAAGTAAATTAATGAAAGGCGGACAGGGGGAAATTACAACATTAATAATTGTTTAAGTCCTAATTTAAACTTAGGGAGTCTTGAGTATCCGGCCCTGGATTCCAGAGTTTTGTTATATGTAAACGGGTGTACGGCATGGGCCCGGGAGTCCGGGAGATCCTGCTATTATGCTTCGCCGTACACTCATAATCAATCATAAAAGTTTAATTTCAACTTTATTTTATTTAATTTTATCTTTATTTTGTTATAATGATGTTTTTTATAATACAGTAGAATCCGTTTACATCAAACCATGTATATAACGAACAAACGCTTATATTGATCATATGGTTTTGTCATATATGTAGTTGTGTGCCTTGAATTTGCACGAACACTTATTTTTTCTTATACACTACAAACAAAGAACAACGTTTATAACCGTAAACGAATATTTGATTAAAATGAACAGCCGGCTGTAGTGAACAAAATTATGTCCCTTGAGTGTTTGCTATAAGCGAATTCTATTGTAATTATAATTATAATTTTAGCTTAGTAATTTTAGATTTTTTTAAATATTTTATCGGGTAAATTATTGAAAGGCGAACAGGGGGAAATTACAACATTAATAATTTTTAAATTAGTTTTAGGGAGACCTGAGTATCCGGCCCTGGATTCCAGAGAAATGATCATCTAAAAATGTAGTTAGATTGTGTTGTCTTTTCTACCGTTAATTTACTAACTATCGATCGCATTGGTGTCTGTAACCGGGTCGAGTCTGTCCCAACTAATAATCCTATCCTATCCTTCGGTTTTGTTGGGTGTAAAAGGGTGTACGGTGTGTGCCCGGGAGTCCGGGAGACTTGTTATAATGCTTGGCCGTACACTCACAATCAATTAATCAATCAAGTGGCGAGCTGAATAATGGTAGTGGACTATACTAACTTTCGAAAGAAACAGACATGTTTTTGTCTGCTCCGTATAATAAAAAATTTGTTTTTTAGTGTAATTTATTTTTATTTTGATTAATTTAAATTATTTAATCATGTTTTTAGTTAAGCGTGATTTTAAATTAAACAATCATAATTTGGAAAATGTTATCCACCGGGATGCATTTATCATGCAATGTGTTGAATCTATAGTGAAAGAAATCAAATTTCTTGATCTCTAGGTTAATTTCATGATTTTGATTTTAATGTTCTAATCTAATGTTCTTTAATGTTCTTTTAATCTAAATATAAAGGTCTCATATTTTAGATCGAATTAGAATTAAAATTAAAATTGACTCAAATTGATATAAGCAGTTTATTTTCATGTCTTATTTTATTTTTACTAATCCTTACACATATATTGGTATTTTATTTTATGTACAACTGACACAAATATAGTATATTCTTGTAGCAAAACCAACAAAAATGTTTATACAGGCCGTCTCGTTCGCTCTTTACACAGATCCTATCAAAAAAATGTACTCTACATTATTGGTTTTTGTCATATAATATTTAAACAACAGCAAAAACAAACAGACATTTTTGATGGTTTTGGTATAATCGTCACAAATATTTTCCTGTATCTTGATATATAGAACAGGGGGCCTATTCTCGAATTTCACATCCATTTTCCACATGTGGACATCTGTCAAAGTTGTCAAAAAATGGTTCGAAAATTGCAATTCGTATATAAAACACATGCGGCATTAACATTTTCCTATATGGGAAATTTTTCTACATGCTTATACCGATTCGGAAATATTCCCTTAGTACCGAAAAAATTCAATTTTTATTAGTTTTGACAGATGTCCATATGTGGAGAATAGGACCCCAGGAATATTTGTATGTTCGCTACAAGGGTATTATTTGTATGAAAGATTGTATGAAAATATTTACCTTCTATATGTGTGTTGGTGGTTTAGTATATACGATTCTCTTATTTTAATTTTGATGTTGTTTTCTCTCTTTGTGTTTCTTGTATTCATGAGACGACTATATAGTTCTTGATAAAACATGAACTACACAAACATAACAACAATTTTAATGGATTCGACTCAAATAGGATTCTTATACTTCGTATAATCGAGTTAGTTTGAGTTGAATCGGAAACTGATAATCGTATATTTAGCTATAATTAATTTTTTTACATAGGGTATTATAAACTGCATTAAATTTTATTAATTATTTTAAATTAATTTAATTAATATTAAAAGATTATAAATTAACTAAATTATATGAATAAAATACTAATATGGAAATTTTAATTTCGAGTTGAATTGCGATTTGGTTTGTAACACATAATGACGTATGTATTTTTGATTCAGTAAATCTGAACAACCTGGAATTATTGAAATGAAAATCGAGATGCTAAATGTATTTCACTTATTTAATTAACTTAATGGATTTATTGAATTTTATGTTGCAGTTTTCACATACAAAGGTCAATATTACTTATATGTTACACCGATAACATTTTTAACCCTAATCACCATAGGTAGAGTCTCTGAGACTCATTTGATGAAAATTCTGTAAAAACAACTATGCCAAATCAATTTTTATTAATTTTGAGCTATATAGTATGCATTTTAATATTTATTATTCAAGGTTAAAAATATAACAGTAAACATTTTTAGCTTGCTTTGGAAAACGGTAAATAACGTAGTTCGTCAAATACAAACTAATATGCATGGGATGAGTTCCTTAGACTCATTATGAATTTTCGATATAAATCAAGGAAATAAGTTCATTTTTTCATCATTATTTGGAATATTTTTATACTGTATTCCGGGCAAGAGTACAAAATCTATATTTTATTTGTGTTGGTCGTTTTCACTATTTGTATCGTTTAGTCAGTGAGTAATAAATAAATCGGGTTTCCCCTTATATTATATTTTTAGTGTTTGAGCGAATATATAGCTTTTACCGCTAGTAAATCAATTATTAAATTTTTCGTAAAAGGTAAGGTTTTGTGAAAGTGTGATAATATAAAATTAAAGTTTTTTCAAGTGATATTTTATATAGAATGGCGGATAGAAGTCGTGTATGGACGGAGGATGAAGTACGGGCCGTTTTAGAGGAAAGTGATGAGGAGTACACCATTGTGCTTCCTATAGAAAATTCTGATAGTGAATTAGACGTTGTCGAATCAGATACTGATGTTGACGATGAACAAGTGTTATCTGAATCAGAGAATGCATTAAATGAAGCGGAATTGCCAAACGAAATTATTTATTTTACGGCAAAAGATGGCACTCAATGGAACACAAGCCCCTTTCAACAAGGAAGAGCACCCGCATGCAATATTATATGAGGTGGTGTAAATAAAGAACTTAAACCCGGCCAACATATTGATCTACTACTGGACGCCTTTTCGCTTTTCATTAGCGATGAACTTATCAAAATAATTGTGAATTGTACAAATTTGTATGGTTACAAAAAAGGGGAGAACAATGGAAACGCACAGACGAAATCGAGATTCGTTGCTTCATCGGTTTATTGATTCACGCCGGCCAGAATAAACAAGGAATAATAAATATGCGAGAAATTTGGCATCCGCTGTTTGGAAGTCCTCTTTTCAGAGCTAGCATGTCCTGCAACCGTTTTGAGCTTTTTTGTTATTACATCCGATTTGACGACACCGCAACTAGATCTGCTAGAAGAATTAAGGATAAATTTGCTCCGATTAGAGATATTTGGGCTATCATTAACACCAATTTATTAAAGCACTATGTTCCTGGAGAAAATTTAACGATCGACGAACAGTTAGTGCCGTTTCGGGGAAAGTATCATTCAGACAGTATATCCCATCGAAACCGGATAAATATGGGATGAAAATCTGGTGGATCGTCGATAGCAGTACCAGCTACCCACTAAAAAGGATTCCATATTTAGGGAAAGATGGCAATGAAAGAGCAGTAAACCTTGGATCGAACGTGATTCAACAACTATGTACACCATTCCATAATACGAATAGAAACATTACATTCGATAATTTTTTTACGAGCATGCAGTTGGCACAGGAATTGTTAAGTGTGGGATTTATATGTGTAGGCACCCTGCGCAAAAATTAAACATACATTCCAGAAAATTTTCAATCACAGCGCCAAAGATCTATCAAATCAAATGTCTTTGGTTTTCGAAAAAATATGACTTTGGTGGCTATGCTTTTGGAGCAGTCATTTTATTATCATCGATGCATTTCGATGATCAAATTGATATTGAAAATCAAAATAAATCAAATATCAATTTACATTATAATTCAACAATAGGAGGAGTTGACACTTTGGATCAAATGTGTCACTCATTTTCGTCAAAACGGAAAACAAATCGATGACCACTGGCACAATTTTTTAATATTATTGATGTCACTGGTGTGGCAGCCAAGGTTATTTCGTTCAGTTTATACTCCGAATGGCATACTTTGAATCCTAATGGCCGCTGAAAAATATTTCTGCAAGAAATAGTAAAGGAGTTGGTTTTGCCAAACATTCAAAGACGAAATATTTCGCACCTATCGAATTTAACGAAAGTTGTAATACAGCAAGTTTTATCCGCGACTTGCGCTAGCCAGGATAATCTTCAAGCAGCCGAACAATAGGACAAGACCTCCAAAAAAACGCCGATGCTACATGTGCCCACCAGCAATAAGTAGAATGAAAAAACAGCTATGCAACAGTTGCGCACAAAACGTCTGTGTTGAACACTCCGTAAAAGTTGTTAAATGCCAGAATTGCATAAGCAAATAATTAATTTTAATCAATTTTTATTTTGTGAATTATTTTTATATTGAAAGTTGTATAAATACACTCAGAAAAAAAATATGATTAATTTTATCATATGTGGTGACCATCATATTTATAATAAACGAATATGATAAATGCGTAGGAATATGATTAATTTTATCAAATAAATAATTGGCACATGATCGGGAATATGATGCAATTTACTAAATTTAAAATGAATGCGCTAAAGCAAATTTAATAATCCCAATCATATTTCAATTTTTATTTTAATAAATTCATGATAATTTCTATCATATTTGAATTGACATTTACCACACTTATAGTTTGACGATATCAAAGAAATGTTAACTTAAATATAATATAAATAGCAGTGCTTTTATGATAATATGGTTAATTTAATAAGTTTTTGTTAGGGAATTATCATGTATAGTATAGTATACGCATTTTATCAAATGATATAATAAAATAAATTCATAAATTAGAAACAAAATTTCATTTTATTAAAAATATATGCTACAATGTTTTGCTTTTATTTTACATAAAGTTACAAATAATAACAATTAATTCAATTATGGTTCTTGAAATAATTAATAACAAAAATATTTTTATTAGATATAACACTCACGTGTAAACGTGAGAATTTTTTACTAAATTTTTCGTTAGCGGCAAAGTATGAAAATACCCTGTAAATTCAATTTCATAACTAAAGTAATGTGTGTTGAAACCGAAAACATCTAAATCTTCGACGCAAATAAAATAACGTCTTTCATAACAAACAATTTGTTTTATAATTGCGAATTTGGGATCCCCATTATTCATCTCCCCATTTTTAATTTACCAGGAACTATTTCATGTTCGAGACATGGAAAATTCATTAATTCGTATGTCAAAGCTATTTGGTTTCTAAGTGCTGTAGTGTAAAAAATATTTATTTTGTTTTTGGATATATTAATAATTTTTAAAAAATTTTGGTGATAGGATTCAGACCTGCTTGAACTAAGTTGAACTAAGGGTCCAATTTTTTGCATTATTCGTCCATAGTGTGTAAGAATATGAAATTTGGGCTTTAAGTGTGAACATGACAATTTCAAATATAACATATTATGTTCTTCTACTAGAATATTTAAATATGTATAGTCATTCTTGAGTACTACATGTGAAAATGCTAAATTTATAATCTCACGAAGAACTAAATATAATTTCCAAAAATTACAGCTTTTCGATACCAAATCACCGATTAATATTCCGAAATATGTTATAAAAGTATACTACATTTCAAAAGCACTCATTTTAAATTTGGATTTATTTAAGATATCAGAACTTAGCAATGGCGGTTTGTTTATACTTTGTGCCCCAAAGTTACAATTTTGAATCCTAAAATTTAATTGTTCTATAGAAAAATATTTTATGTCTTTAACATAATATTTTAGTATAATTAATAAATCGTAATGACAAATTCCTTCCAACAAGTCATGCATCACGTCAACGGTTACATTAGTTGTAACATGAAATCGTTTTAACGAATTGAATGCACAATTTTCTTTAATGCCTGTTTCAGACGCATTTCCAATTTGTAAGTCTAATACATAATTTTCTCTAGATCTAATTTCACACAAATTGTCATTGCAAAGTTGTTGAGTAATTTCAGAAGGAGTTTTACAAATTCTGCAAAAGTATCTTGAGTTAAAGCTTTCATTGAATCCTAATATGGAATTGAGACCTAAATTATCGCCTAATATAGCACAAACTACGAATTTTATTGCAATATTTCTATGTTTCATAAATACCGGTATTTTCGAGTTCTTTTAACTCGGCAATAATTGGTTTCAATATTCTTTGATTTTCAAATTTTTTTTTATCTTCTACGTTAACCAAACCGGCAAGAAATATTGACGACAACTTTGAATTAAGATGTGTTGGTAATACAAGTATCTTTACGTAAAAAGCGCCAATTTTTTAATCACCAGACCTCGATCCCAAAACATTATTTGGCTCATAATCGTCATAGTATAGAAATAACGGTAGGTATTGCACATTATCATAATGGGGAAGGGAATCAACAATTGCTCTCCAATCCTCACTTTCAACATAATTATGCATCGTAGATTTATTAGAAAATTTTAAATTTGAAATGTATGCCAAAATATGATTTAAATATAATGTTTTATTTAAAAAAACTGTAACTAGACTGGTTAGCGGAATAATTTGCATTGTGTAATCAATTTTTTTTATTAACAATTTGTTGAAATTGTCTAAAAATTCTTGATTTTCTAAATGAATTACGTGTGGTTTATTTGCAATGAAAAAAAAATAATCGTTTAAGTTCCTTCATTAACAAATACTCTGATCTAAGAATTTTGGGATTCAAAAGAGTTAAGGAAGAAAGAGCTGGACTATCAAAATTTGTTAACGGCTAAGATTTTTTTATGAAACTAGAATAAAAGTTGCACGATATCTGTAAAATTTGAAACGCTTTCTTCCTGGAAATTTTATCATCACAGTAAATTTTTAAAATCAGTCTTAGATACTCATCAGACATTTGATTAATTACATCCACTGGAGTGAGTGAATTGGAAAGCATTGTAAAATTGTCATGAGAATAAACAAATTTGTCATTTAACTCAGCTATGGAGATTGGATTGACAGAATTTGCAAACGATGAAGCAGGAATATCATTTAATTTTGACGAAGCAGTTAAGTTTGTACGGCAATTCTGACTAATGTGTTTTAAAAATGAATTTCGAAGCGAAAATAGCTTCGTGCAATCTGTATAAATACAACGAAAATTTTCAATGTGTGTTATCCGCGAAAAAGACATTACACAATTTGCCAGATAATTGTTGTCATATTTTATAAGATCGAAAATATATATTTTGTAAAATTCAAAATTCAATTATATAGATAAAACAATAATATAAAAACGTGTAACTAAAATTAATTATTACTCTGCATATCGTTAATTAGTGTGAGCTCACATGGAATATTTTCATCAAATTCTGTTTTGATTTTGAAAATTCATTTTTGAATGAAATGCCAAATAGATTTGCATGCAATTGGATATTTGATATTTAGGCCCATATACAAATAAAAACAGCATTCAAAAGCTTCCACGGGATTACAATACATGTACCTCTCTCCCGCAACTAAAACATATGCAATGCTAATTGGATTTCCCACAAAAATAACCTTAGGTGCCTCCGGAATAGCCTCTGCTTCGAATGCTTCAACGGCAGTCTGTAAAAAAATGTAATTTTAAAGAATAATTTTTAAAAAATTTCAGTATTATACAAATTTATACCTTATATAATGAAATGAATGATTACTGAATCTCAATTTTTGATACTCTTCCGTTGCCGTATGTTCGTTTTCCATTCGCTGGAAAAATATATGGTAGGACCAAAAATGCTAACGCGATTTTTTCTGCTGTTAAAAAATTAAAATTAAGTTTTGAAAATAAGCTTTAAAGCGTCCTAATTGAAATGTACTTTGATATGACAATAAATACCTTCTTCGGCGGCTGCTATACGTTGGCATAAACTTTTAACAACGCTGTCTCGATTAATTTTATTCGCCCGTTGAATGATGTTTGGGTAAATATTATGACAATTCCGTATGGCGTCTGGATCAAAGTCAGTGTACTTTATTTTTAAATCTATTTTCATCTGTAAAATAAAAATTTGTAAACATTTTAGGCTATTTTTAGTTACACTCAGTTCTTACCAAATGTTTATAATTTCAGAAGTTTTTAAGCCAGGAAACAGTTCAATATATTCAATTATCGGCATAGAGCTTCTTAATAGATTTTGTCGAAATTTGTGGTTTTTTCGCCATTTCTCAGCAAATTCATCCGAACTATTTGGAACATTGAGTTTCACATATTCAATATCATCTTCTATCTCAGTGTCAATTGTGTCTGTTAAAAATGAAAAAAAAAAATTATATTTCGAGTACATATATATATATATATATATATATATATATATATATATATATATATATATATATATATATATATATATATATATATATATATATATATATATATATATATATATATATATATATATATATATATATATATATATATATATATATATATATATATATATATATATATATATATATATATAATATATATATATATATATATATATATATATATATATATATATATATATATATATATATATATATATATATATATATTTAAGAATATACACACTCACCTAAATTAGTTATTTCACTATCTGCTGCGGAAGCCGTTGAGCTAGTAGTAGATGATCTGCTTCTTCTCCGAATTACACCAGCTCGATTTAGCTAACTCCTATAATTGTGATAACAATTATAAAGTTTGCCTTTAGCTATTACAGATACCGTTGGTGGGATATAATATGTTTCTGGAACTTCTTGTGGAAACACGTCAACAATTTGTTGTGATAGTTGAATAAATTCCTCCCTGTTTAACCTACAGCAATTGGAATAGAATTTTGTTTCAACTTGTGATACATTATTTTATTATTTAATAAACTTTCGCTTACGATTTAGATGGCTTAGAGTTCAATTTTTTTTTAATAATAGTTGAAGATAGCTCATTTCGTTCATATGGCGTCAATACTAAAGATGATTTTACTTTCTTAATGAGTTTAAGGCAATGCTTATTTATAATTTCAATAATATCCTATAATGTTGAAAATATTTAGTTACACTTCCAGATTAGTGCTATTATTAGGATTAGGTAACTTACCAATTCTCCGGTGCTATTGCTGCTTGATTGTGCTTCAAATATAATTTGTTCAGATTCTTTATCTTGAATTTCTAACAAATTGCTACTAAATTCATGATTTTGTAATTCAACATTTTGAAAATCAATTGGTGCTATTTTGATATGTAAAATACCACTGGAATTTAAAATTTGCTTTATGTATGTACTAAAAATATCAAAAGGTATTTCACATTCGGTAATTGCATCATATAAAACAATGGGTCCTTCATTAATGCTAAATTGACTGATAGCTGTAATGAACGGAATATAATATTAATAATCTATGATCTATTCTATTGTGCATAAGTCATAAGAAAATTGATAAATAATGTAAAAAATGTAAAATAAATAAATATACCTGAACTAACTACATCATCATATCCCAACTAACCCACATGATCGATAACAACCATTTTTTTTAAGGACTTAAAAGACAGCATCAATACAGTGTTATTGCCAGACATTATGCAGATCTTCAGTTTCATATTAAAAAAAAGTATTGGATGATGTTATACAATGTTTTTTATAGAATCATAAAATTTTAAAACCCAAATCCCTTTGAATTTAAGTAACATGCGATTAATCATAATACTCTCAGTATTTGAAGACAAAATTAAATTTATTTTTTAGTGATGTGTAGTATATGCCAAACAAGCATTCGATATTTAAAACAATACGCACGAGTACACTTCACATACATATAAGTTATTAGAGCCAAATATAACACAGTTTAAAATTATTCAATGTTATTGTATTAAATAACAATATCTTATGAAAATAAAATTATGCGTGAAAAAAATTTTTGTAAATTATTTTTGTGCAAAACCAAAATAAAAATGTATGATTTACCATGCGGTGAAACGCAATTTAACCTAACACTTTGTGGACAGTTTTTATTATGTAACAAAATCAGTAATATACATATAGTAAGTTCCTAACACCACATATTGTTAAATATACTTTCACACAGACTTACCTATAATTTTTGTGCAATAAATGTTTAATATTTTAATATTTAGCTTTAATTTCTCGTATACAAACATAAATTTTATTTCGACTGGCACGCACGAAATCACAAATTAATCTATTTGTCATATGTTACCGTTAACAAATTTTTTGTTTCGATTAACATACTATTATGTTAGGATCGATCATATTATTTATGCAGTTATTATATTTGTTTTAAAGTCAATATCATAATATGGTTAAGAAGATCACAATATGATTAAAATTATCATAGTTACATATGATTATTCAAATCATATTGCTGAAATGATTGGGTTTATTAATTTTATGTTATATTTAATCATATTTTGATAACAACAATGATATATAACATAATTTTATTATAAATCTTTTAACTACCATCATATCAAATGTCGGATTGATATTTGCAATCATATTATGATAAATTTAATCATACGATAAACATATTTTTTTTCTCAGTGTAAATATTAAAATTTTGGTAAAGTGATATTTTTCTGCAAAAATGTAATATGAGTCCGAGAGACTCATCGCATGTGTTAACGTTACTGAAATCACCCATGTTGATTAGGGTTAAGAATATATAGGTTTTGCACTCCAAATTCAACCTTTTACAAAACACAGTCATCCTTTTACAAAACATATTCATCCTTTTCCAAATCAAATTCGCCTTTATCCAAATCAAATTCACCTTTATCCAAAGGAAATTCACCTTTATCCAAAACATATTCATCCTTTTCCAAATCAAATTCAACCGTAGACGATAACTAACAGAATTTATTTAATATAATAAAATAAGTTAATATAATAAAATAAACAAACCTTTACTGTTATCAAAAATCGCTGTTACCTTAATGGTTAATTGTTGTTAGTTCATTTTCAATACTTCAATACAATAGTGGTTGGACTCAAAATGCAAAATTACTAATTAATTAAAATCAAATATAATATGTATATAAAAAAAAAGTAATAATGAGCAAACACAACCGTATCAGCGTTGAAAAACAAAATATTTTAATTAAATTTTATGACGAAGGACGTTCCATTAGTGAGTCTGCAGAAATGGCTGGAATAAATAAAAATACAGCCAAATCAATTATAAGAGATTTTATTGTAATAAAAATGGCGGTGAGATAAAATTAAATTCAACAATTTTAAATAAAATTGAGTGCTTAATAGAAGAAAACCCCAGGATTACGCTGAAAAATATTCGCAACAATTATGGAAACTGACAACATTGAGTTGTGTACATCTACGATAAGCAACGGTTTAAAACAATTAAAAATAACATTAAAATGTGCTACGATTAACCTTGATCGTCTTAATGCGGCATCTACAGTTGAGCAACGCAAGATACATGCGATGAATTACGCGCAACATGCTCCACAATCAAGAGAAAATATAATCTTTATTGATGAATCAGGATTCAACTACCACCTTCGACGAAGCAAGGCGCGATCGCGGAGAAATACGGCGGCACATGTAGTAGTGGTTCCTACCGTAAGAGGCCGTAACGTTTCACTCATTGCTGCCATGAACATAAATGAAGTAGTGCATCACAAAATAATTGGCAACTCGTCAGATAATTCAAATATAAATGCTTGGTTGGTGCTTGACAATGCAAGAATTCATAAGACGCAGGAAGCTCGTGAGTTTGTGGATCAGTCAGGCCATCATTTAGTTTTTCTCTCGCCTTACTCGCCCATGCTCAACCCTATTATTATATTATTTATTATAATATTATTAACCAATAAAATGCTTTTATTATGGATTTTAATTTGGCAGTTTGAATTTGATTTGGAAAAGGATGAATATGTTTTGTATAAAGGTGAATTTGATTTGGATAAAGGCGAATTTGATTTGGAAAAGGATGATTATTTTTTGGACACAGTTGAAATTGATGTGGAAAAGGATGATTATTTTTTGGACACAGTTGAATTTGATTTGGAAAAGGATGAAAATGTTTTGTAAAAGGTTGAATTTGGAGTGCAAAACCTATAATGTTTCAATTTCTCTTCATTGATTTATTATTTTAATGACTTGTATTTTTAAATGGTGATGGTAAATGGTGTGGCGGAGATCTCTTCAATAGGTGAATGATGCTAATTAGATTTTTATGAAGTTTTAAATATACGGTAGAATTCGTTTATAATGAACAGAGAAGTGCCAAAAAAAATTTGGCCATTATAGCCATACGTTTTTTATAAACAAATAATCGAATATAACGAACGACGTTCGTTATATCCGAATTTCATTTTATTATGTTTTGTTGAATGAAATGTTGTTCAAAAATATTTATTTAATATGTAATTCAAAATAAATTATATACATACAGATATATATGAAAATTTAATAAGTTGACCATTCAGATCTTAGGAAACAAGTTAGTTAATTTTGACTGCTTCAAATTCTATTTGCATTAAATTATCCAAATAATTTTGATTTTTGAAATGCAAATTTTTAAGCTCATTCTGTGTCCCATCGCCAAAGCTCAATATTAATCTAATTATTTTAATTAAATTATCAATATCTTTTTGAGAGGGAAGTTGATATCCATCTTCCGAAGATTATTCTTTTGAAAATTCTTCTTCGGCATCTGCGACATTGCGAACGTCCTTCACAATATCGTCTTCATTGATTTTTTCTGAAGTAAAAACGTTTGCATCAACACCAATATAATCTTTAATAGCAGTTTCACCGACAATTGCTACGAGACGTGTGTTGTTCTATAACAGTCCCAGATTATCATCAACCACCTCCTCAACTTCTGGTCAGAAGTACCTAAATAAAATCCTGCTTTACAGAAGCAATTGTTGATAGTTTTATGAAACGAAATTCCTGAAGCGTCCTTATTTTCCAAAGCCCTCACAACAAACTCGCGATAGTAGCATTTTAAAATTTGTATGACTCCTTGATCGATTGGTTGGGAAATCGCTGTCGTATTTGGTGGAAAATACATTAATTTAATGGCTCGCAAAGTTGGCACTTCATAATATGATGGACAATTATCAGCAATAAAGTTCAAATTGTTTGTCCAACTCTTTCAAGTAAGCCTCCCATTCAAACTGGGTCATCCACGTTTTTCGGTTGTTTTTATATAAAACTGGTAGTGTCTTAATATTTTTAAAACACCGCGGCTTTGCACTTTTCCCTATTACCAGTAACGGTAACTTCTCCGATTGATCAAAATCACTGCCGACTAATACAGTTACTTGATCTTTACGCAGTTTTCCACCCGCGCAGTTTTTATTTTTAAATTCGATGGTGTTATTTGGGAGGAGGAGTCATACAAATTTTGGTAGAAGTCTGTAAAAATAGCCCCGTTTCGTCAAGGTTAAAACGTCTTGCTTTTTGTAACCCTGAAGAAGATACAATTTTTTTGACATCCATTTAGCACACATAATCGAAGAAACTGCATCTTTTTCACCAACAAAATCCTTCAATACTAAGCCGTGCCTTTTCTTCAATCGGGCAAGCCAACCATAATTTGGCTTAAAATCTGTGACGTTAAATTTTTCCGCAAAATTTGCAGTTTTTTCTTAAGAAAAGTTCCACTTAACGGTACTCCTTTTGTGCGCATTTGCTTCACCCAAACTAAAAGTGCTGTTTCAATTTAAGGGAATTTACCGTCGCGCAGCTTTTGCCGCTTTAAATTAATGTTCAAATCTTCTGATATTCCTCTTTTTTGACTATATCGGCAACAGATCCCTTACCGCAATTAAATTTATATGCTATAGTTTGGTAGCTAAGTGTTTTTTCGTCGACAGTTTTTAATATTTTTAACTTTGTGCCAACTGTTATTGCTTTTATTTTTCATTCCATCTAAAATTAATTTGATTGTTTAGTTAGTTTTATTAACATTTCATATTATAATATTATTGACATTAATAAAAAAACGATGCCATAGCTTTTAGTTTTACAATTTAATTGCATTAATAGCAAATCAGCTTTAAAAAAATCCAATTAAACAATAAAATTATGCACAATTAGTACGTATTAAAATACCCAAATAAAAATTAAATTCAATTGTTTTGTAGGTGAATGCTGATTTGAAGGATAAATCGCAACTGACAAAAGTATACTTTTACACCGTATACGGTGATTCCCGAACTAAAACAACGGTAAAAAAATAGTAGAACAAAACGTATAATGTGTTCCCTGCTCGTTATACAACCTTTGGCAAATAATTATGTGGATCCAAATGGAATAAAAAATGGAAATAGAGAATCGACGTTCGTTTTAACCATATATTTTTGTACTAAATTGGGTGTGTTCGCAAATTTAAAGTGTTCGTTATATGTTTATAAACTAAGTTCATTATAGCAGTATATAAATGATAAAAAATGATTATACAGATTCAAGCGAGTAGAAAAACCGTTCTTAGTAAGTGTATGTTCATTATAAACGGGGTAACTTATAAGCGAATTTTACTTAATTTTGAAATATTGATGATCGCTATCATACAAATAACGAATAGCTAATTAATTTGATATACATTTTCAGAGATAATAATGACCATGATGTTGAATCTAATTAATTACGTATACTCTTAGTAATTTTAACTGTTGAGTGGTACTTTTCTGAGTTTTGAAGATTCTATAGTTTATATCTTTAAGGGTTGTGTTTGTGAGTATACAAATGGTGATAAATGGAAGGAATTGTTGAATTGTAGGATGTTATCAGTTAATTTACTAAGGTTGAGTAGTAGTGTGGTTGTGGTAAATTTGCGAAATTGCTTCAACTATAAAAGCAGTTTAAGTTTAACAATAATTTTATGTTGCAAAAATGACTAATGTGAAGGAAATCATTAGAATAGGTAGCTGTTATAAATTATACTTAATTATAAATATTTGTTAGATCGTCTCCGAGCTACAGAAATACTTATGAATTCTCGCTCAGCATCCAGAAACTTCAATCATCAAGCAGTTATGTAGCGTAGAAATTGTATTGTATTGTGGTAACTATTTTATTTTATAACTATTTTATATAAGTTAAATTCAATTAATTAAGTAGTAAAGATATTGTATATTGGTGAATTATTAATTTAATTTAGTTTTCAGAGATACCTGAATTTATTTGTATAAATATCCTATATACATGTAGTACTTTAAATTATTGGTGATTCTAGAGGTTTTTTGCGTCGTAACATAATCAATTTTTAAATAAATTTCACTTTGCAATGCTTCTATTTTCGTACTAAAAAATTAAAATTCTAGTTCATTATATTTTGTAGTAAACTTAAAGTTCATTTAATAAGATAATGTTATTTGCGTCAAAGAAATTCCCGATTTGTGGAAAAAGCATTATCAGAAAGATATTTTGATGCAGAGTCGTTATTGTGCCAAAATTGCAACGTAACCGAGAAAAAAAGACACGGGTTTGGCCATTGTGTACAGAACATGTGTCTGTCTGACAGAAGACTTGACACTGTGTCAAACACAATTCACACTTTGCGATGCGCCACTTCCGTAACTGCGAAGACACATTGTTGACACCGCTAAGTAACACATGTTCCCAAACACGAATCCATTTTAATACCACCACGTCGCCACGTCTAAAATTCTTATTAAAATGCTATTTGGGTATATTGTACACACTATATTACATTCTACACATATTCATTTCTTACCATAGTATTTTTTTTCGGTTTTAATCTATATGCAATCTGTTCTGGGGCTCAAGAGACTAGACTGCCTGGTCCGTCGCAGTTCACTTTTACCGTTCTACTTTACGCAGTAGTAGCCAAAACGAGCACGTTCGGCTGTAGATACGTTTTGTATAAACCACCTTCACATTCATTGCTTCATGTCAGTCTTTAGTACTGATCGTATAATCCGATGATTAAAATTCCCTTTTGCATCTCGCCCCTATTCGTTTCCTTTTGTATCTCGCCCCAAACCAAACGCCGGAGCTTTAACCACTAACACAATCTAAAAATCATGGGAAAAAATATTCCCATAGGAAGATAAGCACCAACAATTTAAACCCATTTCACCCGATTCAATAATTTTTGATGCTTACTGGTACAAATACCACACGAACACTATAAAATAAATGACAACACAGAGTAATAATATTTTATACTATACATGGTGTACGTATACAAAACTCCCTGTGAGTAAGCTCCCGCATGTACACAACAAAATCGCAGTACCGTATTTACGTGTTTTATACATATGTATAATAGTCACAGTCTAATATTTATAATCTCCATCAAATATTTACATAATAATAAATTTGACTGCAGAACAAATATTATGCAAATAAATTATAGTACAAACATAAATTAGTGGCCTGTATACGATTTCCGCGAAAAATCTTCCATTTAAAAAAATGTTTTCAAAAAAAAAAAAAAAACTCAACAACAAACCAAAAATAAATGTTCCTATAATGTTATCAAAAATATGACAATTGTGGAACATTATTTACAATAAATGTATGATTGTCCACGAAGCAGTATGACATGCGTGTGAAATTTAAAAATTTATTTTTGCTCATTTTTCATTAATATTTTTTTTTTTTTTGTATTTATGTTAAGATAATTGCAATTTTTTTTTTGTCAACTCTCCGCGCGGTTTATTTGCTGTATGCAAATAAATATTCATGTTTGTTGTACATTTTTTCGTTGTCGCTGGTTTAATGAAAAACGTGATTTTTTTTTTCTGTCATTGAAATTCACACAATTATTTTTTATTTAAATTATTTGTATATTTAAGTAATTTTTTAAAATTGTTTATTTATTAAATATAGACTATAATGTATACAGTGGCAGAAAACTTTATTATTTTGATGCATTACAGTCGATTTAAAGAAATTGTGATACTCGTAATATATAATTTATTTGTTACAGTTAATAATAATAATTGATCACTTCTATAATTCATATTTAAGGTCATCCCTATATTTATTGTATTTGTATTTTAATATAAAATAATTTATTTTAAAATTATTGTACGTATTTTAAAGAAACATAAATATATTATGAAGGCTATCAATTAATTTCAATTAAATATTATACGAAAATAATTGTATATCCTCCTATACATTGTCATTGTTTTATGCGTGTAAATGTTCAAGCGCAAGTAAAATATAAAAGCAGATGAAAAATTCAATTGCATCGAATAATTTATGGTGTATTAAATTAAATTAAAAATTGTCTACAAAATCCATTTTAAAATATCAAGCACAAACACGACAAGATCAGAATATATAAAATTACCATGTATTTATGGGTTCATTATTCTGGTAATCTATTTGACAACAAAAAAAAAATTCTACGTGATCTAAATATGGGGATGAAACCGTTTTAATTGTTATCTTGAATATTGCAGACTTATGAATACATGCTAGTCTTAAAGATGGGAAACGTATAATATTTCATTTAATATGTAGCATAACATTTTTAGTTTTTTATTTTAAAAGGATGTAACTTTAATACTTAAAAAGTATTATAGTAAATATTTAAACAATTCTGCATTTATTCAAATCAAAAACATTAAATTGAATTTTCATGATAATAACCAGGCATTGATATTCTATTTCGAATATTAAAACTTTATTTTTCCAACAACAATAAAAAATTTATTTAAATCCTTTTTAATCTTCTAACAATCAAATCATTCTTGGCGCCTTTCTTTAACCGAATTTTTTGCTTTCGAATTTAAAAGTTACTTTTCTTTTCATCCGATTTTTTATTATTTTTTAAATTTACATTTCAATGATAAAAACAACAAAATACAAAACAATTCTCTATTTTTCTTTCATTTATTTTTCATATCACTCGATAAGATGTTTTCTGTTTTTTTTTTAAAGAGGTATCTTACAAAAAAAAAAAAAAAATTAAAAGCAGAGCATTTATGGTGAAAGATTTAAATTTTTTTAAAATATTAAAAAAAGTATCCAGTTGATTTTTTAACGGTGCGTTGTAAAAGCGGGAAAGTATATGAAATTTAAAAGTAATTTTATGAACTATCGGAGATTCAATGGAGTGCAAAATGATGCAGACGATGGTTAGTTTTTTGATTTTATGATATAAATAACTTCATAAACCATTTTCTGGTTTTAAATTTTTTTTTTTGCCCATATCAAGTAAAATAAGTTAATCCTGACTATTGGTGGACATATTACTGTGCTATTATTAATTGGGTTGAAAATTTATTAAAAATACGGAAGTAGCAAAATTAAAAAAAAGACCTAGTGTTTTAACTTAACCTAATCCTAATATTGAGACTAGACCATATACAATTCAGGTTAGTTGTTAATTCAGAAAGGAAAGTTTGTGTGTCGTCTGCAACTTAATTCAAAATGTGTATTTACATTGTTTAGGTAATCAATAATAGATAAAACATTAGAAAGCATATGAAAGCGTCGAGTTAAGAAATATCTAGGTTTACCGTGTGTTATTTTTTAAGCATTTGTTTTGTATTATTTGTAATTTTTTGAGATGGGAATTTGCCCAGCCAAGAAATATATACTGACGTATATATTTCTTGGATACACTGAGAAAAATCTTTACAGCTAAGTAAAGACGGCACCTTCCTTAAAAAATCGATTAATAAATTCATTATATTAAAGAAAAAATTGTTTAAATAAAAAATTTCTGTTAGTGCACTAAAATTTTACTTAAATAAAAAATTGACATTTAATTATCTTTATATTGTCTCAAAACAATTCAATTAATTAAACTAAAATTAGAGTTTTAAAGAAATGTATCGTTAAATCAACGATTATCCCTAAATATAAATAACATTCTTCGATATATTTCTGGATAAGTAATTAATTGTTATTAATATAATCATTGTTCCTTATTAATTATATTAAAATATTTGATATTAACAAATATTACATTCAGTTTAAGAACGTATATTTATATATATATAATAATTAATTAAACGTTTCGAATTAAGGATAACGAATTTTAATTTATGTGCAAATTTTACATTTATTTTTTTTAAATATTGCTTATATTGAAACAATGCATACCGTTTATTGTGCACATATTTTTTGTTTTAATTACTCTTATTATTTTCGTAAATATAAAATAGAAAAGAAGGGGGAAGAAGGAAAGCATTTGGTCCGCATGTGTAATCATAAATACTTATATAATATTTTTTAAACTATAAGCATTAAAAATATTTTTGATTCATTTAAATTTTGATTTAAAGAAAAATAACATGAAAGTGGGGGAACTAATACATAATAGGCTCGTATTTAACAAACGGCAAGGAGAAAAAACTGTTCCCAAAATTTGATGAGCAATTTAACACCAGTGTTGATGGAAATTTCTTAGGAAAAGTATTGTACATATTTAATAGAATGTTTTAATTTTTTTAAATGTACAACACACAAATCTACTCGAAAGTATTTTTGTATCTACAACGTAAGGACGCTTCGAGTTTCGTTTTACAGGCCACAAAGCAAATGACTTTGATTTCAAAGAAAATTATCTCAAGGAGGCTCATTTCATTGCTATCTACTTAGATGTTCCAGTTAAATCAAAACTTGATGTTACAAATAAACACAGCAAGAGAAGAAGTCATTAATCATTGTATTCGAAATGCTTAACTCAGGGCCACCGGTATACCTCATTAGGATATTAAAGAACTTTTTATTTGCATTCATTTCAAATGAATCTCTGAGGAATCCTTATGCTTATACAATGACGATTAAAAACTAAGTACATATTAGGCAGAAGATAATTAAAAATTCTCATCAAAATACCAACAAACACGCATGTAATATAATTAAATCACTCTTTAAACTAAATATTTTTTCATCAAATTAATTAAATTTCATAAATATAATTATTGCGTTAACAAGTTAATATTCTTTCTACACGGAAAAAAACGCTCTGTAACTCAGCAAAAAACTATTTAATAATCACTAAAACTTGCTCCAGTCAGACTAATAATGATTAGCAGAAACCCGCTTTAGTAATTTTTTAATATTTTGAATATCATCAAATTATTCAATGAATTTAACAAAATATATTACTAAAAATTAATGACGTCATATCTATTTTACTATGCATTAATTATGAAAATCATCAAATTTTTTGTAATATTCAAGATGCGATGATTATTTAGAACTATTAAATATTTAGTGAACTATATAAAAAAAAACAATTAAATTCACTAAACTATTTCGTGAATATCATTAAATATTTAGTGTTAGGAATTTAAATATTTTCTGATATAAATTTGAATGTAAATGATATTCATAAATACTAATGGTAAAAATCACAACAAAGTTTACTGTTAACTAACAAATCTCTCGATGGTTATCATTGTGACTCCTTAGTGCTATTCAGAAGATACATTGTGTCCTGCACACTAGGCGCAATAGTAAATATCAGTAAAGCACAATATTGATATTTACTATATAAATATAGTAAATATATTACAAACGTATAAATTAGGTTTTTAAATAAAACACAATTAAATTATTTCTTTAATGTTATTATAATTCAATTTATTCTTTAGAATTTCAAAAATATTATAATGATTTTGTAAATTCTTAGTTAAAATAATAAATAATTTTCATTTAAATTCATATATTAAAAACTTAACATTTTTCTTAAAATAATTTACATTTCTTGCAGTTGTTGTTTCAAATTTTTTACTCATTGATGAATGGAATCGTTAAATATTTGTATATCGTAAAAGTAAACTTGAACAAATTGCCATACAATATGCCCCGCCGTTGGATATTTTAAGTTAAAAATTTGGAATGCTTTAAAGCAAACGTCTATTGCTCTCAAAACCGAGGAGAATATATATTTTATTCCGTCCATGTAGAATAATATCTGTTCGGGATAAATTATACTTTTTCCTACAATAGCGATGAACGGCTGAATTGTGTCTTTCCATTTAGAAGCTTATCAAAATGTTGCTCCAAACCTTCAGTTGTTGAACAGCAATAAATAAAAGAATTTTGACATTCTTTTATAGAACATCGAATTTTTTCCTTTTTCCCGTTTTCGGTTATGATTTCCTTAAAAGGATTATTCTTCAAAAGGGCGTGCAATAAAATAAATGTTGTTGCGAACTTTCCATCTGAGAATATAAAACATATTAATATTAGTGTTAAATATATAAAAAGTAGACAGTAATGAAAACTACAGAAAAAATAAAAGAAAAACTGTTACTTTATTTCAGTTAAATTCTTCTGGAACATGATCGAAAGTTCCATATGATACTATTTTTAATTTAAAAATAAAACACAAATATAATTGTTAAAGAAAATGGGAATTTAATTTTTATGACATAAATATTTTCCTAAATAGCACATTGTGTCATTAGGATTAAAAGTGATACTTTGTTTAACGAGCAATGATACTGCGAGGCGAAGTGCAGCATATGCGAGCAAGTGCAAAGATTGCGACTCAAACAAACATTTTTAATCCGAATACCACATACTATTTTTTAATCGTGAAACGTAATCGTGTGTGCCATACAGTGCTATTTCTAATTTAAAATGCCGAACAAATGTTTTAATTGGCTTAGAAAATCGATTTTTAATTTTTCTGTCAGCAATAAAATTTTAGTACCGAAAAAATTAAAATTCTATTTTCTGAGTTAATTAAAATGTTTTTTTGGTTGCTTTAAATTTAAAGTAGTATTGTGTGGTGCATACGACCCAGTTACAAAAGCTTTTAAAATAATGTAAACATTTGGGAATTACTCCGAAAAATTAAGATTTTTTTTCGTTTTCTGTGGGTTACCTCTTAATAATATTTAATATTTTCTGATTGCAAAATTATTTGCTGATGTTTACAAACAAAAATTGTAAGATTTATGGCGTATTTATATTGGATTTAATAACAGATACAACATTTTTGTAATCAAGCATTCAGCTAAAACTTACTTAAAGTTACATCCGGATCTGCCATCAAATTTTCCAATATAATTTTTGACTAAGGATCTTTTTTTTGAGACTTCATAATAACAACTATTTTATTATAAAAATCATCAGTAAAAACATCATCAAGCATACGGCCGGCGTCATTATACTTAATAAAGTAATCAATTGAAATATGTAAAACGATAAGCAATATTTTAGTAAATAGTTGAATAACTTTAAGAATTATTTAAAAATCGTGTCTTACCAATTTGTGTCCTGTAGATTCTTTGTAATTTGGCCATCTTTCACAGATATCTTTCGTAGAGTTTTCCGAAATAAACTTAATTCTTTTAGTTGAGCAGCCCTTCCAATGGAACATTAATTCCTCCAAGCTCAATACTTCATTTCACAATGCTTGATAATGTTGTTCTCCTTCAAGTTGAGTTTCTAGATTGTTGAACGTTACGTTTGATTCGGTGATCTCATGTGTTAATTTATCAGAGTTACATAACCCGGTTTTCTTTAAGCGAGCTAACTGATTACGATATTTGAAATGTAGTTTCCCCAGTGGTGAAGCATTTTTTCTCGCTAGATAATAAAATTCCTTAAAAAAATTGAACCTGTATTAATTGCACATACGAGTATAAACAGCTTTGGACTAAATGTAAATCAGTGAAGATATCTCTGAAATGAAATTGGCCATTTCGTAGAGGCATATAGCATCCATGACTGCCATATTTTTGTTTAGATTTATCTACTGGTTTAATCTGAATTATAATCCACTTTTTATTTTTTTCCATATTGAAATAGTCATCTCAGTTTTGCATTTTTAACCCTAAAAGACAATAAGGTAAACCACCTGATAGACAGGCTCTGCATTTAAAATGAAAAAGTGGATTACGATTCCGAATAAAGCAGATATTCGCTGGAAACAAAAATATGTGCATCACACACGACGGACTTATGTTTCGTTCCAGTGAACTGCTGGTTAATTCTACAACGATTGTATTTTGTGCCTTTACCCAAATGTGTCAAATTTCAATAAAACGACATCTCCATTTAAGAGATACATATTTCCATGGATTCGTCCAACCATATAATTATTAAAATATATATATATATATATATATATATATATATATATATATATATATATATATATATATATATATATATATATATATATATATTTCCGTATCTAAAAACGTTTAAAATTGCTCATATATGATCGATGTCGATGAAAGTGACCAACAGTAATATCTTGGTCACTTTCACTTTCATCGACATTGGTCATGTAGGATCAATTTTAAACCATTTTAGGTACATAAATATTTTTCAATATTTTTACGTAATTGTGAATTGACATTAACGATATACATATACGAGTATATATAATAAGTTAATATATGTATAAAATATACATATCAATTTATTTAATATTCATTTCAGTTGTACATATGTACCTTCTCCTCAGTCGGTATTAACAGTATTATTTCTTCTGCTAACTGGTTGCACACTTTTGTGTTCATTTTCAGGCCTCTTTTAATATAAAAGCTGACAATAATGTTGCATAAAACATCTCGGCTTAATTCAGAAAGTCGTTCCTTTTCTTGATTTGTGGTATTTATTTTCTTCAGTAATAAGTTTCCCTTGTGACTGTCGTTTAGGATTTCCAAAAGATAGGCTCTATTCACATACCGGCACTCTGAAGTACTGGCAGATGACGTGGATGTTATGCTTGATAACGTATCAGATACAGTTGATTCTGTATCTATTTCTTTGCTCAGGGTTAGGTTTTGCCATTTGGTCCATTTGTCTCTAAATTTAATTATATTCTTCCATTTGAAATCTTTTAAAAGTATAACAATATAGTCCGGTGTCAACATTTTTAGTTCTGGTATGTGCACACCTTGGCCTGGAAAAGAACATTTATAAAATTAAAAGCCGGTTTTCTAAATAAAAAAAAATCACTTACTATCCAAATAACTGTAGAGATCAGCTAAACCCCACGAATTCAACAAATTGAAAAGTTCAGTTTGTTGGTATGTTAAAGTTTCTACGTTTAAAACCAGTACCTCGTTAGTATCTAAACTCATATCATTTGAATCCAGGCTCTATTCTTCATTTTGGTTGTTTATGGCAGGACAAATTGTATTATCTTTTGTATGATTTTCAGTATACTTGTTACATTTATTGTTGTTATTATTATTATTAGTTAATTCGCTCATTTTTAGTTAATAAAAGTGACATAAAAAAAAAATTTAAAAAAAAAATGTTCTACATAATTAAATCTTAGTTAAAAATTAAAACTGTTTTATTCTAATCATAACCTTGTTATTAATGATATTAATATTAACCGGTGGACCACAAAATTTATGAATATCAAGTGCTCTAAAGGTGCCCTTCTGACTTAAATCTATTTGATATGCAGCGTAATGATCGTCATATGGAATAGATTTTATAGGACTTCCGACAACATCAGTTTTGGTTTTAGAGTTGTTCACTGCTAACTCAACAATTTCTAAACGTCATCAAAATATGGAATAAAATATCCCTTTTTATATATTGTACACTTATATTCTAAACTACTATAATATTTGAAGCCACTGTGGATTTCATTTAGGAAACCATTTTCGAATGACTTACAAGAATGTTGAATAATATTTTGCTTGTCAATAACAATAGGTGATTTCGGTGATTCCAACAAATATTTAGCAAATTTTAGTTGGAATTTTTTCACTAACGAAAGACAAATATTTCGACGAGAAGTAATGGAAGAAGCATAGCTTTTAAATTCCCTGTGTCAAAACGGAAACACCAGTAAAATCTAGGAGGCCCAGAAAATTCAATTATTGTGGGGTAATGAATCATAAAATGGTGTTTAGGCTTAAGGTGATCGTTAAATATATTTTGGTAATTTAAATGGTGTATTTCTATTTGCTTTTGGAGAGTTTTTAAGTGATATCTTGGTATATAATACCATAACAATGTTTCTATAATATTTAAAAAGTTTAAAAGAAATTTCCAGACCTCGTTTTCTTCATCGACTAAATCACCTATTATTAATGGGAAAAAATGAATAAAAGTCTTCATTTCTTTTGCGGACATCTTAAGCCGAAATGTTTTTAAGTGGATTAGTTTAAGTGGACTTGGTATGTTTTTTTTTCTCAATTTGACCAAAATTAAATAATAAAATTCTTTTATTCAATATTGAAAGGTCAAAATATTTGTCATTTTCAATGAAATGTAAAATTATGTGACATATATTATAATGACAAACACCTTCGTAAATGTCATGCATAATGTCCACTGAATAATTATTTACTACATCAAATGTAGGGATTGTATTAAATATTGAATCACTGCTTATTCCGGTTAATTTTGGATCATTGTATTTTAAGTCAATATTATAATTTTCCTTTGTTCGCATTAAATTACTTTTCTCCTTACACAGTACCCTGGATTCAGATTTGTGAACTTTACAAAATCTGCAAAAATATAGAGCTAAAAAAGATTTACTAAACTCTAGTACACTGTTCAACGCGAGGTTATCGCCCAAAATTATACCTAGTGCAAAATAAACGTGGGCATTACCTTCAGTCATTTTTAGGGTCAATCCACATTGTTCTAGAAATTTAATTTCCGACACCAATGCTTTTATACATGTATTATTGCCATAGCATTTCATATCTCCAGCTTTTATTATTGCTGCAAGAAATATATTGTCCAATTTAGACATGTCAAGGCAGGGAAAAGCATAATATATATTTGACACACTATATTGAGTTGAATGAGCCCCTAAAGGATTATTAATCTCTAAATCATCAATATATAAGAAATATGGAATAACAATTTTATTTGGAAACATGGTTAATTTTTTTTCCAAAGATCCCCTTGCATAAAATTGTTCAACATATTTGAAATCTCTTGAGAATTAGATAATTTAACGCGTGCTTCTTCTAATACACTGCGCCTTTGAAACAATTTTTGGAACTGAAATCTTAACGGTAAAAGTATACCTGAAGATGAAATTTCGTCATATTGCAAAATATCTTCTAAAATTATTGGTGCTATTTGTTTTGAAATAAAAAAACATTTTGGACGTTTAACTAATTCTTCTTTCTCAAGCTGATTAAATAATTTATAATCAGTATTATACAATTGAAAGGGATCTTGAAATGTATGGATAAGAAAAATTAATTCATTAATAAAGTTCTGATTTTTAGAATTTTCATTTACAAATTTACACAACATTTCAGTAAAGGGAATAAACATTTTGTTTGTAATATTGTGTTGTATTGAAAGTACGTCTTTCCTAGAGAAATTCGAGTTATCATGCATACACAAAACAAAATTTAAAATTTGTTCAGGGATCTGGTCCTCAAATGTACCCTGATAAGAATAATTTTCAATTTCGCTAATAAAATTAACCTCATTTTTCTTTAAAGGTGATGTTTCTTTACGCACTAAAACGCAATTTTTGTTCTAATCATCAAAGTTTTCACAGTGTTTATTAAACACGTGCTTTCGAAAACTTTTTAAAGTAGAGAAAAAGGTTAAACAATCACCTTCAATGCATTTGTAGCTATCGGCCATTGATAATTTTATGCACTTGTTTGCAATGAATTTTAAAGTTTTCGAAATTGCCTACAGATTTAAGGCATTTAAAGCACTTCATAATTATATGAAAAAAGATCCGATAAAATGATTAATTCAAATATATTTTACGCTATTTCTTAAATTAAATAACCCTTTATTACATAGTTTAGGTAAGTATTACTGAAATCGATAATATGGATGATAAAAAGTAATTGCACATTAAAACCATATAAAAAAAATGTGAACTATGAATATTTTGATTTTATACTTACATGTTTAATTGTTTAGAAGTACATATATTTAAAAACAATGCAATTTACTTGTAAAATATTTAATAAACTTATAAAAAACACGTTTTTTTCAAAAATAAAAAACACTTCTTCTCTGTAAGAACACGCAATTTATAATGAAAAGGGCTAAAAACACAGACAGCATAGTTAACGGTAAAACTTTGTTAGTTTCATTACATAAATAAATGAAATTCACTAAAAAATGTATAATTATCACACAAAGTTTTCTGATATTCATAAAAGAACTAAAACATAATATTTTGTGATGAATGTCATTAAAATATTTTGTGCAATTCACCACTTACTTTTGTGGGTAACGGGTTTAGCGAAAGAAATTATGACAATCAGTACTTTTTTTATTATATACACTAAAACATATATGTAATACTTTTTCGCAAAAACAAACGGGAATTTTGCGTAATCAATGTTATTGGATTATAAAATCCAAAAATACAACGCTAACCGAACTTTGGGGGAATATTTATATAATAATCGCTTTATCATAAAAATTTGTATGTGTTACCTTGTAATAAGTCCTAAACAAACAATATAGACAATTTTTCTCGCTCACACAGTGTGTTTAAGGTACAAAGTCATTTTACTCGTCGAACTATTCTTGAATTACCAAGATTTTGGTGAACCTTATGTTGCACTAGACATTACAGCGCTACATTTTTTGCCTTTTAGCTAGTTCAGTCAATAAAGCTAAAAAAGTAGCGTTATTTCGTACGAGGAGATCAAAGCTTGGATGTTGATGAAAACTTTTCCATTGTCTATTTAGTGTCTAGATCAAAGTTTATAATTTTTTTTAACGATTGCCATTTTCGCCTCGCAAAAACTACAAAATGCCTTTCAAATATACCTAATTGTCCAGGCGGCTAGTCGTTTAACCAAATAAAAAATGGAGGTGTGGCCAACACACGACTTTCTTTTAAGAACAGAGAATTTTGAGAAATTTAATTTTTTTTTTGTAATTTTTAATTTTTTTTTTTTTATTTTTAATTTTTTATATTTATTTGTTTTTAATTTTTGGAAACATTTTGTATTAATTAGTTTTTTGTAAACCTTATACTTTTTAAGATATTTGCAAAATATATTTTCTGGACCAAGGGAGTGGCCACTTCCGGTAAGCCGATTTGGAGTAAAATTCACTGGGACCTCCCAATTTATCAAAAAGGCTTAAATCTGAAGTTTCAGTTTGATTGGTTAAACCATCTGGCTGTAGAGAGGACACAGAAAGACTAACAGACTGACAGACAGACAGACAGACACCATTTCGAAACCCACTTTTTCGGACTCAGGGGACCTCAAAACCAATAAATCTTTAAAAATTTCAAGGTACAAAGTTTTCATGATTACTATACTTTATTTTACTAGAGTAAAAGAAAGTAAAATGTTAATCGTGGCTCATTAAACTATTTACCGTAAAGCTGAAAATTTTGTTTATTTTTCAAAAATTTATTTTTATTTCGGTAATAGATGAAAGGCTGTTAATGGGAGGGGAGATGATTACATGCGGCTTGACTATATCTTTATAGAAATGTAGCACACATTTTAGTAAAATCAATTACTTTCTCAATTTATTGATTTATTGGGTTGAAGTAAAAGCCATGGTTTATGTACCAAATTTGTTATGAATTTAAATATGAAAATAATGTTTTATATACATTTAGCATCCTAACGAATGATCAGAAGGATGAGGATTGAGTTTAATTTAAATAATTTAAAACTATAGCCGACTAAATTATTTAAATTTTTAATCTATCTTTATTCTATAGATTATTTTAAAGTATAATTAATATTGTGATTTTCATCAAAATTTTATAAAATATCTTTAATGAATTGCACAACATTTCATTTAACGATATTAAGTTCAGAGAATAATTATTTTCATTAAAATCAATAAACATTTCGTGAATATAATAATTTTTTTTATTTAAAACCTTATTGATTATCACAATACAAATGTTGATTAATTTTTGATTTATTTCAAATAAATTTTTTATGAATTACAATAAAATACGCTAAAATTTCGATTATGAATTTCATAAAACATACTTTAGTTAAAATCACAATTGTAGAAAAATCAGTAAATTCAATTTAATGCGTATTATTAAAGAAACAATTAGATTCAATAAAATTTTAATGAGAATCACAAAAAAACATTTAGAAAAGCCTCTTAATGATTTTAATCAAATTACAGTAAAACCTCCGTATGTTGGACACTCAAGGGACTAAAAAAAATGTCCAAGGTACGGAGGTGTCCAACATATAGAATTATCCACAAAATTATTAAATAAAACATTGTAGCTACAATATAATTTTCCAAACAAATATATTTAGCAGATTACTATCAAAGTTATGGTTGTTTACATAAATTCACTATGTAATATGTATTTCTAAAAATTCATTACTTCAAAAAAATGTCGTACATAAAAAATAAAAAAAATATTGCATACATTCCTCGCCTTTAACCTTTTTTAAAAAAGTCTAAAATTAAAGCTTGTTTTTTTGGTTTCGATAAAATATAGGTATTCATTTTTTGTTCTAGTATTGTTATTTCGTTAAACATTGACGGAACAGTATTTAACGAAATTTTTTTTAAAATTTCAAGACTTCTTAAGGCTTATTCTATTGAAACTGGTTCCTCTTCTTCAATGTCGGATTCAACTTCTTCTATATCACTTACTTTTTCATTATCCATAATTGAATTTAATATAGCATCCTGATTTGGTTCACAACAAACAGCAACATTGTCGTCTATCGAAACGTAGTCTACAAATATTTCTGGAGATATTCCCAATACATTCTCTGGTATTACAACTTCTTCTATATCCAACAAATCAACATTTTCAGTTGTAGTAGACGTCGTTGAAAAGCCCGCTTTCTTAAAACAATTCTTGATACAATCCGGCGTTACCGATTTCCATGAATCGTGTATCCATATTATGGAATCGAGAACATTTACACTTGTGCATATATCTGTCGCAGTCATCTCACCATTTCCAACATACTCTAATGTGGCCACAACCTTTTTTAGAATATTGCTTCTATATAGGCTTTTAAAATTTTTAATGATCCCTTGATCTAGGGGTTGAATTCGTGATGTCATTTTCGGTGGGAAAAATTTTAGGTTCACATTGGTTAAACCCTTCACAACTGTATGTGCTGGGCAGTTGTCTACAGTAAACAAAATATTCCGATTACTTTTTTTCATTAAAACGTCGACTTCGCGAACCCATTCTTCAAAAATTTGAGAAGTCATCCATGCAGATTTATTATATCGCCATGTAACCGGAAGATCCTCCTTTTTTAAATTTCTGAACGCTCTCGGCTTTTTCGACTTTCCGATTACTAACGGCTTAAGTTTTTCACCTAATGCACTAGCACATAACAACACTGTTAGTCTCTCTTTCGAGAGTTTGCCACTGTTACACTTTTCATCTTTTAGCACTAAACTTTTATCGGGCATTAACTTGAAGAAGAGACCTAGCTCGTCGGCATTGAACCAGTCCTTTTCTTCGTAACCATCAGCAAAAGCCGAGAATTTGCTATGAAATTGGCTGACATCAATTTCCGATACCTCATTCGCTTCTCCACATAGGGCTTTGTATTGAATTCCGTAACGCGCCCGAAATTTCTCCAACCATCCATTTGACCCTTTAAAATCTTGTATGCCTAGTTTAACGGCAATACCTTTTGCACATTCCTGTATCATTGGTCCGGATATTCGAGCATTAGCTGCCCTCATCTGTTTGAACCATTCATAGGTAGTAGTGTTTATATCATCAAAATTAGATTTTGGTCGTTTTCGTTGCATATCTGCATTTTCCTCTTGGAACCGTTGTAAATATTCCGCTTTTCGTGATTTTATGTTGCCCACTGTTGATTTTGATACGCCAAATTTGTTGGCAGTGTTACGTAAACTGCTATTTTTTAAGTAATCTATCACGTCAACTTTTTCCTTAAGACTTAATTCTTTTATTTTTTTTTTGTCCATTTTTCAAATATGAAGGATAGCTAATTAATAATCTAAAATAGGATTTGTTGTTTTATAAATTAACTTTTGGCAAGTGTTTTACGCAGAATAATTCCACATTATGAAACCTAAAAAGTGTGTTGGTAAAGTTCGTTACAACTGTTAGCTAAAAATAGTCAGGCAGGGACTATCAAACTTGCAAATGTTTGTTTAAATTTCATATTAACTTTAACATTTAAATCTGCTTCATGTTGCTTCTCCTCTGAAGTTCAAATATCAACATACAGACACTATATACACAAACAAAAATATCATATGAAAACAAAACAAGTCACTTTCTTTCCAATACGAATTTTTACAGTTATCCTAATGGAATTGTATGTGTGATGTAACATAAGTGTTGATCAATGTAAAAATTCGGCAAATATGAATGTAAGAGTGAGACACATTATAAAACGAAATAAAACAAAATCCCTACCACGCTGTTTCAATTATGTATTTAGTTTTAGTTGCTGTTGTTGTTTTGTTAGTGTCCATTAAGGTCGATTTATATTATCAGTTCCTTTCAGTTCCTACTCGTATCGTGTCAGACAAAAAAAACATTGTTACATATATTTTCTATAGGAGTATTTATATTATCCTTTCCTTTCCGTTCCTACTCGTACCGACACAGACACATATTGTTGAAAAGAATGTTTTGTCTGATATTTGAAGGCGAAATAATACGAAAGAATAACGAAACAAACAAAAATTGTAAACTGCTACTAAAATTTTTGTATTTTTGTGTGTTTTACTCTATACATAACCAAAAGATACAAATATATGTATACGTTAATCATACGAATAAAATGCCTGAATTCAAAGGTACGGATAGTATAAATTGATGATGTCTGACACGATACGAGTAGGAACTGAAAGGAACTGATAATATAAATCAACCTTTATACGGAGGTAAATTTATACTCTATAAGATGAAAATCCTTAAATATAGTGTCCAAGTTCCAATATACAGAGGTTGTCCAATGTATAGAGTTTTTTATCGATTTTTAGAAAATAAATGTATAGGATTTCAAGGGACTGGAAGAAACTGTCCAAGATACAGAAATGTCCAATATACAGAGGTGTCCAACATTGGAGGTTTTACGTATTTTTTTTTCTTGTAGTTAATAAAACCGTTTCATATCAAAAAAAAACTTAATGCAATATATTCAAATTCCTAAAATAAGAATATGCTTAGCTAATAAACATTGCTTACATTAAAGAATATTCTTTAAATAAATTATAATTCATTATATTAATGTAAATAATTCGTAAAATTCAGAAAAATTAGCGACGTTATTGTTTTGTTTCAAAATCCATTTGAGTATCGCCGCGTAAATTTAAGTGAGATTTATAAATTCATCAATTAATTAATTAAATTGTAATAAAGTGTAAAGAGTTAAGTTTTTCGAAGACTTTGTAGTAGGTATATCTAAATATTTCATGTGAAGATATTTTTAAAATTCTAAAAGAATCTAAAATTAAAGATACTGTTATTCAAAATCAAAGGTAAGTTTACAATCACAAAATAACATGTGTGTGTGTGTGTGTGGTATAGTAACGGTAAAATTTGCTCGTTCATTGAAGTTAAGTTTATTCTTAATCAATATACTAAAAAATGTCTATAAATAGTTTAGTTGCATTTTTTTTCCTTTTCTTCCTTTCTTTCTTCCTTTCATATTATTTAAATAGCGTTACCTCTTTCTAATTAATTTGATTGATGAAATTGTGTAACTTTACTAGGGAACAGAGTTCATTAAACAGCGAAATAAATTGCTGCTGCTCTACGTCTTGCAATCGCGAAATTTCATCCACAAACTATCAACCAGACACAAGGCGATTTTAACAACGTGCCAGAAAATTCTGAAAATGTAACTTGAAAAAAAAAAAAAACATTGGATTTCTTGAAAAATAAAATTTTTTTTCTTTCAGATTCTTCTAAAACCAATACTGGAACAAACCATCCAAGGAAAAGCTTTGTTATCTTTATCAGACCAAAAATTAAAATTATCAGATCCTAACAGGTCAATATTGGTCGACCAAATTGTGACTTATTACATAAACAAGAACCTGCCAATGAGTATTAACCGATGTGAAGCAGTGGCTTCACAAATAGAATGCCACTTTCCGACTGAATCTGCGGTAAGCTTTACTTTCATTATTTATTTTGACTATTAATTACATATGTCAAGTTATTGTTTTCTATTTTAAACAATAATTTTTCACTGTAGTACAGTCGTGTGGTTTAAGAAAAAATTAACGATACGTTTTATTTATAGCATAAAACTTAATAAATAAACAAATAAATTTGACAGTTTTAAATAACTAAATTTTCTTATTTTTAATTATATGTTTCAACATTATTATAACAAAATAAACACTTTATTTATTTATTTATTCACATTTCAGACAGTTTTCTTTCAAAGGAGGAAAAATCTAAAATCAAAAAGCCAGTTATACGATCTTTATAATAATAAAAATCAAAGCATCGGAGTTCAGCCCTTATTCCGAAACAAAAAAGACACGAACGATCAGACTCGTTGGAACATGATATCAACTCCAATGGTAATATTTAAAAAAAAATATTTTTTTATGTCTCATTCTGTTACAATTTCGTATAATTTTCCAGTATTTCCTTTGTTAAGTCATGATGACGCACGAATTTTATGCAATCACTTAAAATATAACAGGGATGAGTCAAATTTAGAAGAAATATTTGTTAAATGGACATCTTCTGCTAATTATAGACTTAATTGGATTAATAGCATTCATGAATTAAATATTGATTATATGTATAATCAATGATTGGCCAGCGTCCTCGCAAACTTATGATCCTAAATTGATCGACATTGATTTTAATCATATATACCCTGATGCCGAAAGTATTTACCTTAAATTTGACAGATTTTGCAGTGATGTACTTGCAATTATGGAAGAAAAAGTAACAGAGCCAATAGCTAAACAAATGTTAAAAGATTATAAGCAACAAAAATTCATTTCAGATTCACGATCTTTCATCATATTATTCTTGTTACATGCCATATTAAAACCAAGTACAAAAAAAAAGACTTCTTCTAAGCAATTTATGAAATTTACTATTAAAAACGCGCAAAATGCGTTTATGATACAAAATCTATCAAGTCAAAAACTAAAGCTTTTATTTATTGTGATAAAATTATATTTAAATTAAGTCCTCTCGCCGCTTTGGATTGCGCGTTTAAACTATTTTAGGTCTTTCATAGAATATCCTCTTCAATGTAAGGCCATTTGGCAGTTGATTCAAACGTTTTTTTTATAATATTAAAACATAGTACAACGATGCATTTCCAGCAGTGAATTTGCTAATATCTAACTTAAAATAAATTACAATCATTTATTCAAATGAATAGCTGTTTTAGTTTAAAATTTAAAATTTTACATTAAATGAAAACCATTTTTTATTTTTATATTTTTTTTTTAATTTAAAGTACTTGCAGTGTACTTACATACTATGTGATGAATAAGATACAGAATTTTTTGAATTTCAATAAACTAATGTTAAAATTGTTTAACTTAAAAATTTGCGTTATATTCTGTTGCCATGTAATAATTAGTTTGAAGTTATGTTGGGTTTTCGTGCATTCAATTCTTTTTACTTTTAAGACGTACATCTCTTGCCGTAAATAATACAGAAGAAGTAAACGATTTTTATTAAGTATTCTTGGTCAACTTGGACTATTAAGAACCTAGAATTAGGTCAAGTTTTTATAGTGGAACTTATTCGTAAGTTAAAGATTAACAAACTCTGAAAGAAATTAAATTAAAGAAAATTACTTTAATTTTAAATCAATAAGATTGTTTCGGCTTTTTATAGACAAAATATATTAAAAATAATGGCATTCACAGCACTTTCGACTTGTTAATCAGAAAAAATGAAGAGGCCACTCATTTATAAATATATCTACCAGAAAAAGTAGAAATATCAAAATCCTACCCGTACTTTAACCCCGTGGTCAATACAAAGTGTATCGACTCCAAAAATGAAAAGTTTGCTTGAGCTTTCTCTGTGGTAGTTTGGTATCGTACTGATAAGTTCGTACAAACAAAAAAGTTCGGTCTACTCATCAGGTAGCTACGACCAAACTACAAAAATAAAATTCTAACTTCATACATTAAGTATGAGGCAAGAACGCATTGATTTAGCGAATTATAAAATTCACCAAATCAAAAAACTCAAGGAAATCTCATTTCTGTGTGTTTTCTGCCCACACAAATAATAGAAAGAGAAAGTTTGTCTGTATTAATTAAATCAATAAGATTGTTTCGGCTTTTTATAGACAAAATATATTAAAAATAATAATACGTTTTTTTCCGATTTTACAGCGCTATTATACCACGCGGGGACATTCGATTAATTTTATTCTTAAATGACATATAAAAATTGAGGTTGGATGTCCCCATATACATTTTGTTTTATTATTAAATTTGATTGTGTTGTGTTTAATAATAAAAAGTAAATTTAGAGATTAATTTCGACGGAAATAGTGATTTAATGAAATAAAATTAGTGATTTTTCCAAAGTAAAGTGTGTTTATGTTAGTGTAGGATTTGTATATGGGATACTTCTTAAATTATTAGTTTCGACATCCACATATTTATACGTACAAGAAACTAATATTTGTAAACATAATTTTAACAGTTTCTGTAATTAAAAAAAATGATGATTCGATATACATTTTTGTCATTATAACATTTCAAATTCTACCATGAATTTTTTGACTGAAGATCCTAATGTAGTTGTAAATAATGTTTGTGCTCTTAAAAGGTAGCTCGCTTGTCGCGGTATTTCAAATATCGCAAATAAAGCGGAACCAATAAAAAGGTATACTGTAGTATATTTGTTAACTGATTCTTACTAAGGGATTGATTTTACAGGGTAGAGGAATGTATATGTAATAATAACCAAGACAACGTTCTAATATCTATCGATAAATCGAAATTGTTTTATCAAAAATTTCCAAAAGCAGAGCAAACCAAAATTCCAGGAAGTGGATGGAAAAACTTCCCTTCTGTGATAATTCCAAAATCATTTAGTTTGAGATTGAGTTGAAAATTAATTGCTAGACCAGACTGCACTTAACGTAGAATCCTTTTATTTTTCTATCATATATTCTTGTAAGATTTTCACCACCACCCACATTTATTCATTTTCTTATCATATTCCGGTGCGAAAGGTTTTGTTATTTTACCTTTTCTCTCGTCTTAACAATTTTATTCTCTTGTTCATTTCGCTGAAGGATTTGGTTTTTCTTTTCCTTTTCTGTTTTTGGAAATCTCCCTTCATATTTTTACTTGGTTTTCTTCTCATTTTTTTTATTATCATTTCCAATCGATTTTATTAAAAATCAATTTACTTCTTGTTGTAAATCTAAAATCTAACCAAGAGTACGCCACAAGACGAAGGTGACGGCTCGTCCCGTACTTGGGGCTCTCGTCAACAAAACAGTTGGACTAAAACATATCAATTTTCGCTTTTAATATTACACGCGGTACCCATTCCGATCTATATACAATTTCATTCACATTCATTCATATTTTCACGGACGTATTAGTTCAAAGTTTGACGATGTCAGACAACGAGCTGGAAATGGCCTCCTCACAGGTCAAAGGCGAGGTTGAGGCCACCACTCGTACAATAAAATTTGCAGCAGTTCTGGTTGGACAATGCCAGAAACTGGTTTAATATGGCAGAACTCCAATTCCAAATCACCGGCATAAAATTGGACAAAGAAAAATTCGTTAGTCTATTGTCGGCCCTGTCTCCCTAAGCTAGCGAGGTCGTCTTAGACATTATGGCGAATCCGCCGACCGAGAATCTATACGAAACAGTGGAATCACCTTTTCTCGCCCGCTTAACGCCATCAGACGAAGCAAAACTCGAAACTCTATTATCGCAACAAAACTTAGGAGATAGGCGACCTTTCGAAGCACTTCGCCATATACAACAGTTAGCTGGAACTCAAGTCAGTACAAAAATCGTCAAATCACTATGGGTGCGCAGATTACCTGAAGTAATCAAAATAGCGTTGTTGACACAGCCTGAAACAACAAGTCTTAATGACCTGGCTGTCACCGCTGACAAATTGCACGCCGCATTATCATCTACAAGTCAAAATATTTCCGCGGTAATACGCCAATCACGCTCCACCGTCCGTAGGGATTCCGGTCGAGAGCCAACTGCGACCACATCTCAGAGTGTCACAATCGAGGATCGCCTCGCTAAACCCGAAGCACAACTGAACAATTGGTCAAACAGCAACAGCCGTAGTCATTCAAGGGGTCGACAATAATTTCAATCAGGATACAGACGGAATTCGAAGTCGCGCCGTCCCGGCAATAACCGCAAGTACGAAAAATGCTGGTATCATTAATAGTTTGGCCTGGCAGCGCGGAAATGCGTACAACCGTGCAATTTCAAAGCATCATCCACATTGAGCATGGATGTCAATTCAGATCCAAAAAAACGAGTCAAACAACGGATAGAGACGACGTTGTCCAACACCTAGAAAGTAGGTCTATTATTCATTCACGACCATAAAAACAAACTTACATTTCTTATAGACACTGGCGCTGACCTTTTCGGTCATTCCAGCACATTATTACAGGGGCGCGTTTTCATTCACCAAACGTGATCTCGATCTACTTTTATCGGCAGCCAATAATACCACAATTTTTGCTTATGGCACAAACTTGCTTCAAGTGGGCATCGGACTGAAGAGAACACAATGGTTCGGGATAACACTCCAACTCCGATCCATTATTGAATCAAAAACGGTTATGCCACTTTGCTGAAGAATTTCCCATCACTTACAATAGAGCCGAACTACAACTCACCAGTTCGACACAACGTAGTCCATCATATTGTCACAGCATGCCATCTGCAAGTGTCAAGACCACGTCGACTCGATCAAGTGAGACATACCATAAAGCCGCTCTATGAGAATTCCAGCACATGGTGGAATTAGGGATTTACAGGCCTTCCGCATCTCCCGTCTCCCGTCCACTTCACATGGTGAAGAATAAGATCAAAATTGGAGACCATGTGGAGATAACCGGCGTTTAAACACGGTGACAACACCGGATCGCTACCCAATACCTCACATTCAAAATTCCTCCATGCACTTGCATGGACGCAAAATTTTCTCCAAAATTGATCTAGTCAGAGCTTATCATATAGTTCCCATCGCACCTGAAGACGTTCATAAAACGGCAATCACAACACCGTTTGGCCTCTTCGAATGCCATTCGGCTTACGCACTGCCGCTCAAATGTTTCAGCGTACGTGACTTGAACTTAGTTTTCGTTTACATTGACGACATTCCTGTAGCATCAAAATCAAGGGAACAACACAAAGTGCACTTGGAATAACTCTTTCACAGACTAACACAGTTTGACGTGCATATCAAGAGCTCAAAGTGCGTTTTTGGCGTGTCCACTTTTGACTTCCTCAGCCACAAGATAACATCTAATGGTATTTTGCCGTCTGAAGAACGAATAAATTCCATTAGGGAATTCCCAGCCCCTGTTTCAATCAAAAGTATACAGCGATTTGTCGGCATGGTAAATTACTACCACCGATTCATACCAAAACTCGCTCAAACACTCGCAGTCCGTGCAACTCGTAAAATGATTACAGCTCGCTACTTTTGGCCCAGCCTAAACAAAGACGTATGCAATTGGGCTTAGTCTTGTTTATCCTGCCAACGTGCTAAAGTTCAACGACACACAAAATCACCCCATGGACAATTTGAAATTCCGCCTGGTCGATTTGAGCATAACGGGGGATACTCAAAGCCGCATTAATGGCCAGAGGGAATACAATCAATTGAAGTTCGGAAATACCAATGATACTACTTGGAATTCGAGCAACAGTGAAGGAAGATCTTAAGTGCTCACCGGTTGAATTAGTTAACGGTCAAACCATCAAACTACCCTGTGAATTCTTTGTCGAAAATCCTCCTTCACCACTCCCAACTATCGATACAATCATCGACCAACTGCGAAAAACCATGCGCAACCTCATATCCAAAATACGAACGAAAATCGATCAGCAACCGCGATTTTGTTTCCATAAGAACAGACAAGTTTCGCAAGGGATTAAATACTCCCTATGAGGGTCCGTATAAACCTATACGCAGACCTAAGAAACATTTCATCGTATCGATTAATTGAAAAAATTCCAACGTTTCAATCGATTGACTCAAACCAGCTTACGGAATACTTAGTTCGGCTGAGCAAACATCAAGCCATCGGTTACAAAAACCGTTCGTATAGCTTCCACTCCTACAATCATTCCCTAGGGAGGGAAAAAATCACTCGCGTGGGAGTCCTATAGCAACTTACTCACAATTCAATTCAATTAATCAATTATTCACATAAATATTCATCACTCGTTCACCACCACAATTCGCGCATTCATATTCACACGCATTTACATGAACGCACCTTGTTATTCCCACGCATTCACAGGAACGCACCTTGTTCAACCATCAACGCAAAGGCTGTCAAAATCTCACGCGCAGTAAAAATACACTGTCGTTTTGCAACTGGTGAAAAACACAAATCATTTAAAATTCGTTCAACAAATTAAAATAAAGAAGAAACAAAATCGTTTTAGTGAAAGTGTTTGTTTGATTTCTTGATTTATTTTTTACCGTTCTACTTTACGCCTGGAGTAGCCAAATCGAGGACGGGCGGCTACAGATCCGTCTTTGAAAACCACCTGCACATTGCATTGCTTTATGCCAACCTGTAGTGCTGACATGAAAGGTGGGTCGGCCCATTGATTCTGCACTCTCAACAGGGGGTCATAGATGTGTTCATCTTCATCACCAATCGTAATCAGATGATGAAAAATCCTTTATGTATCCTGACCCTATAGGGATTCGAACCTGGGGTGCTATTCTTGAACCATTACGAAAATTTTCGCATTGCGAGTTGGTGTAAAAGTATTACAAAAATCCTAGTTTTCGTAATACTTTTTCACTAACTCGCAATACGAAAATTTTCGTAATGGTTCAAGAATAGCACCCCTGGTACCACCCGACCCAACCGCCACAGCTTTAACCAATGTTTAACCGGTTAATTTTGTTTCCTCGACTGATTTCGCGGGTAAAATGTCAGTGATTGGGCCCTCTTTTCCATAAGAGACGTAACCTCATAAATTATTCACTGTAACACTTAGTTAGTAACTAATAGTTTAATAACCATCGCGCTTGTTGCTCGAAAGGAATTTAGGTTTAATTCCGAGCATTCAGTTTCCAAGACAACATTTTCCCAGCTTGTACTAGTCCCGCTTCTTCATAAGACATGTGGTTTTTCGTCGTTCGAGGTATTGGTATATATGCAATATAATTTTAAATTACTGCTAATTCACTTACAGCAGCGCTTATTACTGATAGTGGATCTGTGTTTAGCTTTATTGGTCCATTCTTACCAATGAAATGCCGGGAACAAATAAATTTAAATCTATCGATATTTTTAATCCCAAAATGGCGTTTTCTACACGCGCTGACCCATTTCCTACACCGTAGTGGATCGGTTTTTGGGTTTGTAAATCGTACAAAAAATATACTTTGGACAATTTTCCGCGAATCGGATGAACACAAACCAAACGAACAATATTTTACACCCATTTGTATGAAGCTTTTGTTTATAATGTAATATATTTCAACAGTCAAAACAAAAACCACTTGTTATACAATATTTTAATAACTGTGGTACCGCCAGTAAACAAAATTTGGAACTATATATTTCAAAAAGATACTCATCTCATTCGGTTGAATTTTCATTCCATTAGCAGAATTTCTCTGAGGCTTTCACATTTGTGACCGCAGCACGTTCGCCGGATAGGTGGGATCGGTTGGGCGGAGTAATTGTCACTAGCCACAGAGATCTAGATGTGCTGCTATAATGAACCCATACCGACGATCTTGTAATAAATAAACATGGAACGACATAACACTTGCAATAAATTAATACTTCATACCGGATTAAAAGGTTGTAAAAAAAAATTTAATATCACAGCCATTTTCTTGTGTGGTCAAGGTGTTGACCATATGTACTTCATCCTTCCCATAGGCAATATCATGCATTAAAATTTGATTTGTCCCATAATAATGTATTAGTCCACGCTATCCATATATAGACCTACTGATGTCCATTAAGACTGCAACATATTTAGGACGGCCACAAGTACAACCACTAAATCTTCAATTGTTGTATTACTGCATTATTCAAACAGTATTTAATCGATTGGTTTGGGTGGGGAAACTAAAAGAAGAAACCCATAAACAGACACAATCATTACCATCGGCCACAATTTAAACAAATTAACTAATTATAGCAATGAAACTGTAAGGAGCATGATTATAAGGTAGATTGTTACAAATCTGATTAGATTAAACCAAAAATGAGCATCGAACCGATTTCATCATATTCGCTTATGTATATTGTATAATATTATGCTTGTCGCACGAATAAAATACTCAGAATTATGTATTATTACGTATAATATTTATTGAGGTTATATCGCAAGAACAGAATACAGAGTAATGACAAAAGAAAGGGAAAAACTCAAATACGACGTGGTATGACCAGATGTATACGGGTGCGTTCTATCGCAATTAGTCGGTGCGTTCAGTAAACATCTTTTACTTCTTCGTTCGCATTCGGGGTGGTCGATCATATACATTCCTGCCCGGCCAAACCGGTCCGGTTTGGAACTTTCCCATGTGCTGAAATTAGCCGGCATACCTTCTGGATCGGTCGCTGACATTGATGTTTGATTAGCTGTCCATCAGATGTTTTTTGATCGCTTTTATACTCAATCGTTACTACACGTACCAGCCCATCACTGCCCGGATGTATTTTGATAATGCGCCCTATGCGCCATCGAGATGGTGGTAGGTTATCTTGTTGAATGACAACGATGTCGTTTATTTGCAAATTTGGCTCCGCTCGGGCCCATTTACTACGTGCTTGTAATAAAGTGAGATATTCCTGTTGCCAACGCTTCCAGAATTGTTGGTACATTTGTTGTAGTTGCTGCCAATATTTCAGTCGATTTCCTGGAACATCTGGAACAGTTGGTTCAGGCCGTGCTGTTATTGGTCGTCCTATTAGAAATTCGCCAGGGGTTAAAGCAAGACCTCCCCCCGGATCATCATTAAGCGCTATGATCGGTCTGCAATTGAGACACGCTTCGATTCGTATGAGAAGCGTGTTCAATTGATGATAATACATCGGTTGTTTGCCAATGATCCGCACTAAATGTTTTTTGGCAGATCGGACCGCTGCCTCTCATAGGCCACCATGATGCGGTGCGGCAGGCGTTATAAATTGCCATCTAACACCGGCATCTGCGATATGCTGTTGAGCATGCGTGTTGCTCCACTCGCGGAGTTCACGTTGCATTAGTCGGTCTGCGCCAACAAACTGGGTTCCGTTATCGCTGCAGAGTGTGGTACAGTAGCCGCGTCGACTAATGAATCTGTCGAATACATCTAAAAATGATCGAGTCGACAGATCTTCGGCAACCTCTATGTGTACAGCCTTGGTGCTCATACAAATAAAGATCACTGCATATGTTTTTGTTGTCGTTATTGCCCGTCGTCCGCCTAGTCGGACATTAAATGGGCCACAGTAATCTAGCCCAGTATTTGTGAATGGTGGGGCTACCAGAACACGTGAACGTGGCAACGACGCCATCTGTTGCTGTTGCATTGCTCGCTGATAGAGTTTGCAGGTGACATATTGATGGATGAAAGTTTTTACCAATGCACGACCATGAACAATCCAGAATCGTCTTCTTAGGTATTGCAACATTTCTTGAATACCACCATGTAACGTGACAATATGCGCATGATTAATAAGTAACCGAGCCAATGTACATTCCTTTGGCAAAATCATCGGATGACGCTGATCGTATCGAAGATCCGCATGAGTCAGCCGTCCGCCGACACGCAGAATCTCCTTGTCATCCAGAATTGGATTAAGTGCAAGCAATTTGCTAGTTGCGTCGACACTACAACGAGATTTTAATGAATTAATTTCAGTAAGATATGCATTACCTTGTGCTTCGCGTATGTGCAGAAGCAGCGCAGCCTCAGTCTCAGATGCCGCTATGAACTTAGTTCGCCAATATTTCCGTCCAGCTGGTCGGAAACGTAATACAATTGACGTCGTGTGTAACAACTCTTTGTAAAGTGCTAAATCGCTCAATGAGTGGGATCCGATCTCCACCGTCGACGCATGTAGTGATCTTCCACCTGGGATTCGTACTGAGTAATGTACGGAACGGTTTTGTTTCGTTGACAAATATACCTTGATCCGGTGAAGTCAGCGTTGGTGGTTCATCAACATCGGTCGATACTTTATATAAACATGAGGGGCCTTTCCACCATATAGGGAATGGCCTTCTAGTGCGGTTGGTGATATTCGGCGACTAGCGCAATCTGCTGGATTGTGTTCTGTGCGGATGTGTCGCCATTGCTGGACATCGGAATGCTGCTGGATGTAGCTCACTCGATTTGATACGTATTGTTTCAAAGTCGTCGCTGGTTTGCGTAGCCAACATAATACAATGCTCGAGTCGCTCCACAACGTGTAATCCGCACCAGTTAGTTGAAGTGCAATACATACATTATTGATAACCTTTACAAGGAGATGAGCGGCGCACAATTCTAGCCGAGGAATTGTGATTTCCTTCACAGGCGCAACCTTCGTCTTTGCTGTTACCAAATACACATTTATATGACCCTCATCATCGATTATCCGCATGTAAACTACGGCTGCGTATGCCTTGCTGCTTGCATCACAGAATCCATGAAGCGTTATTGTCCCAGCTTGTCTTATACCAAGCCAACGCGGAACACGGATCTGTGCCAATTGTTGTAAACCGTTGCGAAATGTTAGCCAGTTTGTTCGTAGTTCACCTTGTAGGGGTGTATCCCAATCAAGTTTCTCACGCCATAAAACCTGGATGAATATTTTTGCGGCCACTATTACTGGTGCCAACATGCCCGTTGGATCATAGAGTTTAGCTATGTCACCAAGAACGAGACGTTTAGTAGGTATGGCGTCTGATTGACACATGTTGATTTTGTAGAACAGTAGATCGGTGATCGGGTTCCAATGAAGACCCAGTACTGTCGTATCAGAATCGCTGAGATCAAGTTCTGGAGCAGTTGGTTGTGCACCAACAAGCGCTGCAACTGTTTCTTCATCATTTGAATTCCATTTTCTTAAATTAAATTTGCCTTGTCGTAATATAGAATCAATATCGAACGCCAGAGCTACTGCTTTACTTGGAGAATCCACGCTGTCTAGGAAATCGTCCATATAAAAGTTATGCAGAATGCTGTGGCGGGCTGCTACTGCCCGGCTGGCATCAGTGATTATCTGGTGGTTGTCCATTGCACATTGTCGTAGCGTCCGAATAGCAAGGTATGGGCCACATGCCACACCGTAAGTAATTGTCTTCAATTGATATGTCCGTAGTGGCTCCGTTAATGATTCACGCCACAATATCTGCTACCATCGTCGATGACGTGGATCAATTTCGACTTGGCGGAACATTTTTTCAATATCGCCTGTAATGACGATTTTCCGTCTACGGAAGCGAAATATTATATTGGCAAGAGTGTCTTGTAGTTGTGGGCCAACCAGTTGTGTGTCGTTCAGTGACACACCGTTACTTGTTTTGGCCGATGCATTGAATACCACTCTAAACTTGTCGACGACAGCATGATGCGGAATATAATATGATTGCGAAGGATCGCCTCGAGAATCGGCCACCGCTTCCATATGGTTTAGTGCTATATATTCCCGCATAAACCTCACGTACTTTGTTCGTAATTCGGAATTGCTGATAAGTCTTCTTTTCAATTGATGATACTGTCGAAGTGCCAGTTGATGAGAATTCCCAAGCGCTTGGGCGTTAGGAAGAAATGGAATTTGAACACTGTAGCGACCATCTTCGTTGCGGCGGACAGTGGTTTCGAAAATCTTCTCACATGGATCTGGAGCAGGATCGAAATTAGTTACGGGTTCTTCGAGTTCCCAGAACTTATGAAGCAATTCATCAAGTCGTTGCTCACCGACACATTTGTTGGCTGTAAATGTGTGTAATGGTCGATCAGAGGTTGTATTATTCATAACAGGCCCAAACACAACCCAACCCAGATGTGTTCGAATCGCACATGGCTCGTTGCGATGGCCAGTGATAATTCCGTGTTTTATTATACTTCCCCAGATATCGGAACCGATCAAAATATCGATACGTCCAGGCTTAGTAAATCCCGGATCAGCCAGCTGTAAGTTACGCAAATGTTTCCAACAATCAGCGTCAATCGACGTCGCTGGCATTGCCGACGTGATTGAGCGTAATATATATGCCTCAAATTGCAATTCGAAGGTGGGTTTTACCCTAGAGCGCATGATAAGTGTCGCCTGGCCGCGGGTGTAGGTATTAGTTGATGCGCCAATTCCTTCGACAGCTATCTCACATCGTTTTCTGTGAAGATTCAGATTGTTTGAACACCGATTCAGTAATAAAGCTCACCTGAGATCCCGGGTCACAAAGTAATCGACAAAGGTGACTGTTTCCAAGCCGATCCAGTATAAATGCGTTTGCGGTGGCAAGCAAAACGACACTGTTGGCATGGAGTATGAATGACTGAATGTGGTCGGTCAGTCATGCTTCTTGATTATTGATCTCCGGTGGCTTGTTCGGCAATGTGCCAGGCGATGATTGTATTGTAGCTGGCATTGGCGCTCGAGCTGGTTGTCGCTGAACAGCACCCATTCCCTTTGTCTGCTCACACAATAGGCAATTATGTTTCTGATTGCAAAGTGCACACATACCCGATCGACATTCTCCATGAGTATGATTAGGATTCAAGCAATTAAAACATAACATGAGTTTCTTCACTACATCCCAGCGCTGATGTACACTCAAATTCTGGAAATTATGGCATCTATAAATGCGATGTGGACCTGAACAATGTGGGCAAATCACTGCTGATGGCGATGCTCGTTTTGAAGTAGATTGATGTGGTGAGTTAGTTGCAGCCACATTTGCACGAAGCATTCGATAAGACCTACCTCGGTTACTTGTCTGAGATATATCTACCCGAGGGGTCGATGATGGCATATTCAATGCCCGTCGCTTAAAATATACTAGCATATCGTCGAGTTTCGGGAATTCTTCATCCGAAAGGCTCATTGCCCATTGGCTGCTCGCGGCTCTTGGCAATTTCCCTAATATAATTGGATAAATTATCGCGTCCCATTTATCCGTCGGTACGGCTCAGGTTTGTAACTCGCAAGTAATCGGCGTAGTTTAATGCAAACCTTGTCGTATGATGATTCAGTTTTTGCAAATAGTTCCTCGTGGGCAGCGATTGCATCTGGCTGCGCTTCACCAACCAAACTCAAATGATTTTCTACGAATCGGTTAAAATAAGCTTCGATGTTCCGCAATGTTTGTTCAATCTCCACTCGATCGGGAGCATAACCATTCGCCTCTACCGCAAGCAGCATGCGCGAAATCGATGAGCGGGTAGATGCGCGCAAATTTAATGCAGCCATTCTCAATTTGAGCTTTAAAATGAATTAATTGTACTAATTTATTGATTGATTCTACAAATTGATTGATTGATTGTACAATTGTGTTAAAATTACCGTTGCTCGATATAACGGTATGCGCAAAAAATGAAATTCTCTCGTTCCACGTGATTTTATTTCTCCGAGATTTCCTTTGAAATTCGCGAGATGATAATAAATTCACTAGATTCACACTGAATACACTTAAATTGAATTCACTTCCTCACAGGAGGCACCAAAATGTATAATATTATGCTTGTCGCACGAATAAAATACTCAGAATTATGTATTATTACGTATAATATTTATTGAGGTTATATCGCAAGAACAGAATACAGAGTAATGACAAAAGAAAGGGAAAAACTCAAATACGACGTGGTATGACCAGATGTATACGGGTGCGTTCTATCGCAATTAGTCGGTGCGTTCAGTAAACATCTTTTACTTCTTCGTTCGCATTCGGGGTGGTCGATCTTATACATATATGTTGATTTAAAGGAATGAAAATTAAATAACCAATGCTACGAATCAATCCGCCTGGAACATCTTACATGTTACAGCATATATTGCAGTATCATTGGCATAAAATGCATATCCAAATCTACTGTAATAATATTTGGATGGCAGAAGTGAAAATGTTATAAAGTGTAGGAAACAGCACTGCACCTTGAGGAACATCACTAATTATACTTTTTAGTGTTGATCAAATTGATTGATGCGTTATCATCAAAAGATAGGTAGAAGTAGCGGTTACTGGAAAAACTTTCGATTTTTTTAATAATGTAGTTGGAAAAATTTAGGCTTACCATTCTGTAAATTAAATTATCGCGCCGGTCAAATGCTGTCTAGATATCGAATAATAGAAGGCCAGTAGAAAGTTTATTAGATAGATTATACCGGATAGTTTTAGTAAATCTTTTTATTTGATGGGTCGTAGAATGTTCATCCCGAAATCTAAATTGTTCATTTGGAAGAACGTTATTTGATACAAAAAACTGATTTATTCTTGTAAGAATAGCACGTTCAAACAGTTTACCCAGTGAACTAAGAAGGCTGAAGTGCCTATAGCTGTTAGAGTTGCAACTATCTTTACCAAATTTAAGGACTTGTATTAAACGGGCTGTTTTCCATTTGATTAGGAAAGTAACAGAAAATATAACAACAATTGAAAAATTTATTAAAAATACATGGCTTTACGAGGAAGATTTTTAATTAATCGATTATTCAAGTTTTCATCTCCACGAGCTTTTTTATTTGTAATTTCTGGATATGTTTTCGAAGTTCACCCTTCAATTTTCTTAATACTTTAATTGACCTTGTTTTGATAAGCTTCTGAATTATCAACAACAAAATCACATTTTTATTGAATAGTTAGCATAGTACAATTTACTTGAGTTCTTATGTATTGACGACGACGCACATTGCGTACTTTTATTAACATGTAAATGGAATCAGGTGTAGCTAATCGATCCATGCATTTTTTAGTTCAATAAGCTCATCTATTACTGCTCTGCTTTTTATATTCAGAATTGGCGACTTTGACGATAGATCAATATTTCATTGATTTGAATATCGCACAATTCGAAAAAGGCAATTAAATGTTCCGAACTGAGCTCGTATTTAGATTTTAAATCGAAAAATATGCTATTATTGTTAGTTAATAGAAAATCTAGTATAGAGTCCTATTTAGAATTGCTGCAGAAATACATGAATTCCGATTGGTTTTCAATTACAAAGATACTATTAATTAATTCGTTATAAAAATCTATTCCGGCTCTGTTATTTTTAATGTTATTCCAAAGCCTGTGTTTGGCATTACAGTCACCACAAATCAAACAAGATGAATTAGAACCTTTTAGTGATTGTATGTCACTAGCAAAATCTTTTAATATCGTATTTGATGTTCTACCAGGAAAATATGCAGCTACGAATTTAATTGCTCCAAATGGGGTAATTATATTAATGCCTAAGGCTACCTATTTTTTTATTGAAAACGGACAGTAGTGTGTGATTGTTCAAATTAGTAAAAATAATATAGCTAGCACCCCCATGTGGCGAATGCAATCTATCTAATTTGTATACTTTAAAATTAGGATGGTACACTATTTTATCTGGTTTAAGCCACGCTTCAGTAGTAGCAACAATGTGAATGTTATTATTTACAAAAAAAGTCAAATATTGTGTGTCTAGTTCGTTAGCTAAATAAGTAGCGTTCCAAATACAACAATTTAGCGAATTAAGCATTATTTAGAATTATGACAGTCGAAAACATACTTCAAACTGTTCGGTTTTATTTGAGCATTTTAATAGGTTGCAGAGTTTATCTTTTATAAGTGATTGAAGCTACGATTCTGTAAATAAATTATGGTTAGTATTATGAGTATTATTATTGTTAATATTATTAGCAAAATTGATGTTATTACTTAACTTGTTGACTTGTACTTGCCTTTCTTTTTCATAATTGGTTTCAGTGCTAAAGCGTTTATTCCTGGTATTATTGAAACAGAATTTCAAGTTAATTGTAGGGGCGAAGATTAAGTTGCCGGAAGACCTGGGAACTCCTTTGCGTTAAAATTATGTAGGTTTCTTATTTGTCAATTGATATTCTTATTCTGTTTGATTAGCTGATGAACTTTGAGTTCAGCGCAGTCCTTAGGGCTTGTGAGATGAGCGGTACCGCAGTTATCGCATTTGTAACTAACCCGAACAAGATAACATTCCTTTGTTAAATGATTTGCGCTGCATTTACCACATTTTAAAGTTTTATTGCGGTGCGATAAATCATGGCCAAACATTTGACAACGACGGCATTGGGTTGGCAAATTTTAATTATTAGAATAGTGTGAAAAGCGCACTGCTGGGTGAATGTGTTTAATTTCAACATCAGTTACATCAGATAGTTTTTTATAAATTGAATGAATACAGCTGATGATGTTATCTTTCTCAGCACTCTTTTGCTGTAAACAAGTTATGATACCATCATGATTAAAGTCAGATGGTAATTCGGTGATGCAGACATTTACGGGTGGGTCAATGACTGATCTGATTATTTTGGTGTTTTTTACCTTCCGCAACAATAGGCGGTAAATACATATATTTTGTTGTTTGTTATTCAACTTTATTATATCATCTGTAGGATTATCCGCTGATAACGATAGACAATCAAAACAGTTGTCCGTAGAAACTTTATGTTATAGAATTATATTTTCTGATTCCATAACGATTTCATTAACGGTATTATATGATGAGGCAGCGTTCTGAGTAAAAGCAATGTTATTAGACACGCTAACTCCAGCTGAAAATAGCAACTTGCTTTGAAGTAGCTAATTCAGGAACTAATGTGAAGTTTATGACAAATTGACAAAAAACCTTACAACAGCAAACAAGTGTAGAAGCAATTATTATACACTAATGAACTGCGGAACTCAAATAGTTTTTAGTGACAGAATCAATAATTTTGATTTTCACCATTATTCAACCTACTTCCCTACTATACTACATAAAATTTTAATTCTAAAATACAAATTTGTCTGAATTTGAATCAATTTTATAAGTTCTTCTTAAAAAGTGTAGGCTAACATTGGGTAATCATTCAGACTTCTATGTAAATCTGCGGATTTAGTCTAATTGTTTCTCCCTATGAATATATTTGTGCAAAACGGTGTATTAGCGCGATTTTGAGGGCTAAATAGAGAATTATCGAATTTACAAAAAAAACACTTCTAAAAAAAGTGTAGGTGGAAGTTCGATGGCCAATGACAGGTAATCGCAGAGATGGCTAAGTAAATCTGAGTATTCCGTAATATTGTATGTTGCAGCTGAAATGTTTGTGTTAAGCGGCATATTAGCTAGTCGCACAGAGAGTGAGTTTTCTATTATTTTACAAAAAATTACTTGTTTTTTTAAATCATCCAACGAAATATTTTTACGAAATAGAAAAATCAAAAGAGAAAAAAATAATTTTCGAAATTGTATTAAAGGAATTTTTTTGTCTATTTCGCTTTAATACGTTTTCAGATTTCGTGCTATTCACATATTGTTTTATTGTTTTCAATTCGTTTGGTGTATTTTTGCTGTGCTATAAAAAGTTTTTACCAAAACTCGACCCCCGCTTTCTTTTGGACATTCTCTGTTATAAGTTTTTTAATATTGACCTCAGCTTCTATTTGTATTTCTTTTGTACCGGCTCTAGTTTTATTTGTTTTATTTAAAATTTGTAAATTGTAAGAGCTTTAAAATTTTGTAGCTTAATTGTATTTGTTTGTTTGACCAGTTTGTGTTTTATTTTGTTTTTTTTTTGGCTGTAACATGTCTAAAAGAAATTCAACAAAATACAATTACAAAAAGAATAAAAATTGTCTAACTGAACAAGCATTGACAACTTGTTTAGAAGAACTTTTCTTTACAGGTGAACAGTTCACCAGTGTTGATAATTCGCCAATGAAATTAATTTGTGGAAAATTAGGCCTTCAAAATTCACAAAGGAATCGAGTAAACATTTGTTTAAAGTGGCGGAAAATATTCAATGAAACTCGCGCACATTCTAGTGATTTTCGCTAGACTAGAAATAGTAGTAATGATGTGGCTACTAATCCAACCTCTCTAATATAGCTGTACCAATCATAGAGATTTAAAATATCTGGATTTCACTGTCAAAAAGGAAATTCTAATTATTGTTCCACCTGAAGAAAAATTAGCAGACTTTAAAATCGACATTGATCCCAATATTTTAATCGAGGTTAAAGGATACTTACAACAGGACAATGGTATAGAAATTGATAATCCGAGTTTTTATAAATCACATGTTTTAAAATGGAATTTTGGTGCAGACATTTTTCTTAAATCCGATGAAATATTAAATTCTAAAGAAGAAATAAGTTTAGCGGGACAGCAGAGACGCAACGATTTCAACAACAACGTCAAGCAACAGTACCTACAGTTAATACAAATTTGGGTGACCGCATGGGAACATGATGATGGAACGAAATCTCGCCCCCCTCTCACAACCGCCGATGGAAAAAATGGTGGAGGGAAATAATAATAGTTGTTTACAGCTTTTCAGAAAAAAGAGTTTGCGGTACCAGGAAATTTTGTGTTGTCATTGTTTGTGTCTTCTTACAGGTCGGAGCGCAGTAATGAACTTTAAAATTGTATTGTCTTGTGTTAAATAAATTACTAAAAAATATATTACTAACAAATTTACTAACTATCAACTACGTCTGGAACCGGGTTGAGTCTTTGTTGCTAACATTCCTTTCCCATCCTCGATCTTGTTATATGTAAAAAGGTGTACGACGGCGGCCTGGCCAGGGGCCGGATATCACAACTATTAGACTTATGTGGTTAGCGATGTGGCGCCTTTCTTTACATGGTTTGGCTTCATGAAGAATAGTATCGTGTTTGTAACATGGGGTATAGTGGTTGTGGTATTCGCATTTATAATACGGGAGACTTGCTTAATGCTTGATCGTGCATCGCAATCAATCAATTAAAATGCATTGATTGTTTATAGAAATTCTTGTGTCGTTTCGTATGAACTATTAGGAACAGAAATTCATTTCAAAAAAATATTATTGCATATGGTCGGTGTAAATAGTCATTGCACCCTTAACGGTTTAAATTCATAATAGATGAGCTAAATAAAATGAGCTTTTATGTATCGGGGAGATATGCGAGAGACATGAGTATAAAGTTTTAAGCAAGTACGGGGAGAACCTCGCAACATCTTAAAAGCAAAACTCAAATACGACACTCCTCATAATGTAAATTTGGAGATGAGAACTAATTCTGATTTAGAAATAATTAAAATTTAAAACACTATGAAGTTGACCACAAACGAGGTTTTGCGGAAAATAAGGTCGGAAGTTTTAAAAAAGAATGATTTATTTCATGATTGTGACGTATATGATATGAATGGCCGATGGGATATGGAATAGTTGGAAAGGGATAACAAATAAATAAATTATGTTTCTTTACCATTAGAGATTGCTTTATCGGCTCAGTTACAGCTAATTTCACAATATTCTCCATTAATTTTGTATTTGGACGGAACTGGCAGCGTAGTCAGATAACCAAAATATCACCAGGAACACAGCTGTAATAAAATATTATATAATGCTTGTGTTGTAAAATTAGATACAACCATCGTCCCTGTTGCTGAATTTATTTCATGTAAGCATGATTCCACAACATTATCATTATTTTTAATGAAATTCAAATCGGAAATGGCACTGATTCCGAAATTGATATTGCCTTTAGTATACGTGCTAGATTGGACTTGGGCTTATATTCAAGCAATTCTCCACACATTTAATAAAATGAGTGTGTTAGAGTATATGCAATATACCTATAATTATATGGAAAGTAAGCAAGTTCCATCCAAAAAGACTGTATCAGTTTTTATTTGCTGCACTCATTTTAATTATATGTATTTGCACTCATTTTAATTATATTTATAAAAAAATCCCTAATGTTCTTACCAATGACAAAAAATTTAATTTTAGATATATGTTGTGTAATTTTAAATTGCGATACATAAGAGCAGGGTATCCACTTTATTTGAAGTTTATTGTATTATCTGTACTAATACAGAAGCGGTATTGCAAGCATACAATGAATTTACAATTTTTTTTTAAATTTTTATATTGCTATGAAAATAATTCGACAAGAAAGATCAACTTTGCAAAATGACAGGGTGCTTTACTCTCTTAGCATGTTCTACAGATAAAAATTGACTATTCACGGAAAAGTTGTAACTGAAAATCAATATAGACAAACAAAATTAGAATAGAATATTTTCTACTGTCCAGAGTTTGTAATATTCACCATAAAGCGTTATTTTGCTTATCTTCCACTATGGAGTAAATGTTACTCTAAATTTATAGCCAAAAAAAGTTTTTAAGAATTGAAAGATTCGTGGCTTTATTGAAGCGGAAAACCGAACTACTAGTAAACTTTATAGCGGTGTCTGATGCACTTCAGCCAACACCTAAATCGCGAAAGAGAACATTTGTGAAAACAAATGATTCAGATGAAGATCCTGATAACATACAGAATTCAGAAAACTGGAATAAAAAAATACGTTTGAATGATTCCCCGAAGGACATCGGCAAACGTGTTATAAAAAGGTATAAGGGGGGGGGGGGAGGAATGTATGTGAGTGTATAAAATTCTCTGGAAAATCATAGCCCTTATTTTTTTATGCGCCATAGAGTTGTTGCGAAATTTTTTGAAAATTGACAAATCGCCGAATTTCACATGTAACAAGGACGTAGTTCTCTATTATAACAAATAGCATGAATATCTGAGATTGACTTATTACTTATTAATTATACGAGCCGAAGGGGTAACCAAAGCGTCAACTAACTGACTACTGGCAAACTAGACGTTTTGTTTCTCTTGGTAATATAAAAGAATCCCTATAAGCGGAGAATCCCCCTCTCCGTCGTGAGTGAAAAGGAGCTCATTGGCTTGGGCGCTCCATATAAACGGTTGTAGAAACAAAGATTACTATAAACGGGCTCTCCTGCATGAATGATTTTTCTTTAGTAGTATTTTTTTTTGTGTAAATTTGATAACTCTCTATTTGACCATCAAAATCGCGCTAATATACCGCTTTTTACAAATGTGTTCATTGGGACAAACAATAAGAGTGAGTACCCACAATAACTGCTAAGTCTGAATGATCATGGGCCTGTCAAGGGGCATCCAATGTCAGCTTACACTTTTTAAGAATAATTTATAAAGTTGATTCAAACTCATACAAATTGGTATTCTAAAATTTAAATTTTACGTATTATAGTAGGGAAGTTGGTTGTATAACGGTGAAAATGTAAATTTTTGGTACTGTCACTAAAAATTATTTGAGACCCACAGTTTATTAGTGTGTAGTATTTGCTTTTACACTTTTTTGCTGTTGTAAGGTTTTTTGTCAATTTATCATAAACTTCACACTAACAATTCAAGATTATTACATTTTGCTTGTTTAATCGTTTTCATTTTGTTCAAATATGTCGTGGCGGTATTACCATCACCATTGTTGGCAAGTGGCTTTCCAGCCGTATTGGTTAATCAGACTTTTAACCAGTAAGGTGTTGGCACAAGATTATTACAACACACGATAACACTAAACTACACCCTACTAATCAATTATATTATTTCATTTTTATTAAATTGAATCAAAATAGTTTAATGTGTATCGCTACGACGACCAAATTGAACTGACCAGGAAGAATTTTGCGACCTAATAAAATTTAACACAGCGAAACAGTTTTATTTAAGATATTTTTTAGAAACTTTGATGTTGTTTCTAACATTTTTCTAAAATTAATTTTCCATTGCAGGCATCCAACTTTTAGAAAATTGGAACATTTCTTTAAAACAATTTTTATGCTTGGAGTTAATTTAATTAGCAAATTAATATGACGTATTTTAAAAAAAGGAACCAACACCGAGCTCTCGATCAGTTAAAGTGTGATGTGTATTTAAGCCATTTATTTTTAAACAAGATATCATTTAAATGGAAAAATAGTTAGGGGGTTGGGTGCGTAATCGCGCATTCCATAATGCCGCATTTCAAAATCCCGTGACGCAAAATCGCGCGATTGTTGATTTTACTTTTATTTATTGATATTTATTTAAAATTCGTATGCCGGGGTTACGAGGCTAATGTTTAAAAAAAATCAATAAAACAATATAAAGATATCTCTAAGCATAAATGTCCAAAATTCAGATTATGCATGTTCCTTTTATACATAATTCTTGATTAAACACGTATATAGAACAAGAGGTAATTTCCACGTACAGTATATTTCATTCCAACCATATATTAAATACTAGGCAATACCATTTCCATTTTTTTCCGCCAAGTAAAATTATGTGCGACATTAAATAAAATAAAAATTGATCTTGATATAACCATTCTGAGTAATGAGTTTACAAAATTAAATTCCGATTTTAAGCACCATACACAAAATACATTTACTATATATAAATTCCATTTGTAATTGCAATTAGTTACCGCATTTATATACAAAATATAACCCAATATACGAAATATTTATGATGTACACATATTTTTACCGATTCAATTAATTTAATTTTTTGTATTTATATATGGAAATGCCAACAACAAATTTTTGGTGCTATTAGGGAAAAATCTATTAATATTCGCAAAAAAAAAAAAAAAAAATATTTTATTGCTGGGGATAAATGGTAAATATATCCCTCGCCATACATTACATAGTAGAGGTATATAAATTTTTTGCATTAAATGAAAATGCCACCAAAACATGTATAATGTTGTTGATCCTGCTTATACTTTATACTCATGACCATAACCTCCCCATATATATGTAAGTATATACACAAAATGAGGAAATTATAAACCAAACAAAAAGAAAAATCCATTAAAATTCGTTTCAATTGATTTTAATAATGAATGTGTAAATGACAGTTTAACTGCCAAACATATTTTTAGATTTCATGTCAGTTTCAGAGACACAACAAAATAAAATAGAAAATTTATAAGGAGTTTCCTTCCTTTTTCATTTGTTCGCTTCCTCTGCAGGATGTACGTATACATACTGTATATACATACATTTTGTAAATATTTTTGATCACCCAACAGTTTTCCAAATAAAAAAAAGAAATCATTTTCGATATCAGCCAGATTTTTTATTCTACTTTTTTATATCGTATATGTGTATTTTTTTTTTTTTTTTTGGAGAAAGTGAGGTGGGAGACAAGTATACCATTTTTTTTTTTTTTTTTTCATAGAAGGATTCTGGAAATTACACATATATTGATATGAGAGAGAAAATCTTCAATTTAATGACGGAAATAAATTTTTATATCGAAAAGAAATTTTCTTCATTTTATTCTTTTGATTTCAATGATTTTTTTTTTCTTTTTTTGGAAAATAAAAGAAAAAGTTCTTGATAAAAAAAATGTTATCTATAAATGTATGTATATACGAAATAAGAAATTTTTATATATTTTATATGCGACACACATACAGACGAACATATATATTTATAGACTAGAAAACGTAAGGAAAATCTATTGCGGATGTCTTAAATAAATATAATATCGAATGTGCGTTATTACGTTTTAAGAGAGGGATTTACGTACAGGTTTGTATAAAGGTGTTGTAATAAATATCAAATGGTGAACGCCGGTTCAGAATTTTAATGATAACGAAAACCATTTTGGATTAATTTAATTTTTCATGTTTTTTTTTGTTAGTGAAAAATGTGTACATACCTAATGCTTTTTAGTTGTGACGCCCATGTTTTTTATGTCTTACGAGATACTAGGTATTTTATATATAATTGATTAAATATAAAATAATATTTTTAAAATTATTTTTGTAAAACGTTTTTTTGATAGAAGTAATTTTTAGTGCCTCTCTATTAATCGTGCGAAATTCGAAAATGTTAAGAAATGGAAACAAAATTTAAATCACTTTAAACACCAACGGCTAGATATTATTCTTCGAATTAATGAAATGAAAATTTAATGTAAAAATAAAAGAAACTTATACTACAAGAGACAGATTCAGTTTCATTAGAATTAAGGTAGTTGTTTGAAGTAACACACAGATGGACATCTAATTCAGGATCAGTAGCTGTTGTTGAGCAGTGGCTTATTGCATATTAAAAAATTTATGAATAATAAAATGGAGAGGTGAATAAACTTTGCTTTGTGTAATTTGATTATGTATATAGATCATAGAAAATTACTATGTATATGAAATGAAAAATAAAGGAGTTCTGTTTGAATATTTGATTGACTTGAGAAATACGTGAAAATGCAGTCCACAAAACAATTATCTAAGTAAAAAAATTCGCATTCCTTCGAGCTTGATATTTATAAAAGTAATATGCCTTTGAAGAACATAACAAAAAAAACAAATTTCTCGTATATTTATTTATAAGTATTTATATGTAGGTAATGGTAATAAAAATTATACGCCTGAATATGGATTAAGAATGAAATTACCTAACTTTATAATCCAATTCATTGACGATTTTTGTTCGATAAAGAAACTAAACAAGATTTGTCCTTAGTATGTACTTGATGTAAAAATTATCAAATGATCGGTTGCTGGGGTCGGTCTTATAAATAACAAGCAATTCCGCCGACGAAATTTGTTCAACAAAACTCAAAAGTCTCAAGGTCAAATGATTTTTGTCGAATGTTCGTAGTATGCACCTGATGCAAACGTTATCAAATGGTCGGCAATATAAATAACAAGCAATATTTAAATGAAATGTTGTACGATATTCCGCCGACGAAATTTGTTCAACAAAAGTCTTAGGTCAAAAGGTCAAATGATTTTTCTGGAATGTTCGTTGTATGCACTTGATGTGAAAATTATCAAATGGTTTGTCCCAAAAGTCCCAAACTCCAATGAGTTTTGTCGAATGTTTGTAGTATGCACTTGATTAAAAAATTATCAAATGGTTGGTCCCTTGGGTCGGCCATATAAATAACAAAGCAATATTTGCATCAAATGTTATATGATATTCCTCCGACGAAATTTGTTCAACAAAAATCAAACATCAAATTTTTTTTTTTTTTTTTTTTTTTTTTCGAAAACTAAAATAAAAATTCTCGGAAATTTCTGCCAAAAGAATGATTGAATATCGTCAATTACTGAATTGATAGAGGAAGAACGTGGCAACCTGATTGAAATAAACTCAGACTAACGTTTAAACCTATGTATTTAAAGCCACAAATATATTCCACCTCTAAAGGGATTGCCAATTGTTCAACGACTTTTGTGATGCAACATTTACCGTAATCACACATCGAATTCGATTAGCATAATTAGTCATAATCTCCTTGAAGACAAGGCATTAACTCTAAAGAGAACTTGTTAATACAAAAAGATTTCTTTTAATTTTTTTATGCTTAATAAAGGGTTTTCCGTGGATTTTGGAACATTTAATATGACCACATTGGCAAATTTGCCCAAAAAATTCTAAAAAATTTTTAGTCTTGAGTTATTTCAAGTACAAAAGGGTCAAAAACACGCTTTATGGCACTTTTTGGTTTAAATATCCTAAAATCCTGACGTGATAGGGTAATTCTGTGGTAAGATTCGGATTCAGCGCAAAAAATTACTTCGGATACGACTATTCGATAAATAAAAATATTTAACCCTTTTTTTGCAAGCCATTGTAATTTTCATTCTAATAGTCTATATATTATTTACAAACACATAAAACAACGTTACACCATTTTCGCTAAAATAATGAAGTTAAAAATCGTTTTTCTGATAACATGTTCATTTGTGCGTAATGTCATCACGCAACAATTCATTCAATGGCTTTCGTGGGTCCTTCATTCCTTTGATAAACTTACCGTACCAAATGATGGGTCTCATAAACGAACGAGGTTTTGATATGGTGACGGTAATTGCTGAATTACCTCGATCATGGCTTGGAGGACAGACTCTTTCGATGGTCCTGCTCGCTCATCCTTGTGGCTGGGATATCGTCGAGATACGCTGCAATTTAGCGAATTCCTCCCAGCATCGTGTCCATCAGCTGTTGGAGATGCATGGTGGCACTATGCGCTGCGAACGATTCACCTGGAGCTGAGATTAATACTTCGTCCGACGTTATATGACCGACCCCAGGAACCGACCACTTGATGATTTTTACATATACATATTCGAGAAAATTCATTTGACCTTGGGACTTTTGATTTTTGTTGAACAAATTTCGTCGGCGAAATATCGTACAACATTTATTTTAACAAGCAACAAATATTGCTTGTTAATTATATGGCCGACCCCAGGGACCGACCATTTGATAATTTTTGCATCAAGTGCATACTACGAACATTCGAGAAAAACCATTTGATCTTTGGACTTTTGATTTTTGTTGAACAAATTTTGTTGGTGGAATATCGTACAACATTTGATGCAAATATTGCTTGTTATTTATATGGCCGACTCCAGGGACTGGCCCTTTGATAATTTTTACATGAAGTGCATACTACGAACTTTCGATTTTTGTTGAATAAATTTATTCACTTCAATTGTTTGTTCGACGACACGTTTGTTCGTATTTTGGATTCTTAGGCATTGGTATGGACAAATGGTATCAATTGATCTATTAAAAAGTAAATATAGACAATTAAGTGGAAACTTACGTTGCAATTTAACTTTATACAAAATCCTAATGTTAAACTTATTGCTTGATATGAAAATTTAATACTTTTGTTAGATGAGTATACTGAAGTTTATTCTGATGTTTGTTCATTGTTTGATGATCCCGATTAAGAGAATAATAAAGAGGAATTCAACACAGATTTCGAGAAATTCGAAAAAAGCTGCTATGATGTAAAGGGTAAATTTGAGGGTATTTTGATTCGTACTGCTAATAATGTAACTTCGGAAGACGGTGGCGGTGCAAATAGTCTTGTTTTTAAGGTAAAATTGCCAAAAATTAGAATACCTATGTTCGGCGGAATATAATCATCAAATAACTTCAAAAATTCAAAAATGCGATATTTAGGGGTTCCACAATTGATCGTATGAACAATTGATCGTGGATCAATTAATCGTATGGACAATTGATCGCGGATCCATGGTCAATTCCCCGTATTTTTCAAGTTACAAAATTTCTTCCACAAATTATATTTTATGAATATTTTATAATATAAAAATTTGTGAAACTTTCTTTTTCGAATCTACTAAATTTATTGTGTTAGTTAATGGTGGTTGCCTTACTAGAAATAGCAAATAACTGATTAATTTATTTAAGATTTAATTTTCAGAGATATTAATGACTAGGCTTAGGATTCTTAAGTAAAAAAATACTTTTTTTGGGAAATCCAAACCAAAAATTTGTTGGATAGTCATTCTTGACGTTGATGCAGCAAAGGTACAACAACTACTTAGAAGGCACGGGGAATGGGTGGAAACAATGCAAAGTGTAAGTAAACCTAATGTTAATGTCATTATGCAACAAACCTTTATAATATACATTTTATAGGCTTTTGGGAAAACAGGCAAAGTAAAAAAAGTGTACGCCGATGGTGATTTACGTATTGAAATGCTCGAGAACGATTTTGCTTGGACTCTAAATCCGAAATGTGTTGTACTCGAGCGATCACCACTAGCCACAGCCACCGAACGTTCAATTAACATGATGGATTTAAGTCATCAACGTACTGATCACATTATGATGCCGCTATCCGGGTTGACGGGCCGCTCTGTGCACGCTAAATTGGTGCGAGAAGCGGCTCAAGGTCGTTTAGATTACGTTGAACACTTTTTAGGGTAAGTTTCATATACTACTCCAATCGGTTGTGACGAAATTCTAACTATTTTATTCGCATCCTTTTAGGTTATACCTGGACAAGGTAGAAGTGATGAGCGGTCGAAAAACAGCGCTCCAGGTAGCTGCACATCAGGGTCATATCAATATAGTACGTACGATATTTATTGGCGCTTGGTGCAAATGTGAATGTGGTCGATCGAGAGGGTGACTCAACGCTTCACTATGCTGCATTTAATCAGCCCGAAATCATGAAAATTTTGCTACAGAATAACGCCGATATAAATGTGTTAAATACTAGTCACTGTTCCGCTTTACACATTTCCGCGCACAAGAAGCTACCGCACTGCGTCAAAGTACTACTAGAGTTCGGCGCCGACGTTAATATACAAGACTGATACGGAGATATCGCACTACATGATGCAATCGGTAAGGAAAATAATGAAGTTGTAAAATTACTATGTAACGCGCCTAATTAAAATCTAACGGTACGAAATAATCGAGGATTTAATGCATTACATCATGCATCACTAAAAGGTAAAGCAATGGCGGCCAAGAAAATTTTACAAATGGCTCGCCAATTGGTCGATGTCAAAAAGGATGATGGATTTGCGCCGCTACATTTGGCTGTGCTTAATGGGCATGTGAGGGTGGTTGAGACTTTGATACGGGATGGGCAGGCCGATATAAATATACGAAATAATCGACGGCAGACACCTTTTTTGCTGGCCGTTTCACAGAGCCATTGTGCTGTTATTGAGAAATTGGTCGATTTAGGTTGTGTTATCTATAGCTAAGGATGAGGATGACGACATTGCAATGCATCTGTGCATTATTAAAAAGGCCAATTTGGTGTAGGAGGTGTCCCAAGTGGATGCACCAAAAATTCACGAAATCTATCAGAGCTTAACGACTGTTACCGAATATAAATTGAAGTATGCTATTCTGTGTTATTTAAATAAATTCTTGAGTAGAAACATAAATTGGATTTAAAAATTTAAAATTTGAATTAGAATCACAAACTATATTTGAACAACTTCTTCAGTTGAATATGAATCTAAATCTAATCGTAGTTTTCAGCAGAAATTTAGCTTTAAATAAACTTTGAATATCAATGTTTGAATAAAAATTCCAACTAAGGCTTGACTAAATATTGAGTGGATTTAAAAAACTTCCGGTTTTACATCCATACATTTTCAGTTTGAAATTAGACAGACACAATTTTAATTGATTTACGATTCGAACCACGACACCTTTCAACATTTTGAGTTAAATTTAAAATAGAAATTCAGAAAATGTTTCTGGATTAAACTACAATTTGCATGGAATTTTAATAGTACAAATTGTACAGTGTTACTTGGATTAGAAATTGATTTGGAAATTTAGATTAGAAATTGATTAGGTTTGAGCATGGGTTTGAGCAAAAAATTGTGTGTAAATTTGGTGTTATAAACTAGATTTAAATATAATTTTAATTGCAATTTGGTAAGAATTAGGTTGCAATACGAGATTTGATCCCAAACAACCAACAAAATTTCCTTAGAATGTAGTGTAGAAATTGGTATCGGAAATTTTTTAAATTTAAGAAAATGGTGTTGGCATTCCAAACGTAATAAAAGCTTTGGCGAAATTAAACCATTTCATACAATTTTGAGTATTGAGGGGATTTTCAATTAGAAAACAAAAAAATTAGAGCCAATTGGGTGGAGCTAAGAATAGAGATGTAGAGATGAAAAGAGAAACCCAAAATAATACATTTTGAAACTAAGGGCATGTTCGAAGATTGTGATAATTTTGTTTTTGCAACAATTTTGACAGGAGTGAAATAATTTTCTCTTCCATATTTTGTAATTAGTTTTATTTGCACTATCTTTTTAGAAATAAATTAACTTAATACGGCTTGATTATTTATGAATGCGCGCTTTTATTATTTATGAATGACAAGTGTCAAATTTACAACACGTAGTGGCTGTAATAATTTGATTGTACACAAAATAATTAATAATTGGAAGAATTATCACAAACTTCGAACACGTCCCAATTTGAATGGGAACAAAAATTAAAATGAAAAAGAAAATAGTTTTTATGGATTCGAATGAAACTTTGGCTGCATCCAGAATAAAATTAGATTGCAATTCCATCTGGATTTGAATCAACTTTGAGTGACATTTTAATCCGAAATTGAGTTATACTTCCTAACTGTACTAGAATGTTAAATATAATTTTGATCTCGCTCATTGAATTAAATTGAAATGAAAACTTAAGTGAAATTTAAAGTTTTAACAAATATTTAGATATTCTGCTTGGTATTCGCTCTAGTTACTTTGTTTAAAATCAAAATGGATTCGAAAAAAATTAAGATTTTCAAATCTAATCTAAATTGGCCAACTGCATTCGACAGAGAAGAAATAAAATTGATTAAGAAAACGCAGAGAGCAAATTATGAATGAGCTTAAATTCTAAACACGATTTACACAAATTTTTTAGTTCAACTTGAACTAGGAATTGAGCAAAAATTTTAATGAAGTTTGTTTTGTAATAGAATCATTTCAATTTTAAACCGAAATTGAAAAAAATCTTAACAAGGAACTTATGTACATTAGAAATAGAGTTTAACAACCGTTAATAACAGTTTAAGTGAATTTTAAAAATTTAGTTTAGCAAAATTTTTATTTAGAATGGAGTAAAACAAGATTAGAACAAAGTTTGGACTAAAAATTCAATTTCAATCCAATCGACAGTTTGAACAAATATTTCGATGCAATTTAATTAAAAAATATTTAAAAAATGAGCTTGAATTCCAAATTTAAGTTCAGCAAAATTATGGTTGAAAATAAGCTAGAAATTTTGTGATATTTTGTTTACAAATTAAGTAAAAATTACAACCTTGCGAAATTTATTGAGAATATAATATTTGAGTGTTATTAGAAATGCTGAGTTAAAGTCGAATTTTAAACTCTATAGTTTGGATCAAAAGGTTTGTTGAATTTGTATCACAATTTTAAGCAGAAATCTGAGTAAGTTTCGCAGTATTTGAATTTTAAGCCGTAATTGAAAAAAATGTTGAGTAGAAATTGATTTTGAATATAATTTATACTTGAGCAAAAACGTAACTGTAATTTAGTTTTTAGTTTAAAAGTTGAGTTTGTACTTCGAATTGGACTGGCAAGAGAAAATTTAAAGATTAAAGAAATAGGAATTGAGTTATAATTTTGAGTGAAATTTACAATTCAATCAGCTTAAGTTTGATATTCCAAACTGTAAGTAGGAGAGCTAGTTTATCCAACTTCATAGCCAAAAACTTGATCCTTTTTTGTTAATGAGTGAATTGAAATTCTTTTATTATACTTAATATAAGGTCTAGTTTGATTTTTTTTTAAATATAACTACATATTTTGCAAATTTTTGTTGCATGTTTCAGGAACATATTTTTGATTTTTACAACCTAAAAATCCTAAGTCTATTAAAGACCATAAAGGTTTATAGCTAATTTATTTATTTGTGATATATTTTAGAATTTTATTTCAGTATTTTATTTTATTTTGTATTATTTAGGTTTTACAAATCTTATCTCAGTGCTGGAATTTTATTTTTTTTAATTTAATTTCATTACATTAAATACACTTAATTAATATAGTTACCAGGTGGATTAAATGTTTTAACAATTTTTAGTTTATTTTCAAAAGTAGTAATTAATCAAACACTTAAGTAAAAAGGGAAAGGTATAAATCGGATGCCATAATTTTGCTTATATAACTTAAAATCTGTTAATTAAGAATTAATATTAATAGTAATAATGAGTTAATTTTTAAGTTTGTTTTTCCTGCGAAATCAGGATTTTTGGTTTTCTTAATTTTAATTTATAAGCATTTCAGGCCGAACCTCATTTTGTAGGAACTTATTAGCACCTTGTCATTTAATTTTGGTTACTGGTAACATTAATGGTAATGCTTTACTATATATGATAATGTTCATAGAGGCCGAGTAGATGAGAAAAGAATAGGCGAAATAACCACCACAACAATGTCAAGCAAGATTTTCTATGAAAAAAGACAAATTTGGGAGGCCGCATGGGAAAATGATGATAGTGGAATGAAAACTTGCCACCTCACTCAACCGCCGGTGGGAAAAATAGTGGAGAAAAATAGTGTAGGATATAGTAAATAATAATAACTACCTTTAATATCAATTCTTAAGTTTTGCTTATCTTTATATACATATATTTTAAATCCAACTGTTTCATTTAAACACTAACTAGTTTAATTTGCTTCAGGTACTAAATTTAAATTCTTATTTAAATCAAATAATTTAGCAGTTAAAAGAAGTATGGCGGCCGTATACATATAGTCATTTGCGTATATATATTGTATGTATAAATAGCCTTATCTATAAAAATATTTAGAAAGATTGGCTATGTAGGCCCTACACAATACAAAATGAATAGAAACCTAAAATATTTTGAAAAACCTGGCATTCCCAATTTCATAAAAAGAGGCTCCCTACTTTGAAAGAATTTTCTTGATTTTTCCAAACCCCTTGTACAGTTTTAAATGTATAGTAGAAACCAATTTTTGGCAGATTTCCGTAGTTCTACAACCATCGTGTCGGTTTTAGAGCCCTGTTAGTTAATTCAAAAATGGCTTGTTCGATGTATAGTGTTAGTCATTCATAAGAAAAGTGTGCTCAATTTATAAATTTGCTTCCTGACGTGAGGTATGGAAAAATAAGGGCTATGGGTAGATGTTTGAATTGGTTAAGCGACAATCATTTGTTGGAAATTATCAAGCAAAACATTTTAAAAATTGTGTTTATAATCATCACATTTTGCTTCAAATGAGAATGGACAGTCGAAATAACAAGAAATGGAAATAGTTAAAACGCACCTAGTGGTAGTACCGAGAATAAAAAAAATCCCGATAGTTCTACATATTTGTGCAAGCGAATTGCACACAAACAGGTAGTTTTGACTACTGCCGTAATTTTAATAAAATATTCTAATCAATGATATATTCTATGCAGGCACCTGGATTCAGCTACTCACAATAATTTTATATCTATGTTATATGTCCTTATCATTCTCGCGTTGATAATTATTGTAGAAATTTAAAATTCTCGGTAACATCTTAGATAGATAAGTAATGGATTTCTTTATCGGTATATAAATATTTCCAAATGGATAGTCCAATCTAATTGAGTATTAGTAGACCCAGAGTTCAATATTCCTAGACCTGTGGATATTTTATTGGAAAGTGAAATATAGAAATGTCCTAACATTTTGAAATATGGTGGGAAATAAGTGGACAATTAGAGCGTAGTTCCAGCAATCAAAATTCACTTTTATGGTTGGATTAGACAGTTTAATGGATATGTTTTGGAACATAGAGTGCTGCATGGCGAATTAGCGTGTGAGCATAACATTTTAGTGATAATCACAAAAGAGATATAGACAGTTTATTTATTGTAGAATTGTTTTTTTAAAATGGATAGTAGCTTATTAAATAATTAGGTAGAGGGAAAATTAACCAAGGCTGTCGAATTGGAAAAGCAATATATTCAGTTCATGAGAGAATAAGAGTCGATGGGCTTTTGACTAAACAATTGTTAGAAAGTCATCAGACAAAGAAACTCATACCAAAAACCCAGACGCACAACTTAAACTAAAACTCAGACAATCAAACTGTTACTCAAACAGAGACGCAAAACTCACAATTGAACTATGACAAGCAAACTGAAATTCAGAGAGTATAAGTTACAAATATAGAATACATGTGAAAGACAGTGTGGCTGAAACAAAGTTACTGGTAATAAGAAAGTGAAACTTAACTAAGAAAGTTTAGCTGGAACGAGTTTCCCTGACCTTGCCATAGTTTGAGTTTGTCTGCTCAAGTTGAGTTACAGTTTATTGCTTTTCATCAAGTTCAAGTCAAGTTTTATTGATATCATTTTACTTTTTAATTTTTGTTGAATGGTAATTAATTCTTGTAATTTCTAAAATTAAAAAGTAAAATTAGCGTTCACAGCTTATGTGATTGTCGTGAAGAAGAAAAAATTGTAATTGAATTTATCTGTATTAGTATACGATTCGCTAGAACATAAAGCACAGGACATTCTGTATATATAGAATGTAAATTGTGGTATAGTCAGTCCAGTCGCCGCGGCCTGATGAGAGGATTGATTTTTTCATAATCATAAGCTCATCAGTTCAAAACTGGATTGAATTCTCTTACAATCTTCGGAACATATTAAATTAAAAATTATACCATTTCTTGCGTTCAACGTACTCTCTTGTCCTCGAATGACCTATGAAGTAGATTTGTACGTCTTTTTCTCAGATTTGTTTCTTCATTTATTTTGGCATCCAACAATAGTCCGCTAACTCGTTAAAACCCCACCTTCCTTGATATCTCCTTTCTATTTCCCTTACATCCTGGTGGAAGCGCTCCCCTTGCTCTTTACTATAGTCGCCTTAATTGTCAGGAAAGTAATCAAGATGGGAATCTAAAAAATGGAGCTTTAAGTTCATAAGTTTTCACAAACTTCTCTAAAACTGAGCCAGGCAGCTTTCTCCTTTTTTCGCATGGTTTTAACGAAATGTTTGTCTTGAAATAGTTTTCGTATTTGAGGTCGGTTAGAAATACTTTCTTTAATTTTAGCCTCTGTCTGTTTTGGAAATTTTTGTACTATATATTGAAAACATTGACATTTGTTATCTAATGCCTTCACATATTGCTTCATCAGCCCAAGTTTTACTTGTAGTGGATGAAGACAGACTCGTTTAAAACCAGGGTATACATTACAATACCAAGCTGCTGCTCTAGCAGTTTTGTTATAATTTTAAAATCCCCACAAACTTGCCAACTGTGCTCCGAGTACTTGATTTTTTGCAAAATATATCTTAGATCTCCATAATTCTCTCCATTCTCTCCATATCCTCTTTATATTTGTGCAATACACCAATGAAGATTTTTATCATTTGTAAGGTGATTCCGAAATGCTTTTTCTCTTTCTCGATAAATTGAAGATTTTGTTCCAAGGACCACCAAGTTTCGACTTTTCAGTTCACTAACTAAGTCTTCAGAGACATCTTTGGTAATGCATATCTCCTAATCAAATTATTGAGGTCATTAAAAAAAAATTTACGCAATATACTCTTCTTCACTCTCCTCTGTTTCATTTTAACTGCTGTAAAATTCTACTCCGCTGGACGCCTCACTCTCACCTAAGTTATCCTTTGAAACTTCCATTACTTCATTGTTTGAGAAACTTGAGTTGAAGTAATTGGACTTTACAGGTTTCGTCATTGTACATAGGTACATCTGCGTACTTTATATTTGATCAAGTAATTGATTTACTCTTTAAATTAAAACCTTTCACTTCGGAATTACAAAAGTAAAATTTCTCTTTGATAGAGTTTTTTTCCATATTGCAGGTGTTGTATATATTTTAAATTTGAGTTACTCTTAGTATTCTTCCACCCCTTTAGCATAGTTGAACATGCATTGCATATAATAATTTGAAACATTCGTGGTATATATTTTGAGTCGAGTCAGATATAGTCTTCCGACATTTAGCTATTTCTAATTTACCACAAATGTAACAAAGCACATTCGGGTCCCTATTATACTATGATGTCTTCTTGTGGCAGTATACTTCTTAAAGGCCAAGTTGCCTACCCTTGAGGGCTACGGTGGCAGGATGACGACGCCAGCGGGCCCGCTTTCCCACCCTGCCCAGCCGCCGATACTGGGGTATCCCTCTTTGCATCGTAACATTTTTATGTATGGTTGCCATGACGGCATGAAAGCCGTAAACAAGGGACTTAGCCGGATAGTAGGAAAACTACATTGCCCACCGTCAGCACGTTCCTGGGTGTAGCCACGTGTTTTTTTGGGGATAATGAAGAGTCAGAAATAAATTTGAACTATGGAATCCTTTTTTGCGGTTAAAAATACGCCGAAAACGATATATCTGGAGCAAACGGTACAAAAAATAGACTTGGTATTTTATTATGGGCAATTTTGACCCAAAATTTGGGTTTTGTGGAAAACTGGTGGGTGATGGAGCAAAACGTACATCAGATTCTTCGGTGGAGCAAAACGAACATCGGTTCAGAACATTTTTTTCTTTATCAGTGTAATTAATCATTCGTTCATTCGGTGAATGATCTGTTAATGGTAGGGCCCATAATTAAAAAGACTTATTTTCGGTCGTATTGTGATTCAAAAAGCATATGTCACCTCTTTTACAAGTGATATCGAAAAGATTCATAGTATCTGGTTAAATTGGAGCCTTCTCATACAAAATATCATAAACTTTATTGGAGACAAAATTCTAGTAATGATTAAAAAATTTAGGAGATGCGAACTATTACTTATGGGACGCCATCTGCATATACATTTATCAACTCATGTTATCCAATAGTTAGCTGTGGATGAATTAGAAAAGTATCCATTAGCGTCAAATATTACGAAAAAAGATTTTTAAGTAGACGATTTACATTCGGAGTGTCAAACATTGTTGGAAGAAGCTTTAATGCCCGATGAATTAATAAAATTATTTAATTGGATGTCGTTGAAACGATTAAAACCTAGGGTTTACGTTGGTCAGTCAAAACGTGTTGAGAAAATAATTTCATGGTCTGATTCGACAATTGCCTTGATGCAACGACCATTGCATTTACAATTGCCTAGTAAAATATTCCACCCTACAATTTAAAAACTTATGTGACCAATAGGGTGAGCGAAATTGTAGATTGTAGTAAATACATAAAATTCAAACACATCACTGGGAAGACAAATCCTATTGACCTAGTGTCTAGAAGGGTTGCACCTGATGAAATTGATATCATCTTTGGATGCTAGTTCCCTTGTTTTTAAAAGATGATGAGTCAAAATTTCTAATCAAATTTCGAACACTAACGACTTGCCTGAATTAAAAAATTAGCAGTCAACTTTTGTTTCTGTAAAAATAGCAGATATTTACAAGATTGAGGAGTTGAGTTCAATTGTAAGACTCAAACGCGTAGTGGCTTACTGCTTTCGTTGCATAGGACGCACCGAGCAAATGTTTCACCGTATGTTTGAAATATTTGTTTTCCAAGAAGAGAACGGAGTGCACTAATTTATAGTGATAACGCCGATGTCAAAGAGATGAAAAATTTAGTTCGTGTACCAAATATAGGGTTGCAAGCATTTAATTTCCATGAAGGAATAACATTCTGGATCGCCGCGTGACCTAGATCGCCGCTTTGGAGGCTTCTGGGAGGCAGTAGACTGCATGTTTAATTCTGACATGATGAAAGTTGTGGAAGTTCAAGTATTGACATTGGAACGACTAACGATACTATCTATCGAAATATAGGGTATTCCTTACTCATGCCTTCTTTAACCGCTGTCTAGCGATCCACGTAACATAGTGCTAGTGGAACCATTTTAAAAGCGGATGTCAACGCTCAATTATTGTAGCATTATTCCAACGAATATGTGTACTAATTACAACAAAAAACCAAATGGAAATTTGGTCGAGAGGGTTTAAAAGTCAATGACCAGGTTTAGATCCATAAAGACAATATGTCGGCTTCGGGGTGGCTGAAGGATTCAGCGGAGGAGACAGTATAGGTACGTGATGGCAGGATTCGTGGTCAGAACACAAAAAGGCAAAATGAAGTGAGCCATAATTAAAGTGTACAAATTACCGATTAATTGAATTAAACTTTTGTGAAAGCTCATCCTTTCTAAGGCGGGAGCATGTTTAGCAGTACAACTTTGCTTTGAATAATTTGATAAGGTATATAGATCATATAAAATTCCTATGAAAAGAATAATAAAGGAGTTACGTATAAATATTTGAATGCTTTGATTTATTGATTTAAATAAATTAAGTGAATCAAAATTGAATTTAAATTCGGGATTTTAGTTTCACACATTCGGCCATCCGAGCCATTCGACCCATTCGGCCTTCGGACATTGGTCCCTTTCACCCTTTCGGCCATTACAAATTCGGCCTTTTGACCTTCGGCCTTTCGACACTACAATATAATTGAAATTCATCAGCTTACAGATGATATTTAGCAAATTGTATTGTATTATTTTTATTTACTTGTACTTGTACTTGTACTTATTTGTATTTGTATTTATGGTTGTATTTGTATTTGTGTTTTATTTGTATTTGTATTGGCATTTGTATTTGTATTTGTATTTGTTTACATTATTTGTGTTAAAATAATCGGTCCACCTTAACGATTGTACAAAACTCTGCCGACGACATTTCCCTAAATAAAATCAATAGTCCTAAAGTCAAATATAAATACTAAACAAAAATAAGTTCTTTATCACTTTCCTTTAACCCTTTTAAAATAGTCATTTTCATTTTAGAGATATTTCCTTGTGTCATAGATATTAGATATACTTCACTCAACCTTATAAGTTTAGTGCACCAAAAATTTCGTAAGTCAGGTTAGGTTGGAGTGGCTGCTTTGGCACACTTAGACCGGTAACGGTTCATTTTGATACTACATGATTTATCCTCCTCAGCCTTACTGGAACCATTAACAGCTTCTTATCCATCTTGTATTAACGCCTTCACCGTGCTAATGCCGTACACGAGCAAAGCAAGTAAACCAAAGTCGATTTCTTTTCCACGTCATTGCAGCTTCTATATTAGTGATTTACCTCTAGACCCAGTCTTATTGCAGGTTCTCTATAATGCCAACGTCTCGTGAATATAGCGACGACCTTTATTAATTCAGTCTACATATACGAAGGTTAATATTCTGGAGAAATTTAGCAAGTTTACCAGCAAAAATTTTAGTACTTGGGATGACCTTTCCTGACCTTTGTTGGACTTGATTCAGAAAAATAAAAATATCCTATAAAGATGTTTTAATAGGTTTATATTTAGTATAAGAAATTTGATCATATGTCTCTATTTTCAATCATCATTTTAGAGTGCAATCTATCTATTTTTATGAAGTTCGATGTACCACAAGTGTAGTGAAAAAAACTGGTTTTATACCCTTACTCGCAGTAACAAAATGATTGCTTGATTTTATCCATATTACAAGGAGTACTTACCTGATATAGGCAAACGTATGTAATAAACGCCAACTTTTTTTTATGATTTTAGTCATAATTTTGTAAAGCAAAATAAATTCAAATAAACCTTGTAAGTTCAAACATATATTTTTTTATTAAAATACATCTAATATTACATCGAAGATTTTTTTTTTTTTGCTTTAAATTTCAATCCCATCAAAATAATTTTCCAACAAACCAATAAATTTTTCATCGTCGTCATAAAAATTCATTTTTATTGGTAGCATAATTAATAATAAAACAAGAAAATGTTTTGAGATAATTTTTCATTTTAAGTCTGTATACTTACGCATGTATTTACATATTGTACATACATAGAAGGAATAGGAAAATAAATTAATTATTTTTTCAAACAAAATGTTTTAAGACAAAAATAAATAAAAAATTAATTTTTTGAAGTATTGAAACATTTTTGACATAAGGTGTAAAAGATATGATTCTTAATTTATCTCGTTTGAATTCTTAATTTTTATTTTTGGTTTGAATGGAATACGAAAATTTTTATTCTTAGTTTTTCTCATTTGAAATGATCACCTGCCCTTTTCAAGATATTAATGATTGATTTGTGTATTATTTTTTCGTCTAATTTCATAAAAGTCGAATACGTTATCTTAACTCAGTTTTTTAAGATAAAATAACGATACCCCATTCTATTGAAACTTAGATAGTTTTATGATGTATAGGTAAACCAAGATTTTAGTAGAAAAAAATGGTCGGTTTTTGCAAGCTTAACTCGTACCGCTTAATTCATCAACAGAAATTAATTAAGGTACATTTATTACTTGAACCTACTAATTATTGCACCTTACGTTGCGTATTTAGACTGCGAAATATAAATAAATAAAATTGGATTTTTTATATTGGGCAGAAGACCGTTCACTAAAAAATTTGGATTTATTTTTGTTTCAAACCTGAAATTAAAAAAAAATAATTAGTTTTGCCTGCCATAGATAAATTGTTTTCCTGAATTAATGTCTAGTAAAATAGTTCGTTCGTGGCTAGTGGTTCTGGTACCTCTTGTTTTGTACAGTTAACAGTTGTACATATTTCTTATTTCTCAATTTTACTATTCATTAACCATAAGGTTTTATGTGGTTTAACTGAATCAATAGATTAATTTATTACATGAGAAACATTTAATGTTTGACCAAGATGGTCCAAAGTCTCTTAAACTCTAACTTACAACTAGCTGTACAACTTAAAACTACTTAATAATACACTCTAAAACTAATTGTAAAAAACACTATAAAATAACGATTTAGCACTAAAACTTATTTGAAATTACACTGCGAGATATATTATCAAACCATGAAGTGTGATTAAAGCAAAAAGAAAACGTTTCAACTTTGCTTGAACATTACATTATTAAATATGTAAAATACGGAAAAGGGTCATATGTTACTTTTGAAAAAGATTTTACGCCTTCATTAGTTATGCATTCCATATCGTTTGTGTTTTAGCGTAAACGTTTGATTTACTGCGCCGATTTAAAATATCAAAATGGTTAAATCTGAATTTATTGTGCTTAATTAAAACCCCATACATTTAGATTATAAATTACTCTATTAGATTTTGTCTAAAATATTTTCTGGATACCATATAAAATCATTTCATCGAGTTTTTTAACTACCGGTTAACGGTAAATTAAAACGAAATTTACTGGTAAACCGGCCTTTGGATTCTTCCAATTTTGGGATCCTTGAGATAAGATTCTTCTTTGTCTCCAGATTTAGAAAGTTTTTACTCTCCCAAAGCAACTTTAGAATTGGTGCTGAATTGCGTAACATATTTATTAGGTGGTTCAGGGTATCTCGAACGACCAAGTTGTTCGAGATTTCTGAGATTATTTGGGAATCTTAAAGTCTATTCGAAGTATATGATGCGTGAACTTGCTTAATGTTACTATAATTTGGTAATTGCACGACTTACAGAATTTTCCTTACAGAAATACCAAGATTTTTCAATATTTTTGAAATTATCGAGATCATTATTATTGGTTTTTAAGGTGATTATTCGATTTTTTATGGAGTAATCGAGATTATTGTAATTAATTCTAGAATTTCTAGGTAATTCGATATTTTCGAATTTCGTTGCTGTACTGTTTTAGGCTTTAATTTTATTAACGATAAGTTACAGTCTTATACACAAATCTGAATTTTAAATTTAATAGATTTTGAAGATTTCCAGAGATTTTTCGACATTTTTGACACCTCGGTTTTAACCAATATTTTGACTCTACAAACATATCGATAATTCGTTGTTTTTGGTTTTCTAAGACTTTTAAATATCTCTGAGAATTCGACTTGTTTGAGATTATTTTGAAATGATTGAAACTTTTCAAATTATTTTTGAAATTTGTGATGATTTTTGATAGATTAGGAATTTTCGTAGCGCTCAGTTGTTTGCACATTGTTACATTTTATTCGCGATTTTCGAGGTCTTTGGTATTAGTGGATAGATTGTATAAAATTTCCGCAAGCCTATTATACGATTTTTCGAGTTCGGATTTTCACGACATTACGAGGAAATACGTCGAATTTGTAAAACATCTTCTACGGACATTTAATAATTCAACAATTTTATCCCTTCCATCATGGAAAATCTTCAAAAAGGGTGGATTTTTTCGATATCGAAAAATTTCATAACCTCCGTATGATTTAAGATTTTAAAAATTAATTTAGTTTTTATGCCGTATATCAGCATGCAGAGACAAGACCGAAGATATTAGAATGGTAATTATGGCTTTAAGCTAAATTTTGAATAATTTTAATTTACAGTTAAAAATTAAATTGTTTTACCGGTAAACGGTAACCGGAAAATCGTAAAAGTTACTGGAAAGATGAACGAAAATGCTATAAACATGAACTGCTTTTTAAATATTCGATACCCGATATCCTAACAAATTGGTGACTGTGAATATAAGTAGCCTTAGACAGACGTGTCGCGAGTTTTGATATAAATTTTAAAAGTCTTTTATCAACTTTATCAACTAGTCGATCGGTCATTGTTAAATGTAGCTAGATGTGAACGTGCAAAGTTAAATCATTGACGAGATTCGTCATATTTTTAACGGTGCTTCAGTAGACATTCTTTGTTTCTCTAAGACCTTTTTAAACCCGAATAATTATAATTCAGCTTTGGCCATTAAAGGTTATAATGAATTTAGGAAAGATAGAGCTGTACTTCCCCGTATAGTGGTTTATATATGTTTGTAGGTGATCACATTAAGGCTGGATTAGTTAACATACCTTCTTCCATTTCATAATTGTTAGTATCGGATTTAGAGTTTTTATTTGTCAATGTTTTCTTTAATGGTCGTAAAATCTTATTCGGTATACCATCTATAACTTATCAAAAACTAGTAATAGGTCGTATGCCCAATTTAAAAAATCACCTAAACGTAATAGTTTAAGCATAAGAAATTTTTCGAGTATAGATAATACCCGTTTTTACTTAGTTTGTAACTCGGTTCCTTGGAAGGATATTTTTTGCCTTATTTCTGCAACTAGCCAAAAAGAATTTTTCAACCCGTATATTAGTTTGGTGTTTGTTATTTGTTCTCTAACGCGTCCTCTAATTCGTTTTCGTTTTCAAATATTTCTTTTGAGGATTTACAATCTGCTATTTAGAAGGTTAAATCGGAATCTTTTGGTCTGAGTTTTCTCTTTCCTCTCAAAATACTTGTTACATAGATCCAATTTTATTCTTACGTCCACTTCATATCCAGATCAGTGGAAGCTAAGTAAAATAATCCCCATCCCAAAGATCAGTAATCCTTTAGAGCTATCGCATTTTTGCCCAATCAGCATTTTAAGTTCTCCCTCTCTAAAGCTTTCGAGATAGTTGTTAAAAATCACATTCAATCGCATTAATATAGCAATAGTTTAATTAGTTGCTTCCAATCTGGGTTTAGAAAATTTCATGTCACTTCTACTGCGATATTAAATGTATGTGATGATATTAGGCGTAATATGAATAATAGGGAATTAACTTCTTTAAATTTGTTAGATTTTTCTAAGGCCCTTGATTCTATTAATCACAGAATTTTTTCTAATAAACTCTTATCTCAGTTTAGATTTTCGCTTTCTGTTGCCAAATTGAGTTTTAACTATATTTATAATCATTCTTAGACAGTTCTTTTCCGACAATTCTTTGTTTGATTTCCTTCTTGTAATTTCCTGCGTGCCTATTGGTTCAGTGCTGGGTCCTCTATTATTTTCTAAGTCAATGACATAGAATCATCTATTCAACAAATAGTCGTTTAGATCAGGATTCTATTGTTAGAATTTTTCTCTGATAAATGAAAATTAAAGTAATATCGTTAGTTGGTCGGTCTCAACAGGCTCGTTTTAAATGCGAATAAATCTCAGTCGATTATAATTTATAAAAAACCGTTGGTTAACTCGTCCTTTCCTGGCATTTTTCTGCAGTGTTTGCTAATTGTTGTTGGTTTTTAATAAACGTTGGAGAATTTTCTGACAGTCAGTTTAGGAAAAATGGTTTTTCTCTTATCTTCTTCCTCATTTTATTTACGGTGACATAGTTTTATTCGGTATTGTTCAGGAAAATATAAATGTTCTCCAAAGAAGTTTCAATGCTTGTACTAGGTTTATTTTTGGTATTAGGAAGTTCGATCATATTTCTGCCTACTCTAGCCTTGTTTTAGAATGTAGTTTATCTATTTTTTACGAATTTCGCGCTTGTCTTTTTATTTTTAAACTACTCAAAGCTAAGGAGCCTTGTTATCTATATAGGAAATTAATGTTTAGTAGGTTTCATTCCTCTAACTTCCGCCTAATTCCGGCTAAAAATTGTTGTAGGTCGTTAAACACGTGGGCAATACGTATAGTTTTTTAATTTATTTTTATTATCATTGTTAATATTGCTAGTTTTCAATATTATTTCACCTCGCGCTGTACATTTTATTGTAAATGAGCTGCTGCTGTACACTTTAAGTGTTATTAGTCACTTTAAAATTTTAATTAAATCATTTTTTTTTTTATTTGTGATTATTTATAATCAGGCGTCGATGAAAACTTACTACATTTATTGAAGGCAAGAAATAATCTCCACTAATTGTATAGTGAATTTCAACACAAATTTTTTTAAGAGCATGTATAATGAATTTTCATACTTAATCCTATTTCGGAAGATTTAAACTATAATCTCCGAAAATCTGAAATCCGCGAACAAAATCTAGTAATTGTGCAACAAGCTTCTCGTAAAATCGTCCGGTACATTTAGCAACTTAACTAAACTTTTCTTCCTTTGACACCTCATAAATGTGTCTAGTAGCGATATCATCGCTCTTTGGTTGGAATTTTGTTGTTGATACGTAAATAATCGAGTTGATTTTAACGCCATGTTAAGAATATACTGCATAGTTTCTTCTTGTCAGTCTCACATAACATTCTAATTTATAGTTTAGATATTATTGTTGAGCAACTGTGGTAACATTTGTGGTAATTCTGTAGGAGTAAATGCTGTACTAGATTTATATATAGACGTTTCGTATCGTAGAAACTGAAATTCAAATATGTCGGGAGTAGAAAGCTCCGATCGTGCTAGCTTCAACTCAATTTATTACCAAAACCCCTCTAGAATCCGAGATAAACCCAAATTTTGTTGCCTATGCGTTATGGACAGTGATTATGATATCTTAAGTAATAATCTGCTAGGCCTGGCTTACTATCAATATGTATTCTGGAGAATACGAGTCTATGTCGTTCACAGAAAGGACAGATGTGGGTGGCGTTAATTTCCACTGGTGAAAGGGCATTGTCCTTTATATACTACTTTGCTAGCATCTCAACCAATCAGCGTCATCCATTCTGATATTTCATCATGTTTTGATTTCACCGGCGGCCAGAGCATCTACGAGTATTTCGGAAATGCCAAATATGCTTCTTTCGGGACATTGTACAACATGGCGGAAACCTTCTGAGTAATGGTATTGAAAGACATATTCTATTGGTAAAAAAAATCTCTAAAGCCATGTAACAACAACGAGTTAGTACATATCAAGAATCTTCGCAATATGTTCCATTCAGAGCCCTCAAAGGTTTTAAAAGTTAAAATTATTTTTTTATATAATGAAAACATAATGCGAATGGACGAGGAATTGACATCAAGTCCAAATGAGTTCTGAAATTTCATGAATAGTAAGAGAAAGCTGGTTGGTTTTTCGTCGATAGTCAGCCCTCGGAAATCTGCAATTTTTTTTCTAGCTTTTTGGTATCAGTATACGAAGCAGCTACTATACCCCTACGTTATCATTAAATGCTTACAGTTTCGCAAATTTTTGAATCTGTGGTTGAAGGGTCTTGGTTTTCGATACTTTAATTAATTATTGCTTCTGTTCAGTATCGGTAATCTGGATTCTTTTTGTGGGAAATTGTTTAATAGTTTAAATTCCAGACAACATCTGAATGTTCTTAATACTTATTTTGTGAGAGCTTTTGAAAAGATCGATCACTGAGTCCTTACCGCCAAACCAAAAACTTAATTTGTCAGTTCATCCCAATTGAATGGTTGCGATCTTACCTTTCCGACCTCTGGCAATCCGTTAGAATTTTTGATCCTTGACCTCTTTTCCATCAATATCGTTTTTATAATGAAGATGTTGGCAGAAAGGAGTTAATATCCGATCTGGGCATAATTTTTTCACCTGATACCACCTTTATTAGACATGTTAACACTATTACATCTAAGTCAAACATTATGTTGGGTTTCATTAAGCGAAACAGTAAGGACTTAACCGACCTGAATAAACTAATATCATGCTGTAAGTTTCTTTTGTTCGTTATTTTTTTGGAAATTTGAATCGCCGCGCCGATATCGCCGCGATAAATGAAATGAGTGGCTCCTTGATTATATGTTAAGTACTAACCTTCACATAAGCCGACTTTTATAACTAGAAATAGACCGGCGGTACACTTGTCTCAAACTTTTTTGATGATTATACTATTAAACTGGAAAGGGTCGGACGAATACTCCTTTTCTGATCACTGTTATCTTCAATTCAATTTTTCATGTTCAACGGCCGGATGCGTTTTGCACCACTAATAGTGCGGAATCGCTGAAACTTCTGATGGAGACTCATTTTCCTGGTTGTTCCGAATCTGTACCTACATCACATCAGTAGGTTACTGGGCTAGTAGCCTTCTAGGCCAAATTATTAGCAGAAAAAAGATCCTATGGGGAATAGATAGTTTTAGACCATATATGTCGCCTAGACTCAATGTTATTATCCCTGCAGATATTGAACAAACTACGGATCAAACCATTTCCTGGTTAGATGTAATTTTCAAAGGCAACCTAGAACTATGTCACATTCCTAGTAAATGGACGGAAGTGAAGGATTTATTTATACCTACGGCGGGAAAACGCTCACACTGTAATCCCAAAGACCTTAGACCGATTAAGCTAATCTTCTTGTCTTTCTTCCTTTTTAAAACACTGGAAAGACAAATATAAGCTCATATTAGAGGCACGATTGTGCCAGAAAAGGCACTATCTAAATCTCAATATGCCTATTGCAAGGGGGATTTGTATAGAGACTGCTTTTCATTCGGTTATATACTATATTTCATTGAGAAATCTTTCGAGAATAGATACTTCGCAATGGTAACCTTTTTGGATACTAGGGGGCCTTAACCAACGTGCTTCCAGGGGCATAACTCGGACACTTTCAAATCTGGGAGGGGATGAATCACTCAAGGACTGGATACATCAAATGTTGAGAGGCAGGATCATAAATGCGAGTTTGAGTATCCTCTGCCAGTAGATTTGCAAGTAGAAGTACGCCGCAGGATGGCGTACTGTCCCCCCTACCTTGGAAATTGGTCACAAATGACCTGTTGCTAAGACTAGAGGACAGTGGCTTCATGGTAGCTGCCTAAGCGGATGATGTTGCTATTGGTGTTCGTTGCAAGTATCCAGTATTCGTTAAATGTGAACCAACAAAAAACCGAATTAGTTCTCTTCTTTAGGAAATATAAACTTCTTCATATCGATTTTCCCTCTTTAAATGGGTTCAGCTTGACTTTCAACATCGGTATTATATGGATGCTATAAAAGTAGTATATAACAGCCGATGTACTGGCTCGACGTGGTACAAAGGACCACATTCCAGAAAGCTAGAAGGATATTGAAATGCCTCTTGCGGTAGGTATGCAAACTGTTGCTTCAGGAGGAAGCTAATAAATTGGCGAACGACAGATGGCCAAGTGACACCTTATCGAGATCATTACTGATCTCGTGATTCATTCGCTTTTTGTACGTGGCTCCCTCTTTAATGGGACCAAAAATTATTCTTAGGATCTGAAGCCTAGTTACAGCAATTATTCGGATGTTTTGTGCTGTCAGCATCCAAGACTAGCCAAGAATGATAACTAAAAAATATGTGATTGAAGAATAATAAATACGCAAAATAATAAAATCGACTAGCTGTTATGTTCAGATGTGGTAGTTCATTAATTTTCAGCATTGAAACAAAATGTATTTTGGTCAGTTACGTTTTGTGAGCTGACCTGAAAAGGATTACAGATCGTTATTCTCTTTAATTGAAAATGTGTTAAATTAACAGTACTGGTGAGCTCATTACTGATGTATGAATTTGCATCACTGATGTGTACCGACAGCACTGACAATGAACAATTGGCCCTGATATGAAAAATCGGTCTACAAACTTTTCAGGTCAGCTCACAAAACGTGACTGGCCAAAACATGCAAGGTTTACTTTTATTTCAGGTGCGATATGCCTCCATTAAGCTCCCGATTTCTATGCCGGATATTACTTGTACTTTTCGCATTCTTAAAAACGAAACAACGGTAGTTCGCCGCAACTAGAAATACACTAAACCCCAAAATTTTACGTAAATTAATTTGTGTGTGACAGAGCAACCAAACTCGAGGCCGAAGAATACAAACTCGAATACAATTCGTAATTTCCCCTTGTTCTCTAATGATATATTTAAGGCGGGGTTTGATAAAGTCCAACCCAAATTCAAAGCTTTCTTACCTCAATTGAAAAATCATTTTGTATTGAGGGTCAAAACCAATCTTCAAAAAACGTATTTTTGCTTTAGTAAAAAAAAAGATGCATACATCATTTTACAACACGTTTTATGGTTTTAGATTAAATTTTGAAATATATTTTGAAATTTTAACCTAGAATGCAAAATAGTTTGTTTAATGAATTATCTTTAAACTAATAAATATAATCATCCGTTCCCTTACTGATCATGCAGCTTTTTCGCTTTAAAAAAAGCATCAAAAGCACAAAAGCATCTTTTTAATCCGAAGAGATGAGAGGCAAATTTCACCATGTTCTGAATTGTTTCCGATTGAAAGCGAATACTTTACAATAACACCACACATACAGTGGCGAGCAAAATTGGACGAATACGGTTTTGTAAAGGCAAATAAAGAAGGATTACTTTATACGTTTTAATATTTAAAATATATTTTAAAATTTAAATAACAAAGTATTAGTAATTAATTACAATTAAAACTAGAATGAACAAAAATGCAAAAGAGCTCAATCTTGCCATTTTTCACGGATCCATTTTGGGGTATAAAACCCCAAATATGTATGTTGCCCATAATCCGTTATTCACAATTACGTTTGCTACTCTTCTTGGCATACTTTTTACCAAATGTGCAATTGTAGAGGGTGGAATTTTTAACCATTCAGTGCTTATTTGGAATCATAGCACATTGATGGTTTTTAGGGATTGCCTGCAATTTCTCTATCGAATTTAAAAAATTTTGTTCATTCAACCATTATTGCATAATTTTGGCGATGAGTTCGGGATCATTGTCTTGTTGAATTTTTTTTTTATCGATGAGGTCAGCACATTCATCAATAAAATTTAAATTTTAAATTTAAAAGTTAAATTTTCTGTTAAAATGGCGAAATGCATTTCTTTACTCATTATTCCAGATATTTTTACTAAGGGACCAATATTACACCAAGTAAAATAGTTCTAAACCATCAAACTTCATCCACTATGTTTTACAGTTTATTTGGTTCTATGCTTCTGTAATTTATCGCCAGGTCTGTGGTAATAGTATTTTTTTCCATCTGATCGGGAACGATTTATTTTGGTTTCACCCGACTGTGTTGTAGTTCTTCTGGTGGTGGTTTTCTCATTCAAATGACGATCTATCAGACGAGCGTCTCTGTTGAACAATAATTTACGCCGCACTTTCTGGTTCTGAATAGGACGAATATCATTTCTTTGACCAACTAATCGTACAGTCTTATGCGTAAGATTACACCAACCAAATTGTAATTGTACACCAACCAAGCACATTTTGCTTGAAGAACGCCATTTCTATATAAACGATTTTATAGAATTCTCTAGTCGCGTGGCTATTTTATTCATAACTAAAACTTGATAAAGAATCGACTAGTTCTGTTCAACGATTGAATGACGAATGAATAATATCTCGAAATAGCATGTAGCAAAATAATAATACATAACTGTAAATTTGTTTCATATTTTGAATTATGGAAAAATAAGTTAAATAAATAAAGGTTAATTTTGTTGTTCAAGAATTTTCTAGTGAAATATAAATTAAAACGCATAAAGTAGTTCTTCTTTATTTGCCTTTATAAAACCGAAGTACTGAAAAAATATTAATTCCCCATTTATTCGTCCATTTCTGCTTGCCACTGTAGGTATTACATTAATAGTTTACTGAAGAAAATAATGTTTCATTATTAATTTAGGCAATAGTTTTAGTGAAGAAGTGAAAGAAAGCTTCGTAACTTAAACTAAAGTGTTTCGGGCAGATGAAAAGCCTTCGTAGTGGCCTACAAAAATATGTTTTGTTTAAGAAATCGCACAAAATCAAAATTGGAAATGTATATGGATAGCTTGATTACCATTAGCGTGCATTTGTGCATTTTTTAATGCACACACACGCAAATTAAATATAATTCGAAATATAAAAATAGTAAACAGTGACAAAACCCTTATAATAAAAAAAAAATCTTTATACATTTATAATAATGTAATTCAATCATATATCAATTTAATATAAGTACGAAAGGAATATTCTTATATTCTTTTTCTATGGTTCTTATTTTACATGAATTTTTTATTCGTTTTCTTTCATAATGTATGAGTAGTAAAAATATAATTTGGTGTCACCAAAATGATCAAATCGAAGAAGAGGAAATATCTTAAAAAAGATAAGCAGATTGCTTACAACAACATTATTGTTTTAAATAATATCAAAACAAAACAACAAACACAATAATTTTAGGAGAAGGGATAGATATTTCAAATCCACTTTCATATGAAGGCGGACTGATATGAATTTAGTTCGGAAAATTGATTGATTTAAAGTTAGTTCGAAAAGTTTGAAATGAATGGCGTATGCTTGTTTTTGTTGTTCCTTAGAAATATGTTATAAGCCATTAATTCACTTATAAAACGATTTATTCGACTGAGAGTTGGTAGTAAGTATTGGTATGAATAGAAAGGGCTATTAGTGTTGTGAAATCCTAACCGCGAGTTAATGAACCTACATTAACTCGCATTTCATAAAACTTTTTTACAACATGAATAGTTCCCATTGCTGTAAATTCCTAAAAATTTCAACAGAAAAATTAATTAGTATCGTAATTACTAATTAAATATCCAGCGGAGTCGGCAATTTAAAAATTTAAACTTTATAGTGTTTAAGTAAAAAATAAAGCAGTCTGTTCAATTTTATCGACCATAACCGTCTTATAAGTCGTTTCCCATATTTCATATTAATCAAAGAAAACAATAATTCAATTTGTATGATTAACAAAATTATAATAATAAATATAAAAATTTAATAATATTTGAAGTATATCTAGAAATGTTCTTATTTTTGTTGAAAAGCATGTATTAATAGTGCGATTTTAGGTGAAATTTTGTAAATAAATTTATAGTGAAAAAGGAATGTTGGTGGTTAATATATATACAAACAGCGATACTTAAGATAAAACTATAGTTTCATTTTACTTTTATATGCCTGGGACAAATTGGAAATTAGGCCATAGCGATCCAATATTAAGCAATACAAAACAAATAGAGCATATCTATGTAGCAGCGTATCTATTGCATAAAATGATTTAAAGATAGTCCAAAATAGGGGAAATATTACTTTTTAGACAGTGGGATTTGAAAGCAAAATTCATATATTATTTTTTTTTTTTATATTTTTATAATGATGCTTGGTGATGATTAATCAGTGTGATTTATAATTTTAATAATTAACAAAATTGTTTACTTTAATTTGAATTAATTAATTTAAAAAAAAATTGTTAATTGTTTATATTAATAAAGAGTAAAATTGTTGACCGTTTTTCTCTTCTATTACTCGAGGTTTGAATTCATAACTTGTTATGTTAAGGTTGTATTAATTATTGTTATTTAGCTCTAATAGCAGTCCAATTGATTTACACTTATTAGCTTACACTTTAGTTAGCTTTTTAACAGCAGCGCTTAGTTTAAGGACAACTGAGTTAATCAATTACCTTTTAAGCACGTTGCTCAGGTAGTTTAAAATACTCATCAAACAACATCCGCAAAAGGTGATTGATTTTTGTGGTACTTATAAAGTACCGTTTTCAAACTATTTTTAAAAAAGTTTAGTTTTGGAGCGAACATAGAAGTTAGAAATTTTTGTCAAGTTACTAAATTGGTCTAATGGGTGCAGGCCATCGACTATATTTTACAGTTTAAAAACGAAACTATAAAAATACATTTTGGAATCAATTCAATTAACAATCAATTGCCAACCTTTGTTCTAGAAACATCAATTACAAAAATAAAAATAAAAATTAGTGAGAATTAAATAATAAAAAGATATTGTGGTATTAGTGCTATCCAAATTTGCAGTTCCAGAAGACAGATGCTAAGCCGTCTGACTAAGAAATAATGTGATTTGTCTTGAACAATAGGCTAACGACGAAAGATATATATATACGTTCTACCAAGGTCTGTACGAGCGATGTATCTTTATTAAGTTTAACACAGAGCAAAGGTACCTTGTGTGTTTACGAGAGACACATATTTTGGCGTTCATTTATATAAATGGAACAACACCGGAAGTAACTGTAAAATGAGCTGGTGGGATAATGCGATATATGTAAAGGAATTCAATTTGCCACCGAAAATTACAGTTAAAACATTGAGTGAGGCAATGTACCGGTATGGTAATATATTATCAACAAGACGTGAACAGTTTAAGTCGAAACATGGAAAACAACTCGCAACATCAACATCTTTATGAAGGATGCAACATCAGCATTTTTATGTAATAAAATTTTAATTTTCTATTAAAATTTATTTTTGGTTGGTTTGTTTCTATCTCTGCAATCTTTACTGGGGCTCAAGGCACTCCCAAGTCTTTCGCAGTACGCTTTATACGTCCTACCTTACGTAGTAGCCCAATCGAGGACGTACGGCTATAGACCCGTGCTGATATGAAAGGTGGGTCAGCCCATGGATTCCGCACTCTCAACATGGGGTAATAGATGTGTCCATCTTCATCACTGATCGTAATAACACATAAATGATAGTTTGATTACAAAGTGAACATGAATATGTTTCTGAGTCTAGGCGATGCTGGTCCGCAACGTGTTCCTAATAATCTTACTATATCTTTGAATATGAGGGAATATAATAGAGGAATGAATAAAGTAATCGCCAAAATTATGTTTGGGATATGAGAATGGAGTGGGTGTTGGTGTATTTATGCCTAGTTAGAATGTTGAAAAGTATTTTCAAGTGGACAAAAGCATCTTTATGATGAATCCTGAACTGATTGGAATGTTTGAAGGAATTAAACTGGCTGTGAATTAAGGGGAAAGGAAAATAATAGAATTGTTTGTTAAAATGTGGGGGTGGAAGAAAAGGCAATGTGTATGTTGATTTGATTTTCGGATGCGTTCGAGACTGTCAACGTGATGTGATCATACAATGGATCCCATCACATATACAGATCGAAAAAAGAATAGATCAAGAAAAGTCTAAGGAAAAGAATGAAGTACAGAATGCTCCGTGGTACTCCTTTAACATTTCCGTTCTTTAAGGAGCTCAAAGGAGATACGCGAATGTAGCGAACGGTTGAGTGAATCAGGTTGAACCATTTAAACTGGTAGGAATGCTTGTGGAAACGTCATGGAAGATGTTGAACATCTCATATTGGCTCGTCCCAGATATAGCCAATGTACATACCTAGATCTATAAGTTGAATATCCTACGAAATGCCAGAAATCTAAGTGATTTAATAAATGAGGTTGGTTTTTTGGCTTATAATGAAATGTATGAATTTATTAGGATGAGTGGGATAACAATTTGACACGAAACAACTACTACCAGAATATATGTACTCGTATATGTGAATATATCAGTAAAATTGAATTATGAATTAAAATATGTAAATAGAAAATTGTAAATTTGGATTTTTGGCAATATTGTTTTTTTATGTAGGACCCATTATATATATACCCTTCTCTAGTTCTAACAATATCTCCTTTATAAATCCGTTTAAATTAAATTAAGTCGCTGCTAAGTTTATAGTCCTGTATAAAAAAATTATGAATTGGTTTGCTGAATGCTTTACTTACCATGTGCTATTGTAGTTGCTGGAAAATAAAAACAAACAAGTTTAAAGTTAAAAAATGATTTTTAATAATATAAAAATTAAGAAAATTAGCGCCACCTATATTTTTATCGCATAAACACACACATTTATCTCGTTTAAAATTTATAAAAAAAAACTCAACCATTTATTTTTTATATAATTAATTTTCTTTTATTATTTATTTTATTCTGTTCAATAATATTTTTTTTTTTTGTTATTTTTTACCGTTTTTTTTCCATTCAGTATTATTATTAATAATTTTTTAATTTTATTTATATTGTACAGAGGATGTTACACAATTTTTCATTTATTATTTTGCAACTTTTGACATGCTTTTATTTATTTAAATAATATTCAACGATTAATACCTTATCAAATACAAGCCATTAATGAATGATTTAATATTGTTGTTTTTTTTTCAGGTTTGTCTAAAATTATTATTATTTAATATTATTTAATACAATAATATGTTATGTAAATATAACATTGAAAAACATAAAAAAATTATATTATAGTTATGTTGATTATTAAAAATTAAATAAACAAATAATAAATTAATGTTTTAAATTTTAATGTTAAAACTTGCTTAATACTATTTATTATTCATTTCCACAAATAATTTAATCTTAGTTACTAAAAAATATTATTAATAGTAATATTTATTTTTATGTATGTATATTATTTAAATTATTTTATTTTATTTGTTTGCAATAAAAAAATTCCTGATATTTTAAATTTAAATATAATTATAATAATAATAATCATAATATTTATTTAATTCGGAAATTGAGAGTTTTAATAAATATTAATAATATTTTTATAAATTAAACCAAATAAAATAAAAATATTTAAATCACAGAATTTTGTTACAATTTTTTTTTTTAATAAAATAATAATGTTTACCTAATTTTTAATTTTTTTACGTTTTTTTTTTAATTTTTTAAAAAATATTTTAAGTAATTATTATATAAGTATATTTATTAAATATATGAATATATATATATAGTAATGTAGTATTTTTTTATTTAAATATAGTTTAATTCAACTTTATTTTTTTATTGGTTTATATAACTTATATAAATATATTGTTTTATTTTAATTTTTTAAATTACGAACTGTTTCTTGTATTACGTATATTATTTACTTGTGTAATTATTTTTAAATAAATTTTTTTAAATTTTAATTTACAAAATAATTTTTAAGGACAGCTGAAATAAAATAATAAAATTTCATCTTTACGTTTTTGTTGGTTTTTTGATTATTTGTTTAGTTGATTAATTTAGTTAAATGCAAATTACATAAATATTTTATTATTATTATTTTTTTTTTTTATAAAATTACGTTTTTTATGTTTCATTTGATTATTGTTGATTTTGTTATTGTTGATTTTTAAATTTAAGAATAATTTATTTATTTTTTCTGTTACATATTTTAAATGCTCTCTACTTAAGAAAATATTCCTTTTTGATAATAAAAGTTTTTTTTTTTTAGTTTTTTTATTCTTTTGATTTCACACTCAGAATTTTGAATAATTTCTAGGAATTGTTCTAAAAGATATTATTTTTTTTAAAATTGAGTGCAAAACAAGATTAGAAAAATTAAAAAATATTTATTATATTTATTTTTGTTTAAATGTATGTTTAATCAAAAATGATTTTTTCATTGATAAAAATTAACTTGGAGTTTCTACCCTGCCAAAATTACGTATATTTTTTCACTTTATAATTAGACACACAAAATATTCAAATCGATCACAAATTTATTACAAACAACAAACAAGAATGAAATAAATTGGCAGAGGTGCCATAAGTTCATCTTACCGCAAAATATAATCGAAACTATGTATGTATATTGATTGATTTGTGATGAAAGGAATGCGTTTAACCGTAATTTCACACTATAATAAATCTAATACTAGAAATAACCGTTATTCTAATAAATTTTAAATTGAAATCTTCACCTTTTGTACATCAATTCAGAGATTTAGAGTTAGCAAGCATCGGAATCATTTTTTTTTTATCAAAAACCAATAAACTATATAACGTCTTTATTGTACGAGTATATACAGATTAAAGTTAAGACTTACGACATGTTTTCTTGTTTTTGTATTATCAAGGTAAGATAATTTTTATATTAGTTTTGTCAAAAACAGTTTATAAATTTACAAACATTTTTCTTTTGGGATTTTACGTATTAAAATGATATATTTCGAATTTATTTTGTATCTTTACTAAATTATTCATCAAATAGTTTTAAAATTATTTATAAAACATTTTTCTGTAATAAATTTCACGCTATAAATCGTTTTGTAATAGAATATGTGCGTTTGGATTAGTCGAACATTATTAATTAATTTGTTTGTTGTGGTTTGTTTAATTAGTGTTTATTAAATATTTTTGCATATTATGAAAAATGACACGATTAATAACAGAGTTATATTGCAAAAACAATTTTGTTTGCAAATATTTCAGAAATAGTAGAAGGTTTATTTAAATTTTATGTTTTGAGAAAATATTTATCGAAGAATTTTGAACTGTTTGTAAACTCGTTTAACGAACTACATACAAAAAGAAATCGTCTCGCGGTTATTTTTAATTATAAAGTTGAACCATATTTTATAACGAAATTAACATTAGTGTTTTAATTATACCGATCTTTGTTAATGCGAACATAAAATTGTTTCACTCTGGCTTAGGCGTTGTGAATAATTTGATCGCTGAGAATTGTTTGGTCGACAATTATTAAACAACAACTAAAACAGTTTACAAAGAAAACGAGAGGGTTTTAAAGATAAGTTTGATAACACTATACAGTAATAATTTAGTAACAGGTGGATTAGTATTTGAATAAAATTTAAAGAGCAATATTTTTTTAAATAATACACATATTAAATTTAAATAGCGGCCTGTGGCTCCCATGAGCTATTAAGCTATTGTTTGTACTCGGTTTCAGTTTAAATTTTTTTGTGTTTGAACCTGAACCCGAAGATTGATCCGAGATATATTACTTCATAAAAGTTCCTTCTTTGCCATATTCTGTAATCAGCAATTATCAACAAATAATATTAATTATTTAATAATGTTGTAGCCTACTTACTTAAAAAAAACTGTTACATTAATTTTCTCGTCTCTCATTAAACCGATTTTAAAGTGTTTTGAAGCATTAGGCAATTCGTCAAAGGTAGAACTTATTACATGTGCTATAGTCCGAATATTTAAATGTTCTTTAATAGTAAATTTAAGCCCTTACGATATGACGGGATATCCAAATTTATGTATTCATCTACAAAAAAATCTCTAAGATTATCTGTTAAAACTCAAAACTTGCTAAAAACCCATTCAAATGTTTCTTGGTTGAATGACAGTTTTCTAAATTACGAGGAAACGTAATTTGGTTGGGTATATTTAACAAAGCACAAATAATCGTTGCAGCCTGACCAGCCACTTCTATGATTATTGTTTTTAATGGCCGTCAATCACGCTTAAACGGAGATTTTTGAGTATTTCAGGTTTCGAAATTTATAATAGCCCTTTACCAAAGTGTCACGCGACCAATTGGTTTGCACAAATTTGGTTTGCACAAACAATAAAACATACATTTCATTCGCCATTAAATCCAAATAAGCCTGACACACTGCGATTTAATAAAATGGATTTAGTGACTTTTTCCAGTTTAGTCAACTTCGATTTTAGCTAATCGCATTATTTTGCCAGCCTACAAGTGAGTTTAGCTAAATCGGATTTATTAAACCGTAGTCTAAATATTTTAAGTGGTAGCAGTTTTGTAAACCTTGAAAAACTAAATGTAATTTTTTTTTTTGGGGCATAGGACACTTTTGTAAAGTTATGAAACCACTTTTTAAAAAATTCGCCCACGATGGCATATTCGTAAAATATGGGTGTGTCTAAAATACAAATTTAAATGCACATTATTTAAAATGCGCATTTTTGAATTTAATTAAATTTCATTATAATCATTAAATTAATTGAAATTGGACAACTCTGAATTATTAAATCGCTAATTATGACTAATTTAAATATAAATTGACATCAAACAACGTTTAAAAAATGCACATAAAAACTACATTGCATGCAGTTTTTGAAATGTGTCTTCGCTAAATGCGCTTTTTCGATATCGGTCGCATGTCTTACTTGATGAATTGATGATTGACTGTGTGAATTATTCTCAATATTTTGTCGAAACACGCTTTCAAATTCGATGCCCATGCCGATTTTTAAAATAGGTTTCTTTTCTTGATTAACACTATTTCTACCAAAGGTGTCCAAAGACACCTTTCAAAATATTAATTTTAATTGGTTCTCTAAGTTTAATCATTTTCCACAGTTAATTTTTTGACTTTTCGTATAATAATTGTTAAAATAACTTAGTGGTATCATTTTCCCCCTTCTCCTCCTGAGGTGTCTTTTGACACCTTAAGGATTTCAAAATAGTGTTACATTTTAAATCCTTTTACATATTATTATTATCAACAACATTTGGCAGCACTATTTCAATTTTAATCAGTGATGGGATGTTCTAACCATCTCAGGTAGTTCGCGAAACACATCACTCTTTATCACCAAACTTGTTTAACAAAACAATTTGATAGGTATGAAAATCGAATACTCAAACTAAAAAAAAAAAAAAAATAACAAAACAAAGAAAATCTAAAGGAGTTACTGGACAAGCATTTTCTCGCACTGAGTTAACAAATATTAACAAATTATCATACCGAGCAAACGGCGCAATGGTTAAATCTGCGGCGTTTGGATCGGGAGGTACCGGGTTCGAATCCCGATAGGGAGGGGCGGGATGCAAAAGGGATTTTTCATCATCTGATTACGATCGGTGATGACGATAAACACAACTATGACCCCCTGTTGATAGTGCAGAATCCATGGGCCAACCCACCTTTCATGTCAGCACTATAGGTTGGCATGAAGCAATGCAATGTGCAGGTGGTTTATACAAAGCGGGTCTATAGCCGTACGTCCTCGATTTGGGTAATACTGAGTAAAGTAGGACGGTAAAATTAACTGCGAAAGAGTTGGGAGTGCCTTGAGCCCCAGAAAAGATTGCATAGTTTAAAAAAAAAAAAAAAAAAAAAAAATTATCATAAAGTGAACGTCCGTTAAATTGTTATTCACCCAAAATTTTACATCTAGAAAGTATCCCAACTTAAAATTAAAGTCGTCTTTCTAGTCTAAGTCAAAACTGGCATATTCGTTTAATTAAGTTTAATTAAAATAAAAATTTAATTTACTTTGTTTTAATTTCTATCATGTTCAAGAAGTAACTAAAAATACGAGTATATTTCCAAAAACATAGGAAAAATGAAAATTTATATATTTCAAGAAGAGAAAATGTTTTGTTTAATAAAAATTTGCAATATTCCTAGACAATATTAATGTTTCCTTAATGAATTTTGAGATGTGAATTCTGAAGTTGTTTTATTGAAATACTCTCCAAAATTAGCTTTTGACAAGATTTAATCCATTATCCAAGATTTAAGCTTCCCCTATTGATAATGAGTGCCTACGTAAATACATACGTAAATGATTTGAAATTGCGCTATGCGAAAGCTCGTTTTAGGCTCGATTTATTTCTTCTTTTTATTTTTTGCTTGAGTTTTTAGACTCAATTCAAGTCCATTCTCAAAAGCATTTCACAATTGGAATTTTAGATTTATATCTCAAAAGAGTATACAAAAATGAAACTTTTTGTCTGATACATTTTTGATTGTGATTTTGATTCTTGATTCTATTGAATTGGACACCACTAAAATAACATCAACTTTGGCATTTGGGATGGCGGTTGAAAATCTAATCAATTTAACGCCAAATTTTTCACATTTTCGCCAGTAGATTTATTATTATAGGACTAATAGAATTTATTGGTAAGCCAAAAGTTTGTTTATACATTTTTTTATTCAAAGAGAATTCCGAATTATTTAATACGATATCTAAAGCTGTTCAAAATTTAAGTTTCTTCAATTTTGTTTTATAACTTTATTTTATACTCCTCCAATTGTTGCTTATGTTATTTGTAATTTATTTACAATCCACATTAGTAAATAATGATTACACATCTAATGACAATAACAGGAAATTTTGAGGGATAGTAATATAGTACTACTAAAATTTTGTTTGAAATCTTCTGAATAAATTATAAACGAACTGGTTTTTCCTATATCTACTATGTTTTAAAATATTTCCAAAAAATGCTGATAAACCATATGTTGGACCATATACGAGCTTATAATTGGTCTATACGGAATACTCGGTTTGTGTACTTTTGGTAATCGATAAAGCGTAGGAATAACCGAGATATAATTTGTTAGTTTTTTCTTTAAATTTAAAAGAATTATAATAAATGAATTATGCAGATAAATCAATAATCGTGTTTTGTTGACCAAAATTTAATTCGAATTATTTTGGGTTAATTTTTTTTCCAAGAAAATAGCCAATTTGATTTAATTGCCAAAAGCCAACATTTCGTAATAAAATATTAATTTACTATGTATTATGACTCTAGTGGCAGGTATCGTAACCAAGATTTAGTTTGGGGTAATGTTATTCTTGCAGGGATTTATTCTATGCAATTGTTGTTGTAAATTTGTCAAGGAAATACGCTAAATGTATGCGTGAGCGATATAACTAGCTGTAATATGCAACGGAGTGAGCTAAGCGGTTTAAAATATGCTAATATAAACTAAGTTTCTGGCTTAGCTTAGCTGAAATGTATAACGAGCCTTATGGCTGCTAAGGATTTTTTTTTTTTTATAGTTTGTTTGCTTTTGATTTTGTATATAAAAAGATAATTCCAATTGTGAAACGCTTTTGACAATGAACTTGAATTGCGTCCCAAAGCTCAAGCAAAAAATAAAAGAAAAAAAAATAAATCGAGCCTAAAACCAATAAAACATTTTTTAATCGTTATTGGCACAATGTTTATCTAAATTAAAATCTATTGTTGAGTCATGAATATATTGGCAGGCTGTATTTTTTAGACATTTTTAAGTTTACCTAACATATGGTATTCTTTAACGCAAGAAAATTTTAATTTATAAATCAAATTCGATTGCAACTCTATAAGATTTTTTGTCTTTTAATTTTGTATGCTCTACCAACACTTTGTATATGATAATTTGCTAACAGGAATTAAATTTTTTCAAAACAGAATTTTTATGTAAGAGATTGATAATGATTTCTAAATTATTGTTATTTTCGATGGCCTTTCTTAAATTTCTAATACAAATATTTTCGTGATTACCGTTTTTTTTTTTTTTCATATTATCAATTAATTTGTTTTTATACTAAAATAGAAGCTATACGAATCAACATTTAGATATCTATATCACGAAGATTTTTTATGATACCACTCTCTCTTTCAATCAACTTCATCCTGTATTACTATTATTTCTCATATTACATCATAAAAGCCGAAACAACAATAATTTTGAATTATACAAGTAAATTTAATTCGCGGCGTAAAACTGTTCCAATATTAAAGAAACTATCAACCGCCGAATTTGGTATAGCTGCAATGATATCATTGCCTTATTTATAAAAGAAAATTGGTTTATGAGCTAAATTGACTGTTGATGAGCTAACTTGTTGAACCCGTGGGAGAATCAAACACTTGTTTAAGACATCTTTCATTAATGCTAAATTCAGTCAGTATGGTCCAAAGCAAATTTTAACGCTTCAAAAAAATAAGATAAATCAAAATTTGTATTACTTCTTAATTTAAAGTCACTCCAAAATTGCTTTACTAAATTTAAAACTAAAATTGAATCAACATTAGTAAATAATGATGCTATAATGTGATCAATATATTATTTGGTGGTAGTAAAACATTTTTAATTTTGTTTCTAAAGTATTCTGCATTGTTTACGTTCGAAAATTTATTACCAACAATTCGAGGATAATCGATCAAATCTTTTCTAAGAAATAGACAAAATTTTTTACTTGGCTTTAGAATTTTGATGATGTCCAAAGGAATTTCCAGACCCTCTCTGGACCCTCTCTTTTCTCTCAGATTCATCTACAATTAGTGCCAAAATAACGAGCCTTTTAAAATTTTTTCGCCGATTAAACTCAAAAATTCGTTGACTTGTTTCGTTTTGATTTTTTTCGAAAATAATGTTGTAGCAGATTTATGAATTTTGAAAATAAAAATTTCGTTTATGTTGTCCGGAAAAACCCTCGTAATTTCTTCAATTATTTTCCATCTTTCTACTCCCAAATGATGCATTTTTCCAAAGTTTCTTTAATTCCAATTTGCATAACCGAAAATATATATTTTTTTTCAACCAAATTAAATTTTCTTTGATTAATTTGAAAAATATTTTTAATGTACTGATTCTTCAGAAATACGTGTAATTTTCTACAACTCAGTTAAACGGTTTTTACTCTTGATATATACTTAGCTAACGCCAAATCCTTTCTAAAACAGTTGTTCTTACATTGGACTCTGTTATTCCCATATATTCGCCTTTTAATTCGGGAAAACCCAGGAAACATTTTCCAAATTGATTGTTAATTTCAAAATTTAATATTCAAAAACTTCCATATAAAAATTCTGAACAATACGTAATTTAAATTTATACTAAACCTGGACCGGTATTTCCGGTTAAAGGTAGTTTATATATATATGTTAGTGAGTTTCTACCAATTACGTTCCTATAAAATTTTTTCGAATTTTATGAATTTCATACTAGAAGAATTCGTGGCAAATTGAATGCTACTCCTTGTGAATTTTTTTAAGACGTAATTTTTAATTCTACTCTTAAGTAGTAATTTTGCTCAAGTTTTATTTTGCACACAATTATTACGCATAATCCTGGAAAATTAAGATTTTATCGAAATTAGTTTAAAAATTGAAAATTGGTCGTGTGAAGCTTTCTTAATTAAATTAGAAAGAAGAAGAATTAAAAAATGTAAAACTAATTTTCAACGGTTTACATTTTTAGAATTTATGATTTACTAACATCTTTTAAATTTTAGTTAACTTTCAGTAATTTACTTGTGATAATTGATTTATTAAACCTCCAATTTCAGGCATCCAATTTATCTTAACTCTTATAGTCTATAACGAAACCCTCGGGTTCTAATAGTAGTCATTGATTATTTTTCTAGTTCTATTTTTCATAAATGAAATTCGCGATAGTAGTGGATAAATTTACAAAAAGCAAAGTGTTGGGTTTGCCTTTCAATAAGGGAAAAGTTACAACAAAATAAATAATTATTAGATACATAACTTCCCAGTAAAACCACTTCGGCGACCATCAAATCGGCTATAGTCAACTTAATGACTATTAATTCGTCGATGGTAACTCGGTAACGGCCGACTTGGCGACGACCAACTCAAGTTAACAAACGCCGGGTTAATTTAATTGTGTTTGATTTGAAAGTTATTTCCGAATTGTTAATAATAGTTTGTATGTTTTGTATTATTAGAAGGATTGGAACGTGAAAGTGAAAAGTTTGTTGTTTTTCAATTTTTTTTGTGCTCTATTCACCGGGTGACCCATTATTGACTAAAGGAGATCATTTCTTATTTATGAAAATAAGACAATGTCTGTTACAGCACTTTAATTAATTTTCGAATTTGCCGTCTGTGTGCTGGCCAAAATTCACCAATCATATCGCCGGCAGTAATTTTAACGGACCATCAAGCAACATAAAAATAAAACTGGCAATTAAGCAATTTATCACTGGAAGCGGTTGACAGGTTGAATTTGGTGGTAAAATGCAGTTTTTGCTAACGTATAGGATTCATCAACACTAGTATTTTAAATGAGCTTTGACTCAAAATAGGGTGTACAGAAATTTTAAATGTGGACACATAAATAAATAAATATTCAGACCTATTTTCCAGTAGAACTAAAACAAATCTGAATCCGAGTTTGGACTAGAAATATGTAGATTAACAAACTTAATAATGCTGAATTATTTTTACACTTGTAACGAACGTTACGTATAGTTTTCTATCTTGCACACAGATCTCTAATCTCCTTCCCGAAATCATTTAACTTTAAAGAATTATAGAAGATTATATAGAAATTTGATTTTTTTCCAATTTATTGTTTGAACCAAATAATATTCATAATTTATTGTTAAAAAATTAATGGATAACAAATCTGTGGTATGTATATGTACATAGTTTTATACTCAACTTTCTATAATTCAATTCTTTCGGCAGTAAAATCTGAAATATTTTCGAAATAATTGACTTTTTTATAAGATGCTTTATAGTACGCTTGTCATAAAAAACAGTAAAGTCAAACAACACAATTTGACAGTCCTCCAAACTTTTTATGGTCTGTGAACAGAAGAGAAGTCGCAAATAAGTTCGTCGCTTTAGTTTACAAAGCAAAACATTTATGTTTATTGCGTTTACTCGTTTTGAGGATAAAATTAATTAAAAAATTTAAACTGATATTTTAAAGTTTTCGAAACTGTTGGTTACCTCCATGGTTGATTAATTTTTGAATCAAAATTATTAAAACAAAAAAAATTTGTATTATTATAATTTGTCGTGGGTAATTCAAAATGGAAATAAAGTTAATAATTTGATGTTCCGATGAAGATTTACAACTGTCAAAAATTCTGAATTTAAATTTTTATTTTCTTCCTTACATTTTCAAAATTTTATACTTGTGCGATTATTTGCCGGGAATCTTTAAATTCAAAAGTGGTTTCCTTTTCAAATCATAATATAGCGATCAGGCATTTTAATTTCCCAGTTTTAGTCTACAATTTTCGCACCTTACTTTAATTTATTTGCTAGTGTCATTGTCTTCTGATCGTAATTTCTTCTTAATAAGATCTACAATATATTCTCGAGCATACTCCTATTAGAAAATCGGTAGATCAGAGAATTTTGACTAAATCTTTGACCTGCTAATTCAAGGGGCTAACGTTTTAAGGCAGTGCGTTTAATACAAGTTAGTTTTCTTCTTTTCTTGTACTGATTTTTCTGAGAAACAATAATAATAAACCAAAAAATAATCATTTTGAATTCCTCCATAAATCACGCCATCTTTTAATAACATACATCGGTAGGTCGATATTTTTATTTTGTGCGCTCAAATTTTTATTTGAAAGGAATCAGAGAGTCACACCGGAATTGGTTTCGTTCCGGTGTACGCTTACGATCCTAATTCCAATGATTCGTTCCATGCAAGAATATTGCCTAACACATAAATGCCCCTCACAATACTGTGAAAATTGTCAATAATGGGATTTTCGTATCACGAAACACCAAAGTGAATCTATATAGCTGTAACAATTGAAAAAACGAAACCACATTGCTTCATTTTTGTTTCGATAGGAAAAAAGATGATGTCAAATGGAAGTCAAACATTGATGTTGGCAATTTTGAGAGAGCCTAAAACGAAAACTATTTTGATCTATTACAATTATTTAGGTTTGGCACATACCTTATACTTGTGAACGAGGAAATCACATTTACAAAAAAATTGTGTACAGTATTTTGGTGAAATTGGTAGACCTCTAGATCAGTTTCATTTACGGTTACCTGTCGGGATCGAAGGCGGCTGAAAACCGGTTACAAAATTCGAAAATTTCCTTTCAATAATTTAGTTTAGCTATTTTGAATAAATTATTTCGACAGTCAGCATGAGCCACCATGGGAAAGTACATCCATACGCATGGGATTTTGGTTTGTGAACGCATAGTATAGTTCTAACAACATAGCTTTAATTGGAAGACGTTTACATGACTGATTTCAACTATAAACATAAAAATAAACCGAATAAATATATCGTTACGGTTACGATTACGGTTCTTTTTTTTATAATTAATTTCGTTTCCGTTTTTCAGTTTTCAAAAAGTCAACAAGTCTATAAACATTATTAAAGTAACTGATTGCCAGAGTTTTATGAACTTTTGCCAAGTAGGACAGTTCATAAGTGTATTTCGATTTGCAAAAAAAAAAAAAAAAAAATTATTGACTGGACGACGAATATATAAAAGTACAAATTCAACATACAATCAAAAACATTATTTTTAAAGATTGAACTCCGAATCTCATTTAATCCTTATTATCATTCCTACTGTGTTCCTTTATTTTCTTCCCTTTCCATTGGTAATCTTGTATATTGTTTCGTATCAAATGCATAGTCTGATTAGATATCACTTCATAATAATTAGGCAATTAGGCATTTTTCAGTCAGTTCATCTTCAGTCTATCTCTTACCATTCTCTAAAAATTAAAATTTTTTATTACTGGTTATTCCAGGGACTGACAAAAAGTGATTGAATTTGGAAGTTGGTCAAAATAGAAATGTGGTCACTTTTGGAAGGTTTACAATATTTCTCTTTTTCGTTCACCATGACATGACAACTAATAAATGGATTACGAAAAACTTGCTTGACACACCTGTCCAATACGTGATGAGTCGTTTCTTAGGTTTTAAGGCGCCAAAAAAAACTTGGTACATAATAAATATAAAGCCCCGCATGTAGCCTGATAACGGTGTTCATTCCAACAAATAAATTTTCAGAAACTTGTTCTTTGTTACAATTGCAGTTATAAATTTGATGTCAATAATCTTGTGAAAGCATCTGAAAATGAGAATGCTCATTGCCGAAACGTATGATTTGATCAGTTCTTCAAAAACGGAATGGTGACGTCATAAAAGTGATGTTGTTGATTTATCGCTAAGAAAATTAGTGTTTGGTGGTCTTTTTTAATTAAATTTGTTACAGCAAAACGATCAAAAGTGAAAAAACGTTGAATTTATTTAATTTTAAAAATTTTGGATCATCTTCAGGTACGTAAGTCTACTTTTCTTTTCGTTTAGAGAATACTTTAAATTTGGGACGATGGCGTGAAATGCGAGGCCCGCTTCTTTCCAATTTTTATGGAAATTTTGTACACTTTTGTACTTTTAACCAGCAACAAGGCTGAGAGAGCGTATTTCGGAGCGGGAAAAACTTTATTTTTCAATCATTTAATTTTAAAAATATCTAATATTTTAATCTTTTTAAATGATTGGATACCTTAATTGCAATGTATAAAGAACAAAGAAGACGTTTAGGATGCTGTTAGAGAAAGTGTTTACATTAAGTATTTAATGCAAACTTGAACTTAGGCTTTAATCGGCCAAAGTGCGATGCGTTTTCTGTAGCTGAAAAAAAAAAATTCTGACTGACAAAATATTTGGAGAAAACGAAATTAATGTTACACTAAAGAGAGTAATGAGAGATCAAAAAGCACTCGATCAGAAGTCAGGAATTTCGTTCGTTACTTTTGACTTAGAAGAAGTACTTTGCTGCCCATGAGCTGAGTATTTATAAACTTACTGCTTCATTTATCAATCAAAACAAAAATTTACTGCGTCATATGGACAAAATACACCGACGGAAGGAGTGGCAACGATATTGCCTGAGCGGTTTCTAAAATACTGCAAATAGTATTTGCGTACATTGATATCACTAAATTATTACTTGGAGTGACTCTTCGTTCCTCAAAACAACAACTGAATCATGACAACACTTTCTAAAAACTCCCTTCCTCTTCATTCAGCAATACAGGAGTCGATAATGCTTACAGATAGATTGAGAAATAATGATGTGCCTTTTACAACTCAACGGGAATATGATATAGAATATTCCCATTTCTTATCGAACCTTGTTGTTCTAAGGTGGCGTGGAATTTATTTTTCGATCAAATATTTATCAAGTTAAATTCGTTCGAAAGCCTCGAAATCGTGCCACTATCGGGGAGGATGTTCATTATGTATGTGTTTGATCATTGATAACGTTTGTTCCTACCTGGAATTTTGTTGGATTTCGTTACAGAAAAGTTAATTAGAAATTTTTTTAATGTGTAATCTCATGAGAAAATCATTTTCAATTTTTGGGTTTCAGTTTGCTTGCAGATAAAGAGATGCCGCAGATAAATTGGTTGATTACTTGAACCAATCGCTTTTGGTTCCTATTTTGAATGCGAAACATTTTTTATCTTCAATGTTATTTGCAATTATAAAAAAAAAAATTGACCTTTGTAGGTCGTTTCAAGGCCACTCAAGATAATTAAGTCGTGTTGCCCTCTTACACCAAACAATTGTTTCCAATTTATATGTTGCAATATCGAAGCTCTATAATATGGAGGTGAGTTAATCTAAAACATCTACTCTGTTTAGTAACTAAAGCGAGTTTGCTATATCTAAAGAGTGTTTTATTAAACCATTTTTTTGGTGAAAATAAATTTAAGTACTGTACGCTAAAGTTTGACCTTTTAAAGATTTTCTTTTCTTTTGTAAAATTAGTGCCAGAATTTATCACATTTCCAAATTTACTGTTCAATTATAACTTATTGCTTCAACCCTCTGGAACTGTTTCTGAAAAACTAAATTTTATCATATCTCACTTCATTCTCGTTACATTAAGAACAGAATAGCAAATTTTTAATTTTGTATTATAAAATTGCTATTCTCTTCTTAATGTAAAGTTATTGCGGCGTCTAATTATACAGACCCAAAGCGGGCAGGTAAATAAAGTAAACGCTTTAAAATGATGTTGGAAGCAGTGTATACTTCTTTGGAACCACTTGATACTAATTGTAATTGATAGTAGACAAAAATTTGGCAAAATTTGTATCTTGGCGAAGGGAAAATATGAAAAACGACTATTCTTTTTATGAGACTTCAATAAATTGTTGAAAGAGTTTTTCCTCCACTGGAGAACGTTTCTGATATTATAAAAATTCTAATGAGTTTATTTATTTCCAGGAGGATTAGGGATCTCTAAGTTTCGAAATTGTTAAATGGCTATTTTACGAAAAAAATCGATGTCTGTTATCTAAGATACAATGGAAGACCGTTCAAGAAGTCAAATGTCACCTGAACAAATCACATATAATAGGGTTGTATACAAATAAAAATTATAGCGTGTTATTTAATTTTGACAATAAAACATTCAACATTATTTGGACATTAGCTAGGCGTTATTTTAACAAGGAGCGGCTGAGTATCACACACAGTTCGGTGGCGATAATTTTTAAGCGAATAACTCTAAATTACGAATTTTTCACTAACAAGTTTTTATAATTTAGACTCATTCAAAATCGTATGATTTTTTTGAATCCTTGGTTTTGGAAACGCTTATTATAGTCGTTTTTAGTTGTCGGAATATTACAACAAAATTCAAATGATTTAAAGTCGAATACGGAGGCTTTCTTTATGCAATAATGCCAAAAAAATTTTGGAACAGGGCCATATGAAAAATTGAATTTATGTAACAGTAAATATATTTAAATTGATGATTTACTGATTTATAGTTCAAAGGAATCGATCGGAAGATTTCGGAAACAATTAAAAATAAACAAATTTTAAAATTCAACTTGCAAAGTTACCAAATAGCTTCCAAAAATTTGAAATTTTTACTTTTTTAACTTTTAGAAATCGTTTGTATATTGGCCTATTTTTGCATTAAATTCAAAACTGTACATCAACATTGGCAATAAGTAAACGAGTTTTCCCTAACCAATAAGTACATAACTTGAAGTTATTTAACTTCTCTAGTTTTCTCAAAAGCACACTTCTCGGTGCAAATTTATTGCAAACGAACATTTATATTAAAGATTTGCTGACTATACAAAGTAGCATCCTGTTCTACTCACAAGTCTTATTAATATTTAAAAACTAAATCGAATATCTTAATAAATCGGATCCTTGTCTTAGTTTTATCGAGAAACTTCATGTTGTAACATATAACCGCATAATTGATTTTATTTTGATGATTTGAATGATCCGACCTATAATGCTAAAGCAAATTTTCAATTTAACTATTTGCTTAATTTAATTTAATAAATAACAGTAAATTAGAAGCAAACAGCCTCATTAAATAAATTTGAAAGAGTTTAAAATTATGGATTAATCACTTTTGGCTAAGGGACTGTAACTGACTCCGGCTTACCAGATACTAACCTACAGCAAGCTAATCAAAATTTCGAAAATTTAATTCAACAAAATTCTAATTTTACTTGGAAGTTTGAATCAGAATTAAAATCATCCCAATTCATGGTTTTGGTGGGCTTTCGCTGAAATTTATCTTTCTAAAATGCATCTGCCTCATGGTTCAATAATGCCAACAAATAAACAATACGCTATGGTCGAAATTCATTCCTAACCTAAAGTGAGCAGATGAAAATAAATTCCTAAACCTCCAAAGAACACAAGTTGCATCCATTTGCAAGTTAATCGAACATATTCGATGGACAGGCTAAATAAAGTCCCGAAATCTCACAGGAGATAAACAAATAATTGAGAATATCAATGAGTTTTGAAGGACCATGACAAAGGACATTTAAATCTGGATTTAACATCAAAATATCGCTACAAAAAGCTATATCGCTCTCAAATTCGAATAGTATCCGGATGATACTGGCAAGTTTTGCAGGTTAGGAGACATTTTTCAAGTTGTTGAACTCAGAGAAATGTGGGATACATTGTTGGTTAAATTTTTCTAAAATCGTTTATGATGTTTGCAATTGGAATAACTTTCCCTCTTGTAATATTCTCGCTTACATGCACAATTATTGTTTTTGTTTCCATTTTAACATCGAAAAGAAGTTTTTGCAAATGGTATTGAGTTGTATAAAAATGCGAACGAGAACTGTTTGTTGCCTTAAAGTTGTTGGGGATTATTCTAGAAAAAAATATAGATGAAGAGAAAAAGATTGAGAATAATGAGGCTGATTGCCGATTGAAAATTGTTTCCTTAAAGAGTTGATGGAGAAATAAACAAAAGAAAAAATTTTGATTATTCTATAAAATTGTTAGACATAAACAAATGTATGTCATAAGTTTCCCTGGGAAAAGGTTCTCCGGAATCCTTATTGGAGGTGAATCATAGGTAGTTCATTATATTGAAGTTTACCAATATTTTCATTTCTTTGGACAGAATAGAAACGTGGAATGGAAAAGTTTTACCAACGGTTTTGCTAATGAGTGATGATAATTCTTTTAGAACAATGGATGGAACACAATCATAATAAATGTAACAAATTCAAACTTTCAAAATCATAAAAATTGTAAGTGACGGAAGCAGATCTAAAACATTGAATATAGGTTTTGAATACAGAGATAACTATAGGAAAGGTTATATTGCTTAAGCGGAGCGAATTAAAGAAACTTTTTTTTTTGCTTACTTCTCTTGTCATATTTGATATTTCTGCGAGTCACAAAGGATTGTTCGCGGTTGCCAAATGAAGGATAATGTTGAAATTCATTGTCAATTCTTGTTGGTGGATTTTCGTTTTTCAACGGATGAGGGAGGGAATGAATCTCGCTAATGTGTGTTATCCTTTGTAATTTAACAGTAAGAATTTTGCCATTGTTTACTTTACTAAATCTGTCATTTAATTAGAAGTCCAATTTTTACGTTAGATTTTCTTAAATTCCGCGGACTCTTTTTTCGATAACAAGAACATTCGATTTGCTTTAGCAGCCGAAGCTATGGAACTTAGAGTTTCGAAACTGATCGGCCGGAGATAACATAAAACACATTTCGGATCCAAAATGCCCTTAACCATGGGGATAATTGAGTCCCTAGAGGGGTTAAAGTTCAGTTTAAACTAGTTGCACAAATCGGTACACCTATGAAGCTAAGGGAGTTCACTAAGGTGGTCTCTTGGTGAAACGGGGCGCTGAAAATTTAGCGAAAAACGGGGAAATTATTTAACAAAGCTCCACTTACCATTGAATGAGGCGAACACAAGTTCACATTGATACAATATAATATTGAACAAAGGAGATGCAAGAGGATTACCTGTGGCCCTATTCCGGTAGTTCCCGGTTAAGAGAAATTTTAAATTTTTTTGCAGTATTATTTTGTAGTATTTTTCCCCCGAAGTGTATCCTGTTGTTTATGAAAAAAAATTTATTGGCAAAAAATTATTCCCAATTACAGCAGTTTTGATGTTTGTTCTTCTGTATTCGTATATTTATTCCCCAATTGACGGAATGCATTTTTGTAAAATGGTGAATAAAAAGTTGGAAAAATTAACTAGTGTAATAAAGGTAACTCCCATTCCGCGAGAATCACCAGAATTGGCCCACTGTTGAAGTTTTTGTTAAGGAATCTTTAAATTGCGTCCGATGAACGGTATAGGAGAACTCCAGAGCTCCTAAACAATGTAATTGGCAGTTTCGCTGGGAACCGGAAAGAAACAGTTAAGGAAAATTTAGAGACCCGCTTTCTGGACTGAATAGTGACGGAATCTTAGGAAGTCTCTTACAATGACCCATTTGATATAGCTTATATAGCACACAGTATAATCTGGAGTCTCTCATGTAGGATTTTTACTCCCAGTAAAGTAAATTGGACAATTGGCTCCTTAAAACTTTTTAAGTCCGCTGGAGGAGATGACATTTTTCCAGGCTTAATGCTGAATTGTAATGAGGAAATAAGGTCTTTATACCAAAAGGAAGGGAGATATCCAGAAACCCAGCCCAAGGAGTATCATTCAATTAGCGTCACATCGTTTCTACTAAAAACGACGGAAACCGTTGTCAACGCTTTATCGGAACCAGTTTGCATGTTAAACTGGAATATCTACAGCGAGTTGCGGACTTTAAGCGGCTTTTGACAATACCTAGTATGAATCGATGATTAGGGCAGCAAGGGAAAAGTGGATTTCCGCTTCCACAATCAGGTGGATCCGCTCCATGTTGAAGCATCGAAGCAACTAAATTAGGCAATAAGTAAATAACGAGTCCCCAAAGATACGTATTATCTCCTTTATTATGGTCATTGGTCATTGATCGACTACATACCTTCGTAGTAATCGTGGTTGTGATATCCAAGACTTTGGGGATGATTTGGATGTTATACATAGGGAAATTTGATAAATTCCTCTGCGATCTCAGGCAGGACGAACGAAATATAGTATTAGTGTTAATTACGATTATTGCAGGTCATCCTGGATCAAAAACTGGATTAGAAATAGGATTTACTTAAAATTCAAAATAAAGCCTCCGGAGTTTCTCAGGGTGTCAGAGACTCTTTGGACGAATAAAATGGTTTACTTTAGGCCCATGTTCACATAAACATAGTATCGTAGCTCAAAACAGAGGAGAAGTGAAAGCCAACTTTATTGCATAAGTCGCAGACAGTGCTTAGCCTGCCTTGGTATTAAAGTTTCAATAAGAATATGCCCGACTAGTGGTACTTCTAGGACCAACTCCGTTGCAACTGCATATTAAAAAGGACGCTGCTATTACGGTCTTAAAGATGCAAGCAGAAGGCAATTTTAAGCCAGGAAATATGGTAGGGCATCTGATAATCTCTCTAGGATTTTCAAATAGCCCATTCCACAGAAATGCCTTCTGACTATGTGAGCCAACTAAACCAGACTTCTATAAAACCTTCTGTATCGCTTAGCCAGGTCGAGATAGGTGGTTTACTAGTAGGTCATACTTTGAGCGAGGCTCGACAGTTTTGTCTACAGATAAGTATAAAACGGAAGACGGAGCAGGGATTGCAGTAAACGGGAATGGAACCAATCTCGCGAAGTCCTCGGATTTGGCTGGTACCGTATTCCAAGCTGAAATGCACGCTATAGAGCTTTGCGTCAAGTAAGGCCTAGCTAAAGGCCTAAACGAAGCAAAGGTCTACATTTTATCAGACAGCCAAACAGCCCTTAAGAGGTAGGTGTGGTCCTCTCTAAACATAGTTAAGCAACTGGCAACCACATTTATGGTAACACTTTTGTGGGCGCCAGGACCCCCTGCAGTCGAGAGAAACGAGACCACTTATGGGTCTAGCCTGACCATTCATTGGACAGTTAACTAAGTAGTGTCCGAGCTCAAAAGTTTGAAGAACCTAAAGGCAAAAATACAGAAATTATGTATTCATTCGGAATTGTCATAAGGAACAAATCGAATAGTTCTGGTTTATGTGTAGTAATACCTGGTAACGAAGTCGGTTTATTGATGAGTTGGGTAAGTAAATTTATTTCGCAAATATTTCCATGATTCGTCTATACAAGATAAAGAGGTTCAAAGTAACTGTATACTTTTCAATATATCATTGAGTCGTCGACAAATTGGCGTTACTCTGCAAGAAGAGGTAGACTGCAAAGTCTGGAAATTCAAACACAATCCGTGAAATGAATAAAATTTAGATTAACATGGACCGATTTTCAAACATATATGTTTGCAACCATTTTAAGAAACACTTACATTTTTCCAAAGTACAATGATGGAATGCGGTACATTAAATGTTTAAAATTAATTAGAAGTTTATCCGAAATGATCAATTACCAGGCAAATCAAATTAAAGATTTAGTATTTGTCACCGTAAAAACATTTTTTAATTTTTTTTTTCCATCTTATGTGCAACAAGCGACTAAGGCATTAAACGGTCCCTACATACTTGCCATGGATTGGCCATAGCAGATCTACTCAGTTTAATTTATGAGTTCTATAGTTTCACATAAAAGGTACACAAAACACTGAATTACTTTTTATCAGCATGATTGGTTTGTGTATAGTCTTGCCTAAAAGTTATCTACATATAAGTGTCGATAATGGTGTTGACAATATAGAAAATTCGTAAATAATTAAAAAAAATATTACGTTCATATTTCAAGGTTCTAAATCCACAATGAAACCAGAATTACTAATGGAGGCCCGAAATCAAAGCTAATTTAGATTTACATAGTTAACATCGCACTGAAGTTAATGCTAAAATAACAGTAGGTATAATATACATTGTTGCCCAAAAAGTATTCCAATCTTCAATCATCATATTTTAAATGTTGGAATAGAAGATGTAAACTTTTCAAATTCGGCTCAAAGAAAATCCTTAAAACATGAGACAAAAAAAATATTTTGAAAAAAAATTGAGTGAAATTTAAAATTAAAGTGGTTTCCACAATTTCGTAAAATTCTTTGAGTGAATGTTATTTATTTCTTTTGCCTCATAATACTTCGGTAAAAGCTACCTAAAGCTTCTCCGCCACATCTAAAGCTTCTCCGCCACATCTAAAGCTTCTCCGCCACATCAAGGCTGTGTTGGTGAAGATTAGTTAAGTTAAAAAATTTAAAACAATTCAGTTTAGCTATAAACTAACTTTCAAGATAATTCAATTACAACAAAATATCGTAAACATTTTTGATATATTTGAAATCTGTGTAAAGGCTCAAACATGTTTAGTTTTTCAAACGTGTAATAAACGTTAATCTATGTTCATCATATTTGTGTTGGTGGTCATTTGGTAAAATCATTCCTTTTGACATATGTATTTGCCAATAAAGTCATTTTTGCTTGCTTTGCAATGGTTGGTAATTTTTGGCATTATTGGTTTAAACAGCACATTTTAATACTCGTTATATTCCACAACTCTCTGCATTAAAATTTAACAGTCTTCTTTCAGTTTCGGTTGTGGACTATCAACAGGTCCCTCCTAGTGTTAAATAAGCCTTAAATTTAAAGTAAACTCAACCATTTTTGGGGCATAAAATGAAATTTCTTGGAATACGTTTTTCCCTTTATAGAAAGTTTCACTATTAGTAATAAGAAATATTTTGTTGAATCTTTCGAAATATGAATGACTTTTTTTTTTTTTTTATAAAATTGTGTATTAATACTGTCTGTTTCGTATGAAGAATAAAGTCATTGTGAATTTGGTGTTTGGTAATTTTTCTTTAATCAGTTTTACTAGAATATTCACAAAGTGTGAGCAATCTATGAATTCTGCGACGAAAAAACTCCCTACTCAATATAATATTATAAGAATTCTTATAAAATATTCGCTTACAGTTTGAGAATTGTTAGCAAATTCGCTGTGCAAACTCGCTGCGTCTCGTCTCAAACTAAGATTTAATATTATGTAAATTTCACTCGAATTTGTTAACAAGTAATTTTCGATAGTTTTTTAAAAATTTTTTAGCATTGTCTTTACGTCGAAATTGCAAGGTTTTCATTTTACTCAATCATAAAAAATTGTTGAGTGTAGATTGGATTACTTTTAGGAAAAAGTGACCATTTAATTTTTTGGCATAAACATTTCACTCCGATACAGCTCCCTTAAAATAATAATATTTCAACCCGTTGTTTTAAAAATAGCACTTCAAATCAAAATTTTACTGTTTTTGTTGTTGTGAATTGTCAACGCATAGTCTACATTATCGAGAATTATGGATTGTTTAAAAGTGCAGAATTCACTAAATATTACTTGTACACAATTCAAACTAAAATCACGCCAAAAATAAAAAAATTTAAACAACTATTCGATGCAGCCTCTTCTCTGACATCTATACCTCAAAAAACGTTTTAAAATAAATTAAGAATTTCTTTTAACCAAATACATTATAAATATGACTAATAGAAAATATTTAAGATTTGTTTGAATAATTTAAATTACTGTAAAATAATATTTTAATTTTCACACTTACTTTAAATCCAGATATGTATGTGCGAGTTTAAAACAAAAAAAAAAATTATTATAAACAATAAAATATGGAGAAATATATTAGCAAAATTACACATTCACATGTTTACGGCCATATTATACGCACAATTATAAATCAGTCATTCATGTAACCTACCCAAAAATATTAGTTGGATGCATGTAAATATTTTGATACACAATTTGAATGCAAAAATAATAGGCAATATGTAAAACTCATAAAATCATAAAACAAACAAAATAAAAAACAAATAATAATTTTTTTTTTTTTAATCATATTTCATTTTTTTGTTTTCATTTCTATTATGAATATTTTTCTTTTTGTTGATTTTGTGTTTCTTTTTTTTTTTTTTTCAAAAAATTTTACATAAATAATAATTTATAATTTTAGTTTTTTATGTTTAATTTTTTTTTTTAAATTTTTTTATTTAATAAAAAAGATCGAGACAAGAAATTATATTAATTTCTTTTAAAAATTTTTTATTCTATTTTGTATAATATAATAAAATAATAAAATAAAAATAACATATGAATATAAAAAATAAAATAAACAAATAATAATTATAAAATTTAAATTTTTTTTTTTATTTATATTTTATTAATTAAAAACAAATCACATATTGAATGAAAATGAAAATAATAATAATAAAATTATAATATTTTTTTTTTTTAATATATGGAAATATTAAACAACTAAAAAATATTTTTTAATTTAAAATTAATTTTAAATTATTGCATGATTCTACTAATATATTTAAAATATTTATTCATTTAATTAGCGGCGCAAAACATAAAATAATAATAATAAAACTTAACGCAAAAAAAAAAAAAAAATAAATTTTTAAATTAAATTAAAAAAAAAAATATTTTTTTTATAATACAAATAACACTGGTCACATTACATCTAAATAATTATAATAATATTTTTGTTGTTGTGTAGTAATTCAATTTGATTTCGATTTAAATTATTTTGTTAAATTTGCTATTTTCTAATTTTAGTTTAGAAAATTAAATTTAATATTTTTTTTTTTTTTACTTTTTAGAGATGAAGTTAACAAAAAAAAAAAAAAATGGTATGATAATTTTTTTTTTTTTGTACTAATTTAATTTATCTGAAACTTAGGAAGACCAAAATTCCAATTCATTTTAATTTACTCATCAATTTAATAATATATAATATAATATAATAATAAAATAAATATTATTCTTTCTCATTTTTCTTTTTTATAATTTTATTTTAATTAAATTCAGTACGATATAAAATAATTACGTAATTTTTTTTTTTTTTTAATTTTTATATATATTATTAGAAAAAATAATATACTAATAAAATAAAAATTAATTAAGATTGATTTAATTTTAAACTCAAATCAATGTATATAATATATATAATTCTTTTTGTAAATATTTAATTTTAATTCTAAAATTAAAAAATTAATTTTTTTTTTGTTTTTAAATTTAATTTAATTAATTTTATTTTTTTTTTATTAAGACTTAATTGCTAGTACGTATATATTTTTCAATTTTATTATTATTTTTTAGCAGCACAGAAATAATTTCGTGCCGATTTTGTTTTTGTTTTTTTGTTTTTATAAATTAAATTAATTTTTTAATTTTATTAATAATAAAACTTATAGTTTATACAGATTTGACAATTATTTTAAAATTTATTTTATTTAAAGTAGGACGTGTTGTTTTATTTATTTTTATGTTTTTTAATGATTTGAATGATTTTTTTTTTTTTATGATGAATCGATTAATTTAAAAACGTAAAATATTTTCGTGTTTGGGAAATAATTGTTTGTTTGTTTTATTTTTAAGTACGACGGGAAATATTTGACGAAATTCAAAATTATACCTACTTAAATAAATTATGATAAAGTGGCGGAGGGGAAATGTTTTAATTTATAATGTAAAACAAACGAAAATTATATAAACTTACCGCGACACAGAACTTGGTTGATTACCCTTAATAATAATAATAATTAATAAATGGCTTAAATTAATTTATAAAATAAAAATTATAAATGGCAATCATTGAAATCTTATTTATTAAATTATAATAATTACTTTAAACCAATATATGTATATTACGTAAAATTAAATTGATAAATTTATGAATTAACTTTATTGACAGCTTTCATAATATCCTGATTTGTTACTTTTAGTAAATCTTGATTTGTCACTTTTAATAAATCTTGATTCGCTTTATCAAGACTGCCCATCATACCTAAATTACTAGTTACACCGACGCCCATACCACCAAGACCAAATTTTAAATCGTTCTGTCCAAGCGAATGATGCGAATGCGGTACACCGGAATTTTGTGAGTGTGACGTTACAATTGGATGATCTTGCTGATGCGATGTTACAATATTATGATGTTGCTTATGTTGGGCGGATTTCATAGACTCCTGTTTCTGCATTTTTTCTTGTTCTTCTCGTCTTGCCTATATATATACATATTTAAAAAAAATTGAGATAAAGAAGAAATAAAGACGATTATTTAATTTTATTTTTCAACTCGTTCGTTTTTTTTTTCTTTTTTTAAAAAAAAAACTTGGTTTTTTGTTCTCACCGATTTTCTTACCTGCTCGTTAATTTCCTTCACTGCACGTAATTCTTTCTTTAGTTTCATACGACGATTTTGAAACCAAATTTTTATTTGTCTTTCTGTTAAACATAGTGCATGAGCAATTTCAATTCGTCGCCGTCTTGTTAAATAATGATTAAAATGAAATTCTTTCTCCAATTCCAATGTTTGATAACGTGTATATGTTTGTCGGCCTCGTCGCCTTGGGCATCCATTTGGACCTATATGTATATAAATAAATTAAAAAAAAAAAACGAAATGACATGTTTAGTTTTAATTTATTCAAAATTATAATTTTTTTGTATAATATTATATATTTATATTTATACGTCTTATTGTGGTTATAATATATTCTTAGAGATTCGGAAGAAAATTAATAAATTGTGGTTTTAGTTTCTTGTTTTATTAAAAATACCAAAAGATCTTCTTTTTTTTGAATTTATTCGTTTTGAGTCTTATATATTTTGGGGACCTACAAAAACTATTTATTTTTTTGGTTTATCAGTATCATTTTACAGTCAATTAGTGTACCAATAATAAGTTTGCCCAGTACACATAATTTTTACTGACCCCTTATGGTCATAAATCAGTGACTACATAAAAATATTTTTACTACGAGTAATAAAATTATAACAACTTTATTATAAACCCATTAAATTAATCATATATAATCTAACATAAATCATTATTATTTATGACACAGTCGCAGAATTTTATGTATGGGGCTCAAAATTATATAATTTGGCTTACATGTAACCAACAGAAAAAAAAACATAAAATTTTAACCAACAAACTTTAATCTATTAAAATTATTATCTTGCATGGCGTTAAACAACAGAACATAAAAATCTATATCTACATAGTGTCATGCAAGAATTTCACATAAATGAGTCACTTTAGTCGTACGTACATCTGTATATATGTTTTATACCATAAAGGAACTAAAACATTTTTATGGTAAGAATAATAATAAAATATATGGATTCAAAAAATGTTATCTTTACATACAAATTCCGGAAAAATTGGCGGTGGGTCAATGTTTATTTAAATTTTGTAGCGACATATTTTTGATTTGACGTTAATAAGGACTAGAGTTGAGTAACCGTCAAAAATTAGCATTTCCTCAAAACAGGCAGACCACTGGAAAGTAAAAAGACATTTTTCAATACAGTTGGGAGATGGAAAAATAAGAACACATTACAACAAGGCAATATTATTGATGATCAATGAAGTCGCATTAGAAATAACTTTGGCATCCAATTTTAATTTTTGAATGTGATTCTCTAAGTCAAATTAAATATCTAACTCAGATAAACCTAACAAAAATCAGGTCAGGAAAAGACAACAAATTTTTTCTATTGATCAATCAATAGAAAACCCGAAACTAGAAAGAAACAATTTCCGATAATTTTTTATAATTGCAAAACAAATAATAAGCTCCAGCTGAAAAAGACACTGATGTTGAGATCTTTAAAGGTCAAATCCAAAGTCAACTAAACTACATCGTTTGCAAATGTTGAGTAATCCGAATACGTAAAATTCTGAATCAGTCACCAATGTACCTATTCAACAATATTTTTTATACATAATAATGCTGCAAGATGACTAAATTTTGAATTCAAAATTTTATTTTTAATTTTGAAATTATGTTATTTGTTAAGAATTTTTATTGTTTACGTCAATTAACAAATTTAAAATTCTAAAAATATCAAAAATCAAATTTTGTTAAGGTTTACTGAACTCCGATTTTGCAGCCCCAATGTGAACAATGATAAATTATGGTGTAAAACCAAAATAAAACTAATTAATAAATTCGCGTTTACAGATCTCTATAAAATTTGAAACTTGGAATACACATTTTATTAAATTTCAAAAAGGCAATTTTGACAATATGGAATTTTCGAAAATAAGTTTTTAGTTTAGTAAATCGCACGTAGATTGCATTCATTTGATTTCTGACGACACTGCTCATTGAATGTGTATGTGTATTGAGTTGACTAAAATTTGCCACAGTCAGATTATTTGTGGGTATAGGTATGTTTGTGGTAGTTTAAATAATTTTGCCTAAATATTTAGTTCTGTTACAATTTTTGATTTTGGCTAAAGTCAAACTGCTAAAAGATTAAAATTTCAGTGTTGACAATAAAACAATTCGAGACTATGAAAATTTTGTGTTTTCAGAATATTGCTCTGCAATAATTTAAACCTTATGAGGACAAAAAAATGTCAAATTAGGCCTATGAAAGTTCCACTAACTAGGTCAAATTTTCATAAAATTGGTCGGATTTCCCTATTTTAGTTTGCGTCGATGTGCCTCTAGAAATAAAACTGAAATTGGCTAATTCTCTAGAATTAAATACGCAAATTATTAGGAATTTACAGTGTGTAATGCCCTCTTCCCTTTTGGAATTAAGTTGAACTTCTAGGCCTCATTTATTAGCTTTACCATTTCTTTAATAAAATAAAATTAAAAATGCCCACTTTTTTTCCTACAATTTATTATTCAGAATTATGACTAATTTCCTTATAGACTTTAGTTTTCGACAGTTTAGCAAAATTTAAAAATGTTTTTGTTATAAGTCAGACAAATTGAGCAGCGAGAGTAAATGGTGCTAGTTGATGAAAAAGTGAAGTAAGTGCTTAGTTGATGAAAAATCATTTGACTCAAAATCTTATTTGCTTCAAAATTGTATTTACTGATAAATTCTATTACTCCTGAACCTTTTTTGCCTGCTTAGTCTAAAATGTTGGTTTTGTTCTTATGGCTTTATTGTGAATTTTTCTATTAGTGTAACACTTTGTTGAAACATATTGAATTTGTTAGAGGTCCCGAAATAATAGATGCTTGTGCGTGTAGTAGGATATAAACCTATGATTGAAAAAATGTAACACTGGATGTGGGATCTCTGTGAGCTCTTTTAATAAAACCCATATTTTCCCCCTTTCTAGGAAATCAGCTAACTGAAATCCAAACGCATAAGCAACCAAGACAACCAAGATTTTAACAAGAACTAAAACGGTCAACGATAGAAATTCTAAATCATATCTAAAAATATCTTAATTTACAATTTGTTTGCAAATGTACACTAAATATTACTTCCTTTTATATATACACAAAGCAAACTTGTAAAAATTGCAATCAATTCTGAAGAGCAATGTAACAGTTAATAAACACTCTTGTTTTCAAAAGAGATGCCGATTAAGCATACTCATATTCAGTCCGTATATCAAAAGTAAGAGAAAACACATTTCATTGAATCTTAGAAATGGCTAAACAAAAAGCTTTTGGAGGGGGGGGGGGCACACTCATTTGTTTAGGAAGTCACAGCTATTAACCTCAGAATCAGGCAAAACCAACGTAAATACAACATTAAGGTGGATCCTACGAGTTCAAAATTGACCGATTTAACCCTATAATCAAAATAACCCAATCTAGCAAATAGAAAAACAACTGCGTTATACTAAGAGATTTAATCAGGTATTTCAGGAATAAAGAACTTTGAAATTTCAAATGAACGTGAAATTATTTCCATTCAAATTTAAAAAAGTACAATAACAAAAAGCGAATTCATGCTAAACTCACATTAATGGATGAAAACATAAATTCACGTATGTAGTTCCAAAAAGTCCTCGGCGATTAATCGAACTTCATGCGATTTGTTTCATGTGTACGTTATGGGAATATCTATATTTTTATATGCAACTTCAACTTTTACCATTTCTTTATATTGGTTTAACTCGGGTTTAGAACGGCTTAGTAACAAAGCCAAAAATAAAATCCCCAAAAAGATAAATCAAAAAAAAAAACCTAAAAAAAGCTTTTTTTTATAAAACCATTTTTGGAAAGCTATTTTTATTGGTTTTGTATCTAAGAGGATGGGGGTTCAAACCAATGCATTGACGATTAATTAAAAGTCCTTTATTGCTACAAAATTTAGATAAACAAAGCCTTAAAGCTAGAATATTGAACGCATAATATCGCGAAAAAGAACTCTCAAGAAGCTTTTCCCCTAAAAAGTTCAAAATTTGAACGAGCTGATTGTACGATAAATCTGATTTGATCGTGTGTGAGGGAGGGGGGGGGGGGGTGTTATGCAACAAAATATTCAATCCAATCCCATATAACGGCGGTATGTTCTGAAATACAATTATACGTACGATTAAATGATTTATTTAAATTGGTTACAGATTTTCATATTTAGTTCGTTTTAAAACTGTATTTTATTTACTTCAACTGCACCTTTCTGGCCAAACGCAACTTTCAATAAAAATTACTGACACAAAAAGTAGAAAATCTGAATTTTAAGGATCTTTATAAAATTAAGGATGACGTTTTTAAGTTAAATACAAATATCTTCGGAAAAACAATTTTTTACTCCTTTCTTAAAAATTGCCCATTTTCATTTTATCGATATTATATTTCGAAATGATTAACTCTTTTGAATGATGTGTTATAATATTAAAGAACCCGAATTCTGCTACACAATTTTGAATAAGAGAAAAATTCTTAGTGACTGCATCAGCAACATACTAAAATCTGAAATCGTATTTTTTTATTTTGGTTTCTTTGGAGAGTGGTATATTCATATAGTTTTTAAACTAAGAAGCCACCATTCGTTTTATATCTTTATTGGTAACACTGTCATAAAATAATTTGGCCGAAATGCTAAATTTTTCAGCATCCTGATCTGCAAGCTAAATATTTTGGATGTGCCATACTATATTTCAAACCAAAGATTATATTTTTGAATTTTCCTTCAAATTGTTTGGCTCAAATGAAAAAAACACCTGCGGAAATCCGTTTGGGGAATGTATTCTTGAAGAAAATCTGTTGAGGGAAATGTTCCTCAAGTCTGAGAACTATAGGGGAAATCACTAATTTTTTCTGTCTATTGTGAATAGCTGTCGTATAATTATGCCCCCCTCTCAGACACAGTCTAAAGGCTGAAGTTTGTTCCCCGAATAATTATCTTTTCATTTTTTTTTGTTTGTTAAACTCTGACTCTATCGATATGAATAATTCATCCCGACAGTGATGAGTTGGTATTTTGATGTACTCTAAATTTTCGTTAATTCAGTTAAGAGATACACCTAATTACATAGTTCAATGAATATTGGTTTTCTGTCCATTCCTCTCAGGTAAATATCTGCTGAATTCAGTAAATGTTTCAACTGCTGAATCTATACTGATTACAAATAGAGTTGGGTGAAATTAGATTCGAGATTTTAAAATGTGGACTCTTTAAAATTCGATATTTTGAAATTGGAGGTTTCGGTTTCGAGATTTTGTTTCTGCCTTATGGGATTATGTCTTTCGTGATTTTGTCTCTTGCAAAATATTCTTCTTTCATATTTACTCACATTAAAAATTAATTTACAGTATTTAGTACGAATGGTAGATTTGGTTTTCTTTTTATAGTGGTTTGATTCGTTACACAACTTTGTATGAATGGAATTTTGGATCGAATGAAAGTTTTTTTTATAATGTATATGTATTTGAATATTATCAATTATCATAAATTTTATGTGGTAATGAAACGTAAAACGTTTTACATTTCAATATACAATATGTAAGGGGTCAACTCTCAAAAAGAGGTTCTACATTTTCGCGTTACCTCCTTTGGTTGATAGTGCGCCTACTTACCATATAGCAATAAACTATACATCATTTGAGAACTAGTGAAAAATCTTAGAAAATATCAAAATGGCGGCCATGTGCAAATAAAATATTGATTTTCACGCTCTCTTTGCCTAAAACCTAGAATATTTCGTGAACAAATCAACATACACTAACAAGCAAATTATTTTTAGAAAGTTCTAATAACGTCTGATATGCTACATTAAAAATTTTCATTAAGTTGAAAAAACAAATTTTCAGATAGTCCTTTGTAAATACAAATTTCGGAAAATTCTAAACATTTTGTATCTCGTGAAACAAATAATCACAATAATCAATCACCAATAACAAATGTACGAACGGACGACCACGGAGCGATGTTTGCGACCATTAATTTGCGGCCATTACCATTGTGAGAAAAACTCGAACGTAAATAAGAACATTCTCCTCATTTTACTTCTATAATAGTGAACTTCAGAGCATGTCACCAATTTCTCCAAATGCCCGGTGCGGTTGGATTTTACTGGTAAGTTTAAAATTTCAGTAGGCCCTAATAATAGATTGCGTAAGTTTAGGTCTAATTATGTTAAGCAGGGGGTAACGTATGCTGATAATTTCAAGCTCACGTTCCGCCAAGTTATCGTGTAACTCAAAACCGTGTTAATCGCGACTAATACACTTGTCCCTCGATTAACACGGTACTTGATTAACGCGGCGAAACTTCTGTGCGTGTTAATCGAGACTTTGTGTCAATTCGTTGATTGTGTTAAATCAAATCCGTGTTAATCAAGTACCGTGTTAATCGAGGGATAGGTGTATTTCTAGGGGACTAAGTATCTCAACTTCGGTTGTCAGTTTCTTATATAAAACTAATTACATGAAAATGTAATATTCTAGTCAGTGCTGCACGTCCCTCCAAATGCTTGCACAATACTATATAATGTTATACAATATTAAACACTCGGGGGCTCGGCCATATTGATTAGAGGTATTAAAAATTCTAAGCCCAAAGCAATCTTGGGAGATAATTTCAAAGTCACTTTTACGTTCATAGGTGATAGTAAAGATCGTTTCTGTTCATTTCCATTTACTTTTGGGAGATAACAATATTGAATCTTCAACACTAATAAACCTTCATGCGGTAAAATCGTATTTCTGGTTCTGGAATTGCCAAAACTCAATTGCTTATTTCAATGCTGCCGATTCTTCAGAAAACCAAGGTAATAAACTATGCGAAAAACTTAAATCAAAAAAATTCTCTGTTTTATAGCAAACACAAATAAATCGATACACCAAAGGCATCTATTCGGTAACATGGTCAAGAGGTTCTCTGTAGAAAATTAGGCAAAATTTTAGCAGACAAAACAAAAATATTTAAATACATTATATTCATTAAGTCTCTTCAACAGGTCGTTTCAGACAGATTGGCAGATCATTTCGATATAGTTTGCCCGGGTGTTGATAGAAATTAGTAGTGCTTGGCCAAGTAGAGGCCATGAACAAATTTGCCTCCTAGCATATAGCGTTTCTTCAGTTCGTCCTACAGTCTAATCGTAAATCTTTCTTAAGTGTTCACAACCGTTATTGTATCCAGTTACAGCGAATACCAGTGGTTAATAAAAATACAATCAACTCTAAATACCCTCCACAGAAGATTTTAATGGATGAGAAATCTAAATAAATATTGATAAAACCCAACTTACAGTAATAAATTCATTAAGGCCGACCCAGTAGTGTTGGAAAAATATCGATAGTACTGTCGATATTATTGATAGTTTCTCACTATCGAAAATAATTGATAATTTTCTTTCACTATTGATACGAGTTTGCTTAGTATAAAATTTGCATTTAACTATTTCTTACATTTATCTATGGTAACAGTAAAATAACGTTCAATATTCGACATAATATGAAAATTTATGTGATTTTGATTTTATGATACAAGAAACGTTCAAACAGGTCCCTAACAGAGATGTTATAAGTACTAAAGTAATCTTTAGTAAAAAGGAATCATAAAAAAATAAATAAAAGCGAATTTCGTAAATTTTACGTTTGTAAAGCAACAACAAATAGCAAAGGAATATAAAAAAATGTTACAAATTATTATTAGTTCGAATACGACTCTTAAAAAGATTTCTTGAAATGTTAAAATCAAAAAGTTCGGAACATTTGTTAAAATATATATGTAGAAGTACGCGCCACCGGGTTAAAAGGTGAACTAAAACGGAAATTGACCTAGGAAGTCTTTAAGAACTTTTTCTGAATCTGTTCAATACGATCGCTACAGATGTTATAACTGGAACTCCACATAACTAAAGCATATTCCAAAATAGGCCTAACAAATGAAATTTATAAGGTCTGACAAAACTTTAAACTCATATACCGAAGATGAAAATGTAACTATTATGCATTGTCTGACCCGTTCGTCTTTTTATACTATTTGTGCGCCTTGGTTGGGTATTAGCAAGCTTTTTGATGAACCACCCATACTCGCATACCAAATTTCGTAAAACCGGTCACTCATAGTTTCGTTAATTAACAACGGTATATGATAAATACTTGATGAGCGAGCCAGATCCTTACAAGGTTGCACTGATGGTTGTGAATTATCGTTAGTAAAAACTAGATCCAGAAGTGTGCCATTATGATTGTGCACTTTATTATGTTATGTCTTAGACCAGGTATCGGGATTGTTAGCAAACGGTGTAAATGCAATTTGTGTTTGGTAAGTTAAAATCTTAACTTATTTAAGTTGGGATCTTATTTTCAAATATATCAATAAATTCATTAAGGAATTCACATGTAATTTTCCCGGGAATATACGTAGCACAAACGAAAAGATTTCCTTATGAGCCATATTTAGCTATAATATACCACCCCCAACATCCACATGGTCTCCACTGTCTCCAGTTTTAAAAGACCCACTCAAATAAACGGGGAAAATTGATTAATGACCTCAAGTTTTTTGTCAAGGTTATTTCAAGGTCAACTCATATTTTTTACAGAAACCTTTATTTTTGAGCCCAGACTTTGAAACAGCGTTAAATATTACATTCAGATTGGTACTTGGGGCATTTTTTTTAATGACATTTAGCAGTCATTTTATGGTTAAATTACGAAATGGCATGAAATAACCAGCAGATGATGAATTGTAATGAGGAATGATTTAATTAACAGTTGTTGGCATTAAGAGGTGAGGTGCCGAGCTGATGACCTTGACCCGTATCGTCTAGGTCAGTTAAAGGTCCACTGAACGTCAATGAACAAATTTAAAATTTATAATTTCGATTTTTTGCTTCTTCTCCTGTGTTTAATTATTTATAAATGAATTTACCGCTGTGAGTCTTTTAAAATGGGACACCCTCTATATTATAAGTGTTAGACAAAAACAGAATCAGAGTGTTATATACGGTTAACAACTTTACTTATAAGTTAAGAAAAAAAACACCACGTACATCCCGCCATGTTAACTTTTTTCGGTTCATTAAGCAAATCTCTTTTTTATTGATGTAATGGAAAAATGTGTGTCTCGAAAAGCGAGAGGTTTTGATGCGGCAAAGTAAAATTAATAAATTATGGCAAATACAATTGAGTGTATTGATCATAAAGTTGAACAAATTGTTTGTTCAAATCGTCCTTAGCCTAATGCATTAAAAGTGTGGCAGTTTCTACGAAATCTCTGGATTCAAAAATTGCCAAATATTTATTATGTGAAAGGGAATATAAAATAAGCGGCAAAGCAAACAATTTGGCTGATCATTTAAATAGATGCCACCCAAATTAAAATTGAGAATTAGCCTCCAATAGTGAAAGATCAGTGAATCAGTTTTTTAAATGATCTCTGAAGAAATATCAATCAAAATTTCTCAAGATTTTAAACCATTTAGCGTTATACGTGATGAAGGATTTCGAAATCTTATTAAACAACTAGATTCAATACAAGTGATTCCAAGTAAAACGTTAATTCGGAACATTCTTATGCCAACACTTTTACTAAATGCGAAACAAAAGTTAAATATTATATTAGCCAAAACAAATCACATGGCAGTATCGGTGATTTGTGGAGTTCGAGAGCAATCGAATCATACCAGACTGTAACCTTTTATTTTCAATAGTTTATAAACCAAACCGCTGTTTGAGCAGATAAAGAATATTACATTTTAAATGATACAGCGAGTTTTAAAACTTATCGACCTGATAGGGAGATGCCTTTTAAAATTCCAAAAAGCTCCTGCGTCGTTGCTTATCGAGAAAGTATATGTCTTAAAAGATTATGAGATATTTTTAACGGGCTTCGAGAAAGTCTCCAGAGAGATAACTGGAAATAATTACGTTACCATATTATTAATAATCTTAGCGGTTGTACCCTTACGAACAAATTAATGTGATACTTTTTCAAATCCGATGACTTTTTTTAAAAACAAATTATAAGCGACCGGCGCTTACAACTAAAGCCTAAAAATGCGGATATGCCCACCTTTTTTACATAAAAATGATTGGTTGGTTTAAAGAACAACTAATTATTTAATTTATTAAGCTATTTTCATAATGTTCATGTTTCATTCGGTGCTTTCAGCTCCACTGTTGGCAACATTTTGACTAAAATAAACCGGTTATTTCTAAATGCCCGCGATTTATCGAAAACTTCATGGCAAGGTGATGGATCAAATAATCTTTTACCCCAACAGTAAATTTTCAAAGCCACCATGTTGCGGAACCTGAAACCCTCATTGTCAATTTTAAAATAATTTTTTGTTATTATTTTGATTTTTTTTTTAATTAGTAGCTATTTACGTATTTTAATATAGAAGCAATAGTTTATCGATCGTTTTTGATTTTGTCTTGATAGTGATAGTATCGATGGCATCAAATCTAAAATATTGAAACTATCGATAGTTAGTCAACACGATATAGTTTTCCAACACTACGACCCAGTAACCTTAGACGGTAAACAGATAGACGTAATGAAATCAGTAAAATATCTCGGTATCTACTTTCAAGTGATTTAAATTCTCTATGCATGTTAAACATATCTGAAAGCTATCATCAACGGCGGTTAATATAATTTAACAATTATTAAATTCAAAAAGTGGCAGCCTGATACTATATGCACGGTATATTGTTAATTAGTAATAAGTATCTCGTTAAAATCATACACAGCTGCTGAAATTGTTGATCTGCCAATATTAAAATGCTGTATGGATAGCGTATCCGCAATGTAACAATTAAAAAGTTTTTTTTTGCATAAGCATTAAACTAGTATAAAGTAGCATTTTACGTACATCTTGCGATTCAGTCGTAAACCACCACTTATATTTTGGCAAAAGTTTTGACTTCAATTTTTCAATGAATTTCATTAAAACTAACGGATATTTGTTATAGTATCTAGCGTACGTATTATATTGTATTGAGTATTAATTTTATGCAAATTGTATGATTTGTTTAAATTTAGCTTAATTGATATTGGCGTGTATCGATAACATGTTTATTTATTAATAGACGGACTATGTATATTTTGCCATGGGAGAAATCACTAAATTTGAATTACTCATTGTACAAGAATTTATTTGGGTATTTAGGTGAAGACTATTTTTTTTGGTTGGTCGAACCAATCAGTTCATGTCTACTTTATAAATTAATCTTGATTTATTCTAACTTTCTTTTCGTTTGGTGTTTACCAAAAAAAAAAAAAAACTAAACTAAAATTTATTGATTTCCCAACTCTATATTTAAACAATTCTTTGTACGTTTACAAAAACCTAGTGAGATCTCCAACTAAGAAAAATATTCTTGAGTATAACAAAATATATTTATAAATAAATTAATTTAAAGTTTTTTAAATTAATTTAACATTGACCATATAGAAATCCACTATTTATATATATATATATATATATATATATATATATATATATATATATATATATATATATATATATATATATATATATATATATATATGTTACTCTCCTCCCGCTTGATTTTATATTTAGATTATAATTTAACGAAACGAAAAAAAAAACGAAATTCATGTATTTAATATATTTTAAATACAATAAAAGAAGAAATAAATTTTAAAAAAATTTCATTTTTAATCTTACATTTTTCAATTTTAAATTTATTGATTTTCTTACAATAGTGGGATTCAAAAATACATACATATATATATGTACATATATGTATCGGGCGTGGACTCTCGGTAACTCAAATGTAAACTGGTTTAACGAGATATGGCATATATGTATATAAATACAATAATAAACCCTTTTCACAGAGCACAAAAAAATATTAATCAGTTTAGTGTTTTTTTTTAACAAAAAATGGCTTTTAAAAAAACACAACAACAACAAAATCGAAAATGTTTTTGTTGTAAAACAATGAAATCCACAACTAAGGCCGTAAAATTTATGAGTTTGCTTATGCACAGTAAACGCACAGTAATGCGAAAAAATTGAATTGAACGTTATACGAGATATACAATCTAGCGCGGACTTTTGTGTGTGTCCTTAAAGAAAATAAAAGAAATTATTTTATATCCTTTTTATTTTGTATTTTTTGTATTTTTTATTTTTTAGTAGAAGAGAAAGTTATTTCTTTTATTTATGTTGATTGTTTTACAACCCATACAGCTCTATACCCTTTTTTGCTTTCTCAACTCTCGATATAAAATAAAAATAGTATCCTAATAATCGTAAAAAAGGATATTTCATAGGAAAACAATACGTATGAAGGTGACTCTATATATGAAGGAAGGGTTGTTTTTTTTTTTTTTTATTTAGAAAAAGACGATAATAAAAAAGAAATTTCTAAATTTCTCGTATCCGATTTGGCAAGTATGTAGGTAGGTATACTGAAACCTTACCGTATTACGTAATTTTAAACAGCAAAAAAAAAAAAAGGAAATAACCTTACCAAAAAATCATAAAACTTTCACAATTCTGTTTAATTATAAAGGTTTATTTACGTAATTTTGCTGCTGTATCCTGACAAATTTTTGATGTTTTAATTTTTAGTTTGCCAAACTACATTACACTGTACAAATATATTTGAAACAAGTGGGTTTTTAATTTTTGTTTTTTTTATTGAAATGCAACGGATACAATAAACAATAAATTTATTTTTTAATTTTTATCGATAAAATTCGATGTGATTTTAATTAGTGAAATGAAATATAAAAAATTTAATTGAATGGAATATAAAATTTTGTGTTTCCTTGTGACCTTTATATATAGTGTGATGTGATGTGATTAAATAATTGGTTTGAGGTAAATAAAGTGATTAAATTTACTGTGGAAAAAAGTTTAGGAGAAGTGTTATTGCTCCGTGTTAAAAACCTAAGCGTCGGCAAAATGTGTTTTATCTGGTGTTGGAAAAAACTGGTTAAATGTTGATGAGTGGTTTTTATTTTTATTTTAAACAATTCAGCTTTATCGTGACTAAAGCATATCTTTTTAGCGTTTACTAAGTACAATTCTAATATAATTTTGTCTCGATTAGTTTAAATTTATTCAATATGAATAAAGTTGCAATTGAAAATTTGGCTAGATTTTAAATTAAAATTGAAATAAAAAAATTATTGATGGAAGGGCTAGTGGATGTCATAGGAAGCGATATAAGATGCGAAACATCGATAATAAATTTTCTTAATCTCGCTGCTACTATAATCTCATACGGAAAAATTTGGGGATTTTACATTTCTTGCCTGGAATGTTCCATTACACTGCCGCCAAATTGGGTTATTTGTCATTTAAATAAGGATATTGTTGTGAGTTTTCTTGTTAACCGATTTTAATAGCAGCCTAAATTTTACTTCTGTGGAAGAATAAATATGGAAACAACAAACATTTTAGTTTGGAG